>JAYKQN010000017.1:16692500-17110000 GCA_036785175.1 Eupleurogrammus muticus | reverse complement strand
CCTCTAGTGTCTCATATCTCATATCTTTGCTTTGCTTTTATTATAACTATAGCAATAATCAGTATATTAATACTATTATTTAATGGCAGATATGATTAACAAAGACTGCTGAAGCCTCATAAAAGCTTCAGATCAACTTTTAAATGCATTTCTGAGAAGCAGCGTGAAGCAGGAGGCTTTAACTCCGGGTCACGTCCTGCAGAAGTTTCTGCAGAAGCTTCTCCCGTCTCTCTCTAAACTTCTGCTCTCTCACCGAGGTCGGCGGCGCTGTAGTTCTCCCCTCTGAAGAACACGGCGTCGTTCCTGTAGACCGGCTTCGGCAGGTTCCTCCGCTCACACACTCTGGCCAGCAGCTGCCGCGGGCTGAGCTGGTCCCGCCACTGGTTCACCCCCGACCTGACGGGCGAGAGACACCCAGAGTCAGTCTGAGAGAGAGAGAGAGAGAGAGAAGAAGTAGAGAGGGAAGGTCACCCACACGCTGTAGGTCTGCGGCAGGCCGCACGCCGCCCCGTAGCGGGACAGGAAGCGGTTCTCCAGGTCGATCAGCGTCTCGCCGATCTTCTCGTCCTTGGTCAGCATGTCGTGGTCGTACAGCATCACGCGGAGGTCCTTCTCCAGCGGGAGGGAACAGCTCAGCTCGAACATCCTGCGAAAGAAAGAACCACGCACCAGTTGTAATTCATAGAAATCTATTAGTTCATTGGACATGTACTGCACGTCTGTCAAATCATGTTCAGATAAATCTGATCATGTGACATGTTAGATAAATCGATTAATTTATTTCAATATATGCAATTGAAACCATAATTGCGGTGTGTAAATGTTGTATTTAGACTGTTATCTGATGAGTAGAAGAAGAAAAAAAGAGGAGAAAGCTCATCTAAAACCACATAGAAGCAGGTTTATCACTATCCTGCATTGAAAAGAAAACCTAAGGACTCATTTCAATGAGATTCTGCAGATTACTCGTGATAACACATCCAAATGCATGACTGCAATGCATTGTGGATCTTTATTGGCTCTCTGAGGGCTGATGTTCACTTGAAGTTCACTCAAGCTTTTTAAGACAATCAGAGGGGAAAAAGATGGGTGAAGGATTGGTAAAATAAAAGCGTAGTCCGCGTCCAGCAGAGTGTGTGAAGGTGTGATGTGATGTGTGTGTGTGCAGCGACACCTACTGGACGGACGGGGAAATGCTCGGAAATAAATGAGTGGAAGCCAGTCTGGTTCCTTCCAGTTAGCTTTTAAAGAGCATTTATATAAAACCAAATCCCTGTTTCACAGACCTCCTGGCAGAGAAAACATCTTTTTATTTGGTCATTTAAATTTGTATTATATTTATACTACATCTATATAAAATAGTTTTTTTTACTATAACCTCGTCTGTAGTAGTTAGGGCTTTGTTAATATGATGAGCTGCAGCCATCTTTTTATTAATTTAACCCTAAACTTGTGACTTGCAGATGCTCCCTAACCCAAAATGTAAGACTTTTTCCAAGTCCTTTAAAGGTATTATTTCCAAATTCATGAATTCAAGTTGTTTTTTTCCAGAGAAGTAATGAGAGCATCCGCCACTCATGCAACATGTTAAATGGATAAATAGATTAATTTATTTCACTACATGCTGCAAACAAATCAATGCAATTGAATCCATGATTGCACGTGACATAAAATGAAGTTTAAATGCTTAAAGTGCAATCAAATTTCACATTTCCTACAGCAAGAAAAGCAAAGAATCTGCAAGTGAAGAGGAGGGAAGCTGAAAAATTATAATATTCTATATGAGAATAAGGAAAAATAGTGATGTAGCCTACAGATGCATGCATATAAAATAAAAAATATACTGATATACAGCTCTGGAGACACCTTCCTGGTGTGTATCTGCAGCACAGACGTTATAATTTCACTCTTCTGGATTCAGCTTGGTAGTGATGGGGAATCTCCTTTTGCTAATTTAATACTGAAACCGGAGCAGGATTCGTTCTGGACCTATTTGGACGATCACAGCACAGCTCCTATTAAACCTCGGCCGCTAATGGAAGCACATACGCTGGTTTCCGAGCCTTTCAAAGCAAGTACAAATAAATAAAAATGGGGAAAAAAATGACACAGCCCGGCTTAATGAGGCGGGTACTATTACACACACACAGCGAACATTCCTGCCAGTGTTTATTCACAAAGTTAAATAGGCTTTTATAGCAGGACTCCAGCATCTGCCTGGTGACCCTTCATTATTTTAAAGACATGAGGAATTGGGCTATTTGTCCCTTTAAGCTACTTTACTGAAGCTGGTTATTTAATGATGAATAACAGGTTTTTACGTACTTTCCAAACACCGGCTCCAGGGTACAGGGGATGTAGTTGTCGCTGTCGGTGATGGTCTTTTTCCCCAACGAGATCTTCACATAGGGATCACACTAAAACACACACACACATTATTATTCACCAGTGTGGGGGGTTTCATTGGTCGGATTATGAAGCGGACGCCACGTCCCACCTTCCCGTTGGGGTCTTTGGGCTGCAGGCCTTCAGCCTGGATGACGTAGACCCGCACCAGGCAGTCCTCGATGCCGTTGGGGGGCAGCTTCCGGAACTGCCTGGGGGGCGGGGGGAGGGAGGGGTCCTCGGGCAGGGGGTAAATCTTAAACATGCCCTGGGGTCAAAGGGGACGTGGTTAAAGAGGTTCTCATAAACATTGCATACAGTAGATTTTTTTACTTCTGCAGTTTTTGGGTGATTTGATTTTTTTGTGCAACGTGAGCTGCAGTGACATAAAACGGACCATGAGGCAATGCACAATAGCACGAGAAGAAGCCAGTGAAACGAGTCCAACATGAAGTCAACGAAAGTGGGTGTAAACCTGTACCTTGAACTCGCCCACCACCGACGGGTCGTCTCCTTCGTCCTGAGTCTTTCCTCTGTACAGTTTGTACGTTTGACAGAAGTCAGAGAAGCCTTCGAAGCCAGGGACCTTCTCCAACTCCTGATCATACACCTGAGGAGGAAGCAGAGAGGAGATAAAGTGCTGAGGCTACTCTGGTCAATTAAAACAGGAGTGTAATTTCACAAAATTCCACAATAAGCGTTCAGCATATTCTAAATAAAGTGGTCTGATAGATCCTCACAGCTCTGAGAAGAACCAGACCAGTCCAGAAGGTCTTAGCCATTCATTAATTGAATTGTGAGATGTGAAGAACTGTCGGATGAAGTACTCAAGTTGGTCTTGGAACTCATTAGTGTGTGTTTCAGTAGGTTGCTTAGGTAGTTCAGCATTATTCTGACCGAACAAACACTCAAACACCTTGTGGTCAAGTGGCTTTTCTTTGTTTCTGTAGCTTTTAATGGCTCGCTAGCTTGATTCAGGCTCGCTAGCTCGCTGGTGCACGACAGCCGGAGCAGGTAGCACCGGGGAGGGAACGCTGTTGCTTCTTAGGCCTGATTCTCGAAGTCTGATACCTCGGCTTTTAGTGCAGAATGCAGGGAATCCACAGCCGTTTTCTCAGTTTGTCATATTTCATAAATAATTGCATACTCCTGCAAAACCGAAGTGACCAAGCCTTAAATAACGATCACACTAAATGAATTTTCCCCCTTTAAAACACACACATGCTTTATTTTATTCTATTTTTTTTTTAACAATCTTCATGAAGCTGTCAACAGAACACACATTATTCTGTATTTATCCTGTGTAATTCCACTGGTGTCGGGTTAAAACTGACAAAACCACTTTAACATGACATTACGCTCTTACTGCAGGTGCTGGCATCAGACAGAAGTGTGTGTGTGTGTGTGTGTGTAGAACTGTGTGTTATATCTGAGCATATGTCAAAAGCATTGCTTGCATCAATCACGTACACACATGCATGTCATGCATGTGCGCCCGCAGAAAGACAGAACGAACCCACACGTTCTCTCATTCGTCTCATGAGTCATGAGGAGTGACAGCGACGTGGAAACAGCGGTTTGTGTCAAACACAAGACTTCGTATCGGGAGGTTTTACGATTCAAGATGACTTTATCAGTAAGAGAAGAAGAGTAAAGTGGAGGAGGATAAGGATATAAAACACAAAGTCCAAATTGTAAATCATCTGACCTACACGTCACCAACCAGCGACAAAAGTCACTATTTTGTGCTTTTTCCTAAATAACCTCTGTAAAACATATAATATGTTGTACATGTGCTCTTCACACATACAAGTCATCTTTAAATTGTGCTTGGGCTGGGTGATTTTTGATTTTTAGTATTTTTTCTTAAATGTATTTTGTTCAGGACGCCCTATTTATTTATCTAGAAGTATTTTATTTCTAGGCCACATTGCCCAGCCATACTTCTACCTTCTATGTTTTACTACTATAAATTGATGAAAAATCCTAGGCCGTGTGTATTTATGCTGCAATAAAACCCCACACCAAATGGTTTTCTAACTTGCAGTTCAGGACTGGAAATATTTCACATCTTATAGCATCAACAAACCCCATAAAAAAGACCAACAATAAATTGATCTTCCAGCCAAAAGCCTGATTTAAGTTATTCCTGTGTGCTGTAGAGCAGACGTACCATGAACACACACACACACACTCCTTTTTTTTTACTCAATACCACACACAGACACACTCGGTCCTGCTGCCAGAAACACATGCTTGAAGCACTAAAAGCGTATTAATCCGCAGCGGAAAATAGTCCCCGACAAACACACTTTTCTTTCTGTTTGAAGAACATTTGATAAAAACCAACAGTGTCGGCTGTTTCAGGACATAATGGAGCATTTTTTTTAAAAATACGTATATGTATTTTACCAGTTTATAGCATCACCAGCATGGTCTGGTAATGTTAATGTTAATGTGACCAGTTCTACTAATGGAGCCTGAAGATTTTGCTGAAAATCTCCAACCTTGCAATCTTTAAAATCTGCAGATCATCTTTGTGCAGCACGGAGACTTTGATATAAAATAAAAATATATAATCTATAGTTGAATATCATATTAACCCGTTACATGGTTACATAAATCTACTACTAAAAGCAAAATTGCAGTTCATTGTATATCTCCAGTATTGGTAATCACCTCTTGAAGGTAGTTTTTGCAAAACCTTTAAAATCAGCTCGAACAAAGAGGTTACAGTAGATGAGGAGGATAAAGGGAACATGAGATTTGGGTGGAGAGGTGCAAGAGATGGAAAAGTGTTGTGAGGATGGAGAGGGGGGCAAGAGAGTGATGAAGGGGATGATGTAAACTAAAGAGAGGTTCTGGAAACAGCTCCAACACCAAGCCCAGCACCAAGGGAAAGGAGGAGGGGGGGGGAGGGGTTAAAACAAAGTACCACGGTTATAGACTCAATATACGATACGGCGAAGTGTAAAAAGGCCGAATCCTTCACAGGAAAAAAACATCACCCGCCTGTTGCAGTGAATTAGAGACGATCGGTTTCATAAAGGCGTAACCATGGCTACCGCATCCAGATACAGTGAAGGAGGCCCCAAAGCTGTTGGTTCATTCCACAACATTACAACAATGGTACGATACACAAGCCAAGTTTAATTATCATTAAGTATAGAATTAATCAATTATTGATCCCAGACAGCTGATAAGACAATTACAGCATTTTTTGGGGGGCCCTATGCAAAATCTTAATTTTCAAGCACTTATGTTAGTGTCTATTTTATTATATCATACAGATTCATGTAGATATTTACACATGTATTTTAAATTCCATTACATTGGGTTGGGGTGGGGTTCCATTTCCTTGCCACATTTGAGCATATAGAATTTACTTGAAAGTAACACAATAGTGACTGATTCATTATATGTATTTATATATATATTAAGAAGTCGCTTGCTGACAGTTTCTCTTGCTGTTGCTGAGCTCTTGTTTTCCAGTTTTTATCGGGTGCGGGCGAGACTGCGCAGAAATGATTTAATAATCGCTGGTGTCAGTTTATTTCTCTATTTCACGTGTTTTCCGCTCTGGTGGAGGGCAACAAACAGCTGGAAGTGACGGGAAATAGAGGATGTGTAATGCCGTGGAGAATGAGGAGAGGGGGAAAAAACCCGCTGGATCAAACAGGTCGACGGTGAACTTGATGACATCTGCTGGATGTTCAATTCATTATCAATTTACCTCTAATGAATGGGCAAGAATCAAAGTACATCCAGACCTCTTCATTATTATTCCATTTGGTGTCATATTCAACTTTTCCTGGTCTTTTCCTGTGCGTCCTGGAAGAGGAATCCTAACCCTAACCCAGACCCATTTTTTCAGAATAATACTTTTTATTTCCTAAAGATCTGTATTTTGACATATACATGTACCATTTGGCATTAGTGGTAAATATATTCCATATTAGGATGATTAGTAAATGTCACTTTGGGACTTAATGAGTTAAGTTCAGACATAAAGCCTCATTAGGAAGTGTCTGGAGGAACCAAACTTCTTGTTACACCGGTGATTTATTGAAATAAATCTCTCCCTCTCTGCCGATGACACTGTACTTAACAAGAGAAGCTGTAACTGCAGGTTTCTAAGGTCTCCTGACAGCCAGCAAATATATTCCAGTAACTTTTAGGCCTCCAGAGAAATTGTACATTTGTACAACAATATAAATAACCCAAATATGAATTAATATCAGTTAATAATAATAATAATAAGTAATAATAAGTTCTTGTTACACCGGTGTTACAGTGGGTCCTTATGGGTTAAATGGTTTTAAAGGGCTACAGATAGAGGATAAAAACTGTAAAAGCCAATTGGGGCAAATCTGTGATTTGTGATTCTGGACTATACAAATAAAACTAAATTGAACTGATTTTAGACATTTAGCCAGTATCCTGTAAATCGCAGATCACGACCAGTTGTTATGTGGTTTACACAGAAGACTGATTGTCTAATTGTGGTAGCAGCTTCGTTAATACTCTCCCATCACTTATGTGTGTTTTAGTGTTTAATTCCAACTGTGCTTGAGTTGAAAAGGATGAATTCAAGCTAATCTCGGAGAAACTAAATTCCACAGGGTCTTTTCTGCACCTTCGAGGTGAACAATATCTCCACAAAGCAACCAGCTCGCATACGAAAGTGATTACAGCACCTCTACGGATGTCAAAAGTGAGAGAACAAGAGACGCGGGGAAGGTGAAGCAGAGGGTGAGGAGGTTAGAGGTGCAAAAAAAAATTTGTAAAAAGCTTTCAGGAAAAGCGGAGGATGATGCAAAACCAAAGACGAGTCTGGAAACACTGGCTCACAGCAAATCCCCGATCCTCCTGCACCAAACCCAGTACCAGGGGAGGACGGTGGGGGGAGGAGGGGAGAGGGGTGAAGTCATAACAAGGATGGAAACAGCGGCTGCTTTGTGACAGAGGCAAAACTAACCAATTTATCTGTCAAGCGAGAAAGGAAGGAGAGGGAAGAGGGTGGCAGGTGAGGGATGAGTCAAGGATGGAGGGAGCATCCAAAGAGGGGTAGTACGAAAGGAAAGCAATCAGGTTGATGCAAGAATAACAGGAAGGAAAGTAGAAAAGTGTGTTTCTGGTGGTTTGGAGGAAACCTCTGGGAGACATTCTGGCTCCAAAGCAATAAAAAAAAGTTGTTTTCTGACCGCTAAATATAAGAACAATATGTCATGAACCTGATTCCCACGTGACACGAACCTTCACACGAATGTGAGCGTAACACGGACGCAAATCGAATGTGAAAATGACACAGATCTGACAAAGAAAATGTAAATGTGGCATGAACCTAGGTGTAAAATGACAAATGTTGCCTGACACATACCCCTATGTGTGATATGGACCTGGCACGAATGAACTCAGCTGCGGTCTCAGCTGCACATCTCAATCTCAAATCGATCTGAACATGCCATGGGTTTTATGTGATTGTGACACTAACCTGACAAACATGAACCTGACATGAACTTGAATGTGACACAAACCTGTATAAGGGCACCTGGTTAGACTTGTAGCATACAGGTGGCCTTTAAATTATTAGTCAAATAGGTTACTTGTTCGTGAAGGTCCTCGGTCTTCTAGGTCTTCCTATTCTTGTGTAGTTGTAGAAAAAAAGGAACGAAATAACCCATCTAGGCCCAGAAACCTTATCACAATCTATCTGGGGAGCTCCCTCCAGGAAGTTTATACCTTGCTCACACCTGAGGTCATGTGACTCCTAGCCTGGGTCCTTAGCAAACCTTAGTCTTACTGCTTACGAACAAGTCATTTCTATGCAAAAGCCATAGTAGTAGCAGCTTCTCTGCAGGAAGTTTGTGACTAAAAGGCATGAATTGGATGTTCTATCTTGCCCTCCTGGTGATTTCTGGGATAACAAAGTGTGGTTAACTTGCACGATCCAAGGGTTGTAGAAAACCACCTGGGTACCGATCCCCTTCTGTTGAAAGCCTAATGAGGTATTCGGGTTATCTAGATAGTAGAAGCCTCATTTTTTGCCTAGTATGAGGACAGGAAGTGTCTGGTTTCAGACACATCTAGAATCATACTTGGGGGCATGTGACACCGGTATACATGACCATGTTTCAATGGTGGGGTCTTCACCCCACTCTGTGTTTTAAATGTCTGGGTTTCTTGCAGCCTCTTGGACTTCTTCGTCACTTTTCTGTACAACTCCACAAGAATGGACTAAGTTACGGTCACCGCCCGCGCTGGATCCCCATTTATTCCCTTTTCATCTGGTTTTACTGAACTTGGCGGTTTCCTCAGTGGTCCTCGATGACGCTGCCAAACGAGAGCGCAACAAAAAGTCAGTGATGCAACCGAGAAAAGGAAGATGGAAACAGAAAGAGGAAGGTGACCCAAAAGGAGCTGACAGCAGGACCCGAAAACCCCGCGAGGGAAAGGTGAGGGTATTAAAGAGAGAGAGAGAGAAATTACACTGCCGGGTCAAGGAAAGGCTGGAAACTGTGCCTCAGAGCGACATTGGCGGTCCAGAGACCGTCAAAGGAGGAGAGGAGGGCGAGGACAGGGAGCGAGTAGGTGGCGGCGCGGGGTGAACCCGAGGTAACGGAGGTTGGAAAAGGTTGGAAACAGTGGCTCACTTCACGGTGACAGTAGCGAGATCCGAACCAAAGGGTCTGTCAGAGGAAAGAAAGGAGAAGAAGACGAGAAAGAGGAGGAGGAGGAGGAGATGGCGGCGAGGGGGTGAAAGCGACGATGGAATCAGCGGCTCATCGGTCATTTCACGACTTTCCGTCCAAACTGTCGGGTGGGTTTTCGAAGCGGCATTTTGAAATGTCGCGAAGACTTAGATATGTTTCCATTGGCTGGAGTGAAACCGTTTAATAAGCTTCCTGAAGGATGAAAAATACACCCACCAGAAAACAGAAAAAAATGGAAAGAGCCTTTCATTGGTCACGCTCCTATTGTTCTCTAGTCACATTTCTAGTGACGGCATCTAGTTTTCAAGCACTCCCCCATTGACGTTGAACCATAACCTGGTGATTTTGGTTATCACCTTTAATATTGAGCCAATAATTGATAAATCTTTAACTTTATGCAGTTTCTGTACTACATGTCTTTGTGTATGTAAAGATACATCCAGACAATTAGCTGCAAATGAGGCCTAAAGCTTTGCAGCTTTGACGTGAAACGGCTTTCAAGGGAGGTCTAATTTAAGAGCAATAAAAAAAAAGTTAAAAAGGAGGCCACATTCTGACGCGATTAGTCATTTGTTGGGACAAGGAGACTGACGTGTGCTCTCGAGTCCCCCGGTGGAAGGAAAAGGTCGGCGCTCGGGACGAGAGAATCGGGGTAAGGGTTGAGCAGAGCGTGGGCGATGCACGGCCGAAACCGTGGCGCGAATCCCCGGATGAACAAGGCCGCAGACAGACTGAGTCAATTCATCACAGATGAGTCGTCGAGAGTCGATTTCGTATCGCTGTCCGAATGTCACGTCGGGGCATGGGACGACAGGAGTGCGTGATTTGAAACAGTGGAGGTTTCTTCTTGTATTTTCCTTTTTCCTCCAATTTTTTCATCCAAATGATCATTTGGCAACTGACTTGCACACACACATGCAAACAAAGAGGCCTGTTTGTGTCAATGTTTTTTTTTACTACCAAGTTAATTTGCTTAGTCAAACAGCTTTTTTACTGTCACAAAGTGCTCATTTTCCAACAATATCCATTAATATCCATCATCCAGAAAAAAAGCATAAAAATTGCATAACTATTCACGATGGGGAGCAGGTGCTTTTAAATGGGTAGCTATCTATACATTCTACAGATCCAATCATGTTCTGATAATCTGTTCAAAAAAGATCTGATATGTAACTAGAATTTCTAAGTAAACTTGCAAAAAATATCTTTAATAAAGGCCCAGGCTGTTATCAACTTATTTTTATCCTGTTTTACGCCACATTTTTACAACATATTTTTCTTTTTTGTTGCATCTTGGATGAACAAATATTTCAACATGGACAGAGAACATTTTAGTTTTGTGTGTCTCACCTTTAAAGTGTCGAAGCCTCGCTCCAGGTACGATCCGCACTTGTTCTTCTGTCCGGTCGAGGCGTAAAACTTGCTCCACCAGTCCATTAACTCCTCGGCCTGTTGGGTCACATGTTGAGAGGTTGACAAGCAGTAAAACATTGATCAGAAGATCACCTAGGACCCAGCGTTTGGGTTTTTCCTATAATATTCATTTTTTTCATTTTCGTAGACACTGGCGCACAGCTCCTCATCACAAGTGCTAAGGCGGATGGAAGCATCGTGGATTTATATGATTTTCACAACTCCTATGAACGATCTTTGACCTTTATAAAAAAACAAAAATACACAATACAGCCCTGTAGTAAAGGCTGCTTGTCTCAGCAGCGCTGGGATCAGAAATACCCGGCTCGTCGTGATTTTTCCAAACGATCGTATAGCTATCGTGGAGTTTGGCCAGTTCGCGTCAACGCGAGTAAAGAAATGCCTCTGGTGGCATAAGGGTCCGTAGTGACCCTCTGAGGCAATGGAAACGGGCAACGCTGAAACGGGAATAGTGGACAAAGTCAACATCTGAAGAAACATGGTATGCTACGGTTAAAAAAAAAAAAAAAAAATCGCTGTTTTTCATTACTTCTCTGTCATACTATTAATATTCTGTGGGTACAGAAAACTGGATTATATCCGGGGAAAAGGTTTTTATGTCTGCACTTGTTGTTGGATTCTTACACTTAATACATGATGTGTGTGTGTGTGTGTGTGTGCATTGTGTGTTCAACATAATTTTATTTATTGCTTGAATGTGTGTGTCATGGAAAAGCTCGTCTAGTGTTTCTGGTCATTACGGCTTCAATTTTTTATTTATTTGATTTTTTTTTTCATGCAAAGCAAAAGTTCCAAGTACAAATATCTGGTCGTGTCTGATTAAGAGTCCGAAAAAATCAGCTTATTATAACATTCCGCAAAAAAATTGGGTTTAATTGATCTGAGAAGTTGCAATTTAAAATCTATTAACAGGGATTATTCAATTTATCACATACAGGCAGAAATCCACAATAAAATAGAATTCAAAGAATGAAATTTTGTGTGAAAATGTTTAAGAAGTTGGGGTCCTGACCCCCCAGGTTGAAGAAAGATTCATGTATGTAGATGCTGTAGAATGTGACACTAATTTTTCCTCCATACGTTAAATAAACTCACTAAATTCACCTTATTAGTGGTTATTTTGCAAGTGAACTTTGAACTTACCCACTGTAACGTCTAGAGTCCGCGTCGACAGTGAAAGAGAAAGGTCGGACACGCGTTAGGTTTCATCACACACACACACACACACACACACACACACACACACACAAGGTGACCACACGCTAACATAACAAGATTAAACACACGACAAGCAGCTTTTCAACAAGTCTCTTAATACTTTTCCCCTTCATCACGCATTAAGGGTTTCGTTCCAAAAATGCAGCGAGAGAAATAAATCTCCCTGTAGTACGCAGCGACTAGCGCTGGCGCGAAAGTAAAAAAGGCCGTAAAGTCCCACTATTGCAGCCATGAGTCATCCGCAGGCCGCCTCACAATGTCCTTCTGTCCTGCAGGATCGAATATCTGTGTTTTTTGAAATCTTTGACTGATGGCTTTCTGGGGTTTGGACACGAGTCATTTTGATTTATACAATATGATGTTTTAGGGAGGAATATATAAATATACAATTATATTTTACATCTTTGAATGAAACCCCTTATGTGTATTTATTAAGGCTTATTTTCTCTAGTATGAAACGGCGTCATTCGTCAGAATTAGTAAAAAAAAAAAAAAAGTGAGTCTGTTCACATTGGCAATGCAGAGCAACCTATTTAAACATGTTGAGTTTTTTCTCACAGAAACAAAAACTGTGTGTGTGTGTGTGTGTGTGTGTGTGTTGACGGCAGCCCTGACGCAATGAGGAAACAACGACTACAAAGAATACAGAGGGGACACATCAAACTACCAGTTCGACCCCCCCCCCCAACACACACACACACACACACACACACACACACACACACACACACACACACACTCTAACTCGACCCATCCCCGCCCTGCAACCTTCAACCCTCCGAGGAACATTGGAGATTAATACACACTTGTGACGCACGCACCACTTTTTTCCTTTTTGTGTGTGTGTGTGTGTGTGTGTGTGTGTGTGTGTGTGTGTGTGTGTGTGTGTGTGTGTGCAGGCATACATGTAGAACAAAAGTGCTCTTATGGCAGTGGGTCGGTGTAGAATCCCCTTTCTCCTACTTCCCACAGACTCAGAGACACACTTATAAACACACACACACACACACAAGAGGGAAAAACTATGGAATGCCTATGTTTTCCAGAGTGACAGCATGGCATGGAAAAGGGCAGCACGTGGAGTTTAACTGGGACATGACACACACACACACACACACACACACACACACACGCATGCATGCATGGCGCTCTGTGTCTGAGGCTTTAAGTGTCTGGTGTGTGTTAATGTGCCCTGTGTGTGCAGCGCCGTGCCAAGCGCTGATGACAGGGGCGCCAGAAAGTGTGTGTGTGTGTGTGCGTGTGCGCCCACCAGTGTGTGTCAGGGTGTGTTCGACTCCCGATTCAGACAGATTAAGGCCGTCGGCGGAGTGTTCCAGACTGTATTAAAGTACACGCTTAAGGGATCGGACACACACACACACACACACACACACGCATAAACACACACGCGCAGTGGTCTGTCCAGGGTGTCGGTGTGGTTTGCAGCCTATCATTACGCCCTGCAGGGAAAGCCAGGCTAACCAGAACAGACTGGCACTGCCAAAAACTCTAAACGAAGTGGCTGGATTTACATAAGAGCTCGGAGCTGCTTCATGAACGTGGGGGAAACCCTTCTGCGGCGGGGTCAGAGGTCAGAGCAGCAGCCATGGTGAACCCATAAAGATGCGACCTTCAGAAGACCAGGGAAGGTGCGTCCTTCAGAAGACAGACAAACGGCTTCAGACGCTTCTTCAGAAAACAAAAGAAGGGGCATCCTTCAAGAAACACATGAAGACGTGTCCTTCTGGAAGCCTATGAAGGAGCATCTTTCAGAAAACCAATGAAGGCGCCTTCTTCAAAAGAACCATGAAGGTACATCCTTCAAAAAGCCAATGAGGGTGCCTTCTTCAAGAGACTCATGCAGGCGAATCATTCCAGAGATCCATGAAGATGCAACCTTTAGAAGACCAAAGAGGATACACCTTTCGAAAGACTCACAAAGGTGTGTCCTTCAGAAAACTAATGAAGGGGCCTTCTTCAAGAGAACCATAAAGGTGCATCCACTAGAAAACCAATGAAGGAGCATCCTTGAAGAGACCCATGAAAGTGCATTCTTCAGAAAACCAATGAAAGTTTGTCCTTCAAAAGACCAATGATGGTGTGACCTTCAGTAGAACAATGATGGTGCCTCTTTCCAAAAACAAATAAAGTTGCATCCTTCAAGAGACTCATAAAGGTGCATATTTCAAGAGTTAGACAGTGAAAACTGACACTGACATTGTCAAACAAAAAGTTTACAGTGTGAACTCTGGACTTCACATTTACATTTATTCATTTGGCTCTTGAAGTGGTGAAAGTATCCAGGTCATTTACATAAGTGAAAAGTCCTAATACCACTCTGAAAAATTCTCCACTACAAGTACAATTCATGCATTTAAACCCATAATTAAACGTGTGTATGTTTTATGTTTAAGATCATTTTAACATAAGGTTTTTTTTCTACATCATGAGGCTCTAGAATCAGAGACTGTCTAAGTTTGTTGATCTATATTAGAGGGAACATCTGAAAAAAAAATATTTAAACATGTAAAAATCACCCAGAACTGTTGAACTCGGTTGAGATCTGGTCACTGTGGGTTGGTTTCCATCCCCCTGGAGCACCTGAATTAACAACGAGTGGAGAATTTACATTTGAAGCAGCTTTTTAATCGGTTGACTTCATGTGA
Organism: Eupleurogrammus muticus; assembly: GCA_036785175.1. NCBI lineage: Eukaryota > Metazoa > Chordata > Actinopteri > Scombriformes > Trichiuridae > Eupleurogrammus > Eupleurogrammus muticus. The sequence continues at coordinate 17,095,584 of JAYKQN010000017.1, read as the reverse complement.
TAGATTTAGACCTGACCACCTAAATGCAAATGCCTGGTGAAAATAGTGTGGTCATGTCATATTTCCTTAACCTTAAAACTTGACCAGGAATGTTTGAATTCTCCAAATCAAACAGCTAACAGGTGCCAACAGTCTGGTCCTTTAAGTTACGACCAAAGACTCAATCTGTAGATGTGATCAGCTGTAGCCTGTTGGACGTCAGTATCTTCAAAGATTGAGGGCTGCAAAAGATGCAAAGCACCTCCTGTTTTACATATTCAGTCTACAGATGTGGACTTTGGAGGATCCAGAACCTGGACTTGGACACAGAGTCAGTGGCTTGCTTAGCAAAAAGAGTCGGGTAGGGGGGGAGGTGGAGGAGATTTTCCTGAAACACCGGGCCAGAAAATCTGCACAGATTTTCTTTGACCCCATTCTGTATCTCCAAAATAAACTGATTAATATGAAGAATGAGGGAAGACTGGGCTCGGTGTTTCAGTAGAGATGTTTGTGTGTTTTGTCATTACCTCCACTGTGGTTTCAAGGCAGAGCACCAAAACCTCAAGTAAGAATCTGTGGCATTTTCACATAAATAAATGTCTTCTTTGCTATCACTGATTGACATTACACAGAAGTGACTCAATCTATATCCAGTTCCTGAAAACTTTTCCATTTGCTGGCAGCTCATCACTTTGAAAATTATTCTGACGTGCAGGAAACGATGCGGAGCACATTTCTGGCTGCTTTAAAGAGCTATGTAGTTAGCATTAGCAGTCATAGCTACTACTGCAGCATGCAAGGATTAGCACTTTTTTAATTTCACTGAGAAACAGTTTACTAATTAAAAAGTAATTGTGCATTAAAGGAAGGCCAATGAGTCATCCTTGTGGAAACCACACAACCGCTAATAAAATCTTTATTACACTTTGAATCATGTTTATGCTTTACAAGAGAATATCCATCCAAGAAGCTTCTTGAAGCTTCCATAAAATCACTCAATAAAGCTGTTTCACCACTGCTTGATATGAAAATGCTGCACTGATTTATTAAATTGAAATTTGCATTAATGTGTTCTAATTTAACACCTTGCAAAGAAAATGCCATGATCACAAAATGAGCCACACTTCTCAATTTGTAGGAGTGATTTCCATATACAGAAATGCATGAGGTCATGCAGCAGATGGAATTGACTGCCCTAAGGCAGATGGAAAGCCATTTATTTCTGCCTGGTGCAGCAGCCGAAGCAGAAAAACACTGACCTCCCTTTAACCATGGCGTCCAGGAGGCATCTTTAACAAATGGCCACCTCATATGGCTCCATTTAGCATGGAGGAGAAGTGGCTCTACTCTGACGATACTTGGATGGCAGAGCTTCACATCCTATCTCTAAAGGAGAGCCCAGACATTCTGCAGAGGAAACTCAATGAAGGCAACAGGATCACATCATCTGCCAAAAAGCAGTGACCCAAACTGAAGTCCCCCAACACTGTGACGGGACCTAGAAATTCTTTCCATCAAGTTCTTGAAACAGAATTGGTGACAAAGTGCTCTCCAATGCTCATAAGAAAGGCCATACTGCTGGCAATGCAGACCAAGATCTGGCATGTCCATGTGATTCTGCAGAATTCTGTCAACAAAGACAGCATCCAGAGCCTTGACAAACACACAATGGATCTTAGCCAACCCTGGAATCCTGTCACTGGGGGGATTTTTAACCACCTTGGCAGTCCCAGAGATAGGAGGACCCCCTCCCGAGTCCCCAGACTCTTCTTTCTAAACTCAGTTGATCATTCAGGAAGGCAATCTCACATAAGTACAATTGTTCAGGATGGTAGAATGAGTTTTGTACCTGCCCCTTTCCCTGGTCAATGGGTTCTCAACAGTTGCTTCTCTTCCTGCCTTGCTCAATAACGGTGTTTGTTTTATTCAGCCTGATTTCCAATCTGCTGATGTATTGCAGGAGTGATGTCTTGGAGAAAGGGACTCGATTGCGGCTTACCAATTTGTGGTGCTTACAATCTTTTATTAATAGTAGTATATGACCACCCATGGCTAGGACACCTGGGCATTGCAAAAAGTCCTTAAACATCTCTTTTGGCATGGGCTTAAATCTGATTATTAACCATTATACCTGCCATGTCTGTCAAATTGTAGGCAAACCAAAATCAGGTGATTTTCCTAGCTCTTCTTCCTCCAATGGCTGCAATGAATAAGTCATTTGAAGGGGGATTTTAGAATGTGTGGGACTATTGCTAGAGACAAAAATTGTTCCACATATGGAAACGTAACTGATAACATAAATATAATGATGATAGCAGCTTTTAACGGCTTTAACTTTTCAACCAAACTTAGCCCAGAAATAATAAATAATTATTAGACACACTAACATTAGACATAACCAAACCCAGATGAGAGATTATTAGTATCTGATATGGTAACATCAGATACTAACAGTGGATTTATATGTCACTGGCGTATGGGCACATTCGATGACAGCCTGGGCTGAAATATGTGCCGCGTTGAGGTTCTGTAGGCGAACATGAGTCTGAGACTGAAATTAGCAGAACAAGAAAAACAATATTGATTTAGTAACGCTATTTTGACATCTTGTTTGAGGTCTCGGTGTCATTACAGTAGGCCCATGGATGTGTGCTTCATAAATCCCTCAGAAAATGTCAGCTGGCGTGAAGCCGATTCAGTTCTAAAGCAGCCAGGAAGGACGAACTGCAGCATGTTCAGAGCGGGTTTTTAATCTAATTCGACTGTCAACGATGAAATGGAGCAGTTCAGATGAGAATTATTGGAAGAGCAGAGGCCTGGCACAACCACAATTTTTCAAAGGGCAGAAATGTATATGAAACGCATTAACAGTAGAAAACAGAGCGGTGGAAGCCATATTACGAGGAAGAGACTTGACAGGTTGGTCAAACTCAACTATTCTATGGAAGAAGTAAATGACAAATAACGTCACCGGGATGGGACGCTGCAGATGAAACGTGACACAGAAAGTTCGTTTTCCATTGGAGCCATGTTAGATCTCGGTGCCTCCGAGGCCCGAGGGGCCATGATGCTACTGACACACGATCTTTTTAAACTTTTCCAACTCCGAAACCGAATCTGACTGATCCGCCATGGAAATGGGTTCTACCGAGCACAAACACACTCGTGCCGCAGTAATCTGGGAATCATCAGACATACACCCATGACCCATGAGATTAAGAAACCAGGATTTACAGCACATGCGTTTTCTTTTTCTGGTGTTTTTTTTCCTTTCCCTCTGCTTCTGTTTTAGTCACTTTCTCCCTCCTCAACCCCTCTTTCATTCATCCATCCCTCCCTGGGCTTGTAGCAACTGTCTGCTCACACAGAGCTGCGGTATAGAGGATCTATAGCAGCTCTGTTGACTTTGGCTCCAGCCAGACAGAAAGCCGAGCCTTTAATTCGACTGGTTTCAATATCTGACCCTTAATAAAACAAATATCTTTGTTTGGAGAGAAAGAAATCACCCCCAATTACTGTCGAGTGCGCGGAGCGGCGGGCTAGCGCTGCTGGATGTGTGCGGTACGGGCAATGTGTGCGTTTGTGTGTGCAGTCTGGTGCGGGTCAAGCTAAGTCTTCAAATTGACCTGGCTTAGATAAATAAAATGGAAGAATGTAACAAGCGGCATGGTCTTCTGTTCAAACTTGGGATCAGATGTCGTGCCTAACCACACGGCATGTCGCACTGTACAAACTCTGAATTCTTCGAGCAGAAGCTATTTTTCCGCAGCCTGTGATCGAAGAAAGAGGGGGGGGAGCCGTTTCTTGTTTCATGCTGGAGGTTAAAAGCAGAGTTTTCTTCTTCTTTATCTCATTCCTTCCAGATCTACCCCCCATCTGTCTGCAACCAGCGTGATCCATCAGTGTCTCACTTTAAATAAACTTCACCAATATAACTGGTTTCTCTCTGCCACTGATGACTGCCTGCAAATTGTAATTATACTGCATTTGTAGAGCAACTTTCTACACTGATCGCAATGGCTGCTGTACACGGTGCCAGCAGCTCATTAGGAGAGTCTAATCATTCATATATATTTGCACACCAATGGTGCACCAATGGTTTGGCCTTTAGGTTCAATCTGGGGTTAAGTGTTTTGCTCAGGGATACATCGAGCTTGGAATGAAACCACCAATCCAACAGGTGGACAACTGTTCTACCAATTGCTGACCCAACTAGTGCAAATAATCAGGATTAAAGCAAAGTCACTTTAAAGTCCATTGATAAAGACCTGTTGACTCACTATTTCTCTACTCACTGTAATGCATGAGTCTCTATGGTGAAGAGGTGTTTGCCATTGAGCAAGAAATTCAAGTAGATCTCCCTGAAGTAATCCGAATCATTAAAGAAATGGCCCCAAGTAGATTGGGTTGATTAGTTATTTGTTTGACCCTTATTCATAATAGAAATAAATAATGACGGGCAATGGGGTTGTCCATTTATCTGTTAAAAGTCTCCCAATGAGAAGGATTTATGACGTCACAGCTCATTTGGAACCAATCATAGTGTCGTATACAGAGTACAAACACTAAGACTTTAACGGTAAACGTTGCATCAAGCACTGGGAAACTTTTAAAATGAATATCTGCATATTTGCAGATGTGGGACTTCTTTTAATGAGGTAGGTGGAGTCATTTTAAGAGGTTTTAATTAGGTAATTGGACGTTTTGTGGGGGGAGGAAAAAAAACAAATTGTCATTGAAAGCAGCATTTTTATTGGTCTTCACAAATGTCTGGTTGCAACATGTCTCAGTTGGTCACAGCTCTGTTGTTTTATTACAAGAAAGAATATTTGATTGCCAAGTTGTGAAAATCAACTGGTTTGTGTCTCATTCTTGTTAAAACTTGTGATGATTAAGGGAACAAAATTGACCTTTGGGAGGACGAGGATATTGTTTATTGAGCGCCCATATATGGGGGTGAAACCTTTAGGAACCCTTTTTATCTTGAATACTTGATAACATCGTCATTTATGTGCATTCTTCTGATTTGCTTATACTTTATTTCATAGTGAATGATAAACGGCTGCTGTATGCAAGGTGTTGGTGGAACCATTGGGAGCAATGATAGTCAGGGACATTCTGACATTCTAATACTCATCTCTTGAGACAAACTGTACCTTAATGGTATGGTGGAGTGGCAGGGGGTCAATGCTACGCTTCAATCATTCATTTCTATGCAACGATTATGGTCTTGAAGGTGTTTTACGTCGATTAACACCATGCACGAGCCAATTGAAGCAAGAGGTCATGAAATAGCAGCTTGAAAACCAATCCGGACAGACTAAGAAAGTTTGACCACCTTTAGTTTGATGGACAGCAGTGGGACCCAATTAAGATTTCCAATGATGATACCTTCCAAATCTGATATAAGCCAATAGCTAGGGCTTTAGAATGACATGTGACACATGGGAAGTATGCTACTAACAAACTGGGCGTACCGATTTTTGCAAATAAGACTCACAAAGGGGTGATTCTTAGGAGGTTTAATGTGAGGAAAGAATTGGTGCTCATTGCCAATGTGAACAAATTCCCATCAAGCATCAACACCAGCCTTTGATTAGCATGCGAAACAAGTTAAGTAGGAAACAAATGTAAATGTGATGGATGGAGAAGTTATATAAACATTTTTTTAAACATTCTGGATAATGTTAAAACGTAAATGAATGAGTTAAAGATGAGTTTGTTACCTACATGGAGGCTGGAGCTAGAGGCAGAAAGGTTAATGATAGCTGAACTGGTTCCATCTGTCAGCTACGAGACACACACACACACACACACACACACACAGTCAGGTTAGCTGGTTAGCAACAATATTAGCATCACATGTCATGAACAATAACATTTAAAAACAGAGATATCTAATCAAAGACATTCCACACTGACATAACAGGACAAATTAGTGAGTCAAAGATCGTCGTCGTCACGTTTTCTCTCAAGCAGCAAAAGCTAATCAACAACCTTTAGCCCAACAATATTCCGTAAGCGGAAAAACTGACTTTCACTTAAACGTTAGAGGTTCAGCTCCGACATCGGACGCCGATTAAAGAGACAAGACGTGTTAACATGAGGAAGACGGGGAAGGGAAGGGAGGCACGAGGACATGTCCACATGTGGCAGGACAAACGCGTCTTTGTTGCTTTCCACTTCGGAATCTGCGAGCATTCCTCGTCAAAACTTCTTGCCGTCGCCACCTATTCATCAGTTTGTTGCCCCACTTTCGTTTCAGTTTAGGAGCGTTTAATATTTCAACACCCCAACACACACACACACAGCAATAAGGCCAACCTTTTTTTTTGGCCCAAAACGGTAATTTATGTGGTTAAAACTTTGAAATAGAAATTATTGACATTTAAGGCAATGATGTAAGTAAGCGTTCCAAAATAATTTGGTGAGTTGTTAATGCTTAAATCCCTAAGTTGTGGTTCAATACAAAAGACAACAGTTATGCTAACTCATTTTTCCTTAATGTGAAATGCGGAAAAGCCAATTTTCCTATAGTTGGCTTTTTCTAACTCAAATCTTGATGCAACCTTTAATTTAGTTTGAAATTAATCAATACAGGACTTTTACTGTGAGTTTTGTCGTGGTGGAGAAAGCAAACTACACATTTATCAACATTTAAACACAAAGCTTTTCAGCTAACTTAGCAGGTAGCGGCTAACTGATGCTAGCAGGGCTAGCCGCTAATATTCGCTTTGTTTGGGCTAATCCCGTTCAAAAGGATGTCATTTTGTCTTCTGACTAGTTGGAATTGTGGTAAAGAGATGGTTTAATAATTTTAAGTGGCACCAATAACAGTTAAAAGTATTAAAATTAAAAATTATTGAATTTAGTCGAGCTGATAAAATTCGTAAAATTTTTGCAAAGTTTGCCGCCTTGAAATTTTGAGTTAACTTTTCCTTTTATTTAATTTTTTTGCATTCTACACATGCATAGACACAAACTTTGTTGGTTAATTCTTTTTTTTGTTTTTGTGTATACGTGAGATGTCAAAATAACGCATGTGAGCGTCTGTGATGGTGGCGCCTGTGGGCTAAACGGACAACAAAGAGCGACATGAATTAATTAAAGGAGAATAAAAGGAGGATTCGGAGATGATGGAACGGATCACAGAGGGGATGAGCGCTTAATGAGCCACCACAATGAAAAAAGAACGGAAGAGGAGAAAAAGACTTTAACGAGACGCCACATTAAAACAACTGTCAGCCTGATGGATGGAGAAGAAAGGGAAGGGAATTAAAGGGATGGAGAGACGAGGAGCGAGGAGGAAAGTACACGGTTCAGGGAAATATAGAAAAGGAGAAAAAATGGAAGGAAGGACAGTGGTGACAGAAACAGGGAAGACAGGAAGGAAACAAGTTGTGTGCAGAAAATAGAGCGAGTTGAGAGATGAAAGTGAAGAAAGAAAAAGACAGAAAATGTAGAGATGGAAAGAAGGAAAAGATGAAGAAGAAGAAGAAGAAGAAGAAGAAAGGACTGGAATAAGGAAAGAAGCAAAGAAAACATGAAGGAAGGTTGGAATGGAAAAGGATAAGAAGAATGAAAGAAGGGAAGATTTTAGTAGGGAATAAAGGATTGGAGAAAGAAGACAAGAATGGCAGAAATGGAGGAAGTTAATATTGAGTAAATGTGCAATGAAGAAAAACTTTGTTGGAAGGAAAGAAGGAAGGAACAATAAAAAAGTTAGTTTATTTCAATAGTTGTACAGGGAGGAGAGTGTGTAAATAAAGAAAGAAGAGAGGAAGGAAGAGATGAAGGGAGAGAAGGAAACATTGGGAAGAAGAGGGGGAAGGAAGAGAAGGACAGAAGGAAGAACAAAATATCGAGGAAGAAGAAGCGCGAAGAAGGAACGTGGAGAGGAGGCAAAGAGGAGAGGAACAGTGGTCTGCACAGACTTTATAAAGAGCATGGGTGAAAAGGAAAAATGGAACATTTAAGGTGTCTTCACCACTAAAGGGGCACTTTAGCACTAAGTTTGGCTCCCAAAACAGCATTATCAGTTGCCAATAGTGCACTTTAACATGCTTTTTAGCTCCCAAACAGGGCATTTTAACACAAAATCAGCTGAAAAGGGCACTTTAGCACACATGTTGACTTCCAAAAGGTCACTTTAGCACATGTTTTGGCTTCCAAATGGGCACTTTAGCACACATGTTTGCTTCCAAAGGGGCACTTTAGCACACATGTTTGCTTCCTAAAGGGCACGTTAGCACACATGTTTGCTTCCTAAAGGGCACTTTAGCACACATGTTTGCTTCCAAATGGGCACTTTAGCACACATGTTTGCTTCCAAAGGGGCACTTTAGCACACATGTTTGCTTCCTAAAGGGCACTTTAGCACACATGTTTGCTTCCAAAGGGGCACTTTAGCACACATGTTTGCTTCCAAAGGGGCACTTTAGCACACATGTTTGCTTCCTAAAGGGCACTTTAGCACACATGTTTGCTTCCTAAAGGGCACTTTAGCACACATGTTTGCTTCCTAAAGGGCACTTTAGCACACATGTTTGCTTCCTAAAGGGCACTTTAGCACACATGTTTGCTTCCTAAAGGGCACTTTAGCACACATGTTTGCTTCCAAATGGGCACTTTAGCACACATGTTTGCTTCCAAAGGGGCACTTTAGCACACATGTTTGCTTCCTAAAGGGCACTTTAGCACACATGTTTGCTTCCTAAAGGGCACTTTAGCACACATGTTTGCTTCCTAAAGGGCACTTTAGCACACATTTAGGCTTCCAAAGGGGCACTTTAGCACACATTTTGGTTTGGAAAAGGGCACTTTAGCACACATGTTTGCTTCCAAAAGGTCACTTTAGCACACGTTTGCTTCCTAAAGTGAACTTTAGCACACATTTTTGCTTCCAATAGGGCACTTTAGCACACATGTTTGCTTCCAAAAGGTCACTTTAGCACACGTTTGCTTCCTAAAGTGAACTTTAGCACACATTTTTGCTTCCAATAGGGCACTTTAGCACACATTTTGGCTTCCAAATGGGCACTTTAGCACACATTCTGGCTTCCAAATGGGCACTTTAGCACACATTTGTGGTAGGTGAAGAAGTATATAAAATAAAAGAGAGGAAAAAGGAGGAGAAGAAGGAGGAAAAGTAAGAAGACTAGAGAAAAGAAGAAAAGAAGACAGATGAGTATGAAGAAGATACATGCAAAAGGAGAGGATATAGAAACCAGGATACAAGGAAGGAGGAAACGGACGGAGATGAGATGAAAGAAGACAAGACAGGAAAAAGAGGGAAACAGATTAAGAGAGGAATAAGGTTGATGAAGAAGGAGATGAAGGCAGAGGGATGACAGCAGATGTGCAGGAGAGGGGAAAAACTGAAGCGTCCAGAACAGAAGTCTTTAATTATTCAACCTTTATTGACACAGCGGAGGTTGACAGGAATCAGATCCTGCTGTGACCTTAAAGGGCCAATCCAGCGGTTTTTCCACGTTGTAGCCCATTAACTTCAAATCCGGTCGGGTCCGACATCCCTGCAGAACATTTTCCAAGAGCTGCCACCCTGTCCGTGCTGATTTATCACCAGCAGCCGCCGCTTTTGCATAATTACAGCTCAGAATGAATAATGACTAGCAGGGTTTTATTTATTTATTTGTTTGTGTTAAAGGGATAGTTTGACAATTTGGGAAATTGCTTAATTATTTGCTTTTTTTGTGCTTGAAAGATCCAAAAGCTTGAGACTTTTTAATAAACAAATTCTAGTGACACGACACTTCACCTCACACTTTTAGATGAAAACTGGAGAAAGCAAACAAGGAAATAAAGGCGATGCAGAACTGTTTCATGATGTTTTACACACACACAGCCACTTTTCTACTGTGTGTGTGTGTGTGTGTGAGAAACAAAAGAAAAATGGAGGGGGGGTCGAACCCCAACATCACGATTTCTGAGAAAAGCCCAACAAAATGAAGCTTTTTTTATCTTAACACACACACACACACACACACTGGTGCAGATGGCGACACCGGGATAGCCGCGGCCTGTGTGTGTGTGTGTGTGTGTGTGTGTGTTCAGTATTTATAGAGCTGTATTATTTATGTTTGCCCCTCTCACAGGGAGCATATGGCCGCCTCATGTCGTCGGCCAAACCAACAACACAGAATTATGTTGTCTCTCCTCGTGCTACACAATCCTCTATTCACCGATACACACAAAGAGACCGTTGTGTGTGTGTGTGTGTGTGTGTGTGTGTGTGCAGGATTAAAGGTTGTTTCTTGTGTTGACAGACTAGTTTTCTTTTTAGGTAGAACATGCTCGTTGATGCCAAATTAAAACTCAGGCTCATTACAGTGTTTTGTAAGGCTTTGTGGTCTTACTATCAGAAAAGCTCATGATAGTATTGTGCGTGCGTGTGTGTGTGTGTGTGTGTGTGTGTGCGTACATCTTCTTCCTCCATGCCATAGACCACCATTGTTGGGTGACATGCATCTGTGTAGTTTAATCATTAGACATGATGAAGGCTCTGAAAATCGCAATTTTATTGAAAGTTTTCGTTAAATTTAGTATGAAAACGCAGTAGAAAACCACTGTGCATCTAATATATATATTAGTGCTTCTCAATTATTTTCAGTCACGCTCGCCCCCCATAGAAGAAGAAAACATCTATCTTCTATAAATAGAATCATTTGTCTATAAATTGACATAAGTACCTCTGCATTACACTGTATCCTTATTAACGTATAAGAGAATAAAAAAGAAAGAAATATGGACCAACTTAAAACAAAGAATAGCTTTATTAACTAGCAGAAAAGATTTAAAGTGCATCTGAAATTAAAAAATTTAATTAAATCCTTAAATAAACATTTTCTGACTGACCATGTTAAACCATATGATACTGAAAAATAACAGTGTGATTGTGGTGTGATGTCTTTAGTTTCTTTGTCTCCAACATTTCAGACTCAGTAACACACCGATCTTTCACAGTGAACCAAGCGCTACAGACGCTTCGTCATATTTCCTCGTCTTAGCTTTGGGAGACTTTTGTTTGTCTCTTTATCTCCGTCTCTCTCCGCCTGTCTTCTCATCCCTGTTAAATATGTTTTCATGGTGTCACTTGGTGTCTACACTTCATACTCATACTCTGTGCTGTATGCTCCCTGCGCACACTCTGCTGCCCCCTAATGTAGTGGAGGTGCAACTGCACTTTATTCTAGGACAGTAAAAAAAATCTAAATAAAAATTTCTTTTATGTGAGAACCACTGATATATATCGACACATCTGTGTTGTCTTTTTGTGTGTGCGTGAAAACTACTGAAAATCGAACCTGTTCGTTTTCCACCCTGAGATTAAAAGAAAGAAAGAAAATCACAAATATTGAAAACAAGAGAGAAACAAAGAAATAAAGAAGGAAGGAAAAAAGGACCATAGAAAGAAAAGTAGTAAAACAGAACGAAACTTGGGGGAAAACGGGCGAGAGAGGCAGAGAGAGAATGTTAATGACTGGTGACGAGTGCGGGTCCCGTGGTCGGCGCGGCAACCGCCGACCACGGAGACGGTTGCCATGTCATCGTGTCAGAACATGTTTATTTATGCTGCTGGTACCGCCGAATGCACACACACACAAAAACACACGAAAAACACACACACACACACACACAAATGTTCCCTGTAGAAAAATATGTTTCATACTTAAACTTATTTTTCTCGCACCCGAAAAAGCATGAACATACACACATGTATAAATGTGGATTACAGTAGTAATATATATATATATATATATATATATATATATATATATATATATATACTTATCATACTTTTGTCCTGTAAATTGAATGATTTTTTTGTTTAAGAGATAGACCTACTAAAAAGTATTTTGTACATGTTTTTTTAGCTTCTTTCTCTCTGGCATAGATCTGGTTTTTTTTTTATCTTTAAATATTAAAACACCTAAATTTCTCTGACTCAATCACACACACACACACTGTTCTACTGTCAGAAATACCCACTGGTACATAACGCGTAATACGTATTAAACCATCGCTGAAAATACTGGAATTTACTCACTAATTTGCAAAATTTTTGCCTTTAAAAACAATAAAACCACATTTTGTGAAGTGTTTCGGAGAGATGTATCATCCTCAGGCTTAGAGCCAGAAGAAACATTGAACAGATTGTTGGATTTTTGGGCTAAAGATGATAAAAACTCACATTCATTGGCTGTAATCATTGATGATTTTACCTGGTCGGGGATCAGAGGCTCCTGATCGTCAATGTCAATCAGAACGTCTCCACTGATGAAGTGCGGCATCTCACCTGCAGAAGCAGGAAGCAGGTTAATCGTCAGCCCGGCTTCTTCACTAGAGATGGAATCCATGTCTCCGGGTCATACCTCTCCCTTCCTCCACGCCCTCGTCCGGTTGATCCTCCTCCACGTTGCACCGGTACTCCTCCAGCGACCCGATGGTGCACTGGCCGACCACCGGCTTCCTCCCGAACTGGCGGTTATCGATGATCTTGATGACGATTGGCGGCATGTAGAGTTCCTCACAGGGAAGTCTCTGTAGAAAGAGATAGAGAGAGAGAGAGACAATATTTAAGAGGCTGATGCTGATTGGCTACGGCCGCTGACTGTCTGCAGCTGATTGGTCACGCCTTGGTGACAGTCCAATCGGGGCGTCATTTCGTCTCCCGCTTAACGAAAGAAACGACTATATCTTTGCAAAGGGGGAATAAATGTTGCTGTTTGTACAGTCTTTGCAGTCGTCAAATATCACCATGACATGTGTAACTTTTCACAATTAGAATTTAATCTGGTGCCAAGATGCATCTCGGTAGCATCGAGTATCCATGTCCAATCCAACAATGGATGACATGAATTCATGCAACTTAACTTTGTTTTTATGCAAACTTGTAATATAAAAAAACACGTAAGCAAAATTTAAGGGTCACCTACAGCCAAACTGTATGGAATATCATACATTTAAAGAATGGCATTTGCCCGACTTGGACTTCAGGATCTACTTTTTGACCATTGTTATAGGTCAGTTTGCACTAAATTCAATACTGAACTCACAATAATGTAAGTGAATTAAATCAGCTGGCAATCCTTGACATAACAACTGAAATTAATCTTTTTTTTGGTAATAAAGTTACCTAGGAATCAGATATGAGGTGAAAAGTATTGGTCCGAGCACAGGGCCTTGTGGAACTCCATGTGTAACTTTTGTGCTTGTAGGGGATGCACTGTAAAGATGAAAAAAACTAGAAATAATCTGAAAGATAAGACTTAGATGAGCTGAATGAACTCTCTTTCATTTTGATTAGATGGTCTAATCTTTGTAGGACGATCTGATGGTTGATGGTGTAGAACAAGTCCTAGATATGGATCTAAAAGTGGCTAAATCACCTGAATGCAGATTTTTTTAGAATGGGTTTAATTGCAGCTATTCTGAAGGTCTGTGGTACATAACTAAATAATCAAAGGAAAAAAATTCCTTTGAGGACATAAAGTCCAAGATGAACCACAGCTTTCTGCTTCTGAACCCAGACAAAACTCATGCTATTGTTGTTGGGTTAGTCCTGATAGAAATAAAAAAAATTTCCTTGGCCTCATATCTGATCTCCACTACACATGACACCTAAAATGTATTTTTTACATTATTGAAAACCAATGACAGCCATGAGCTGAACATCTGTGCGTTTGTCAATGACGTTTCTTTCGCAGATCATTTGCTGACTTTGACGCGCCGGCTACGGGTAACAAGACGCCGTATCTTCCATTCGCCAGCGGAAAGTGGAAACGAGCCGCCAAGTTGGAGGAGATACAACGAGATGTGGCCGCAAATGGGCTGCGGTCAGACCAAGACATAAAACAGGCGATAATCTCTCAGATGCCGCCGGGCTCAGGGACGTTTTTAAAGCAGACAAAAGAAACCGGTGGAGGTGAATCAAGAGAAACTGAGCCCAGAAGCCACCAGTCCTGATCTAGGTCCACACAAGCGGCAGAAGGTAAGACGGATAAATGGTAATGCTGGAGATTAGATGTGACAACTAATCATAATGATCATTCAATCAATTTTTTATTATTAAAGGTGGCGTAATGTAATAAATGTACATTTACGCAAGGTTAAGTCAATCATACTTGACCATGCACAACGGCATGTGTTTTCATTTTTTTTACAATTTTGAAGTACTCAAGTATTTCCATGCAATAATGCTGCTAATGTTTGCTACTCCGTTACTACATTAATACCACGTCATTGAAAATTAGACCATAGGTTTACATCAGCATTTCTAAAAAAAACGTCTTTGTGCCATTTGTCTTGCAAAGAGACATTTAATTCTGACAAATACATTTCAATACTTTATGTGTTTTTACTAATGTAAGATTTTTCATGAATGAAGCATTGGTGGATTAATAATTTTCCTAAAAAAAAAGGATTTGAGTATGTCTGATTAATGTGCATGGTTTTTGTATTATTATTATTTTAATTAAAAAAAGGAGCATTCTACTGCACAATTGCAGTAAGCTGCCAATCATCTGTACATTCTACTGTGCATATATGTTAAACAGTACATCTTTCTATATATTTCATACATCTTAACCTTTTTTTTTTCTTGCTAAAAATGCAAACAACACTTGGGAAAACAAAAATGCTGGAGAGTTTAAACTGGACTCTAGGAAAAAATATGACATACAATCCCAGAATTAACCCTCTCTGGCTCTAAAGGAAAAAGAGGCTTAAGTGGAGGCTGATGATGCTAAACTCTCACAATAAACGTGGTTAGGCTCCGTCAAAGAGGAAAACTATGCACATGACATTTTCCTGTGCCCCCCGAGGCGTAGAAAAACACTCCGCCGACTTAAGACCTTAATTCCGTTAACATTAAACACTTGGACTCGGCTCAGGAGCTGAATTTGAGGGAAGAATATCTGCATATTTCCACAGTCCAGTGGAGGCCGTCGTGCTTTCAGTGGTCAACACAGGACTTTAATCGTGTTAGCATTAAAGCGCAGTAGCCAAAGTCAGGATCTGTATTTAAAATATTTCCAGATCCCCGTTAAAGCTGTCATAATAAAACAGCGCGGTGATCAACTTCAGAACCATTCTACTATTAATATTAAACTCTCCAAGCTCGTTCTGGAGCCGCCGTTTGGAAAAAATGTGCGGGACGTTTCCGTAATTTAGCTTAGGCCTTCATTAGAAAACAATTTGATGGAATTTAAAGGCACTGATGTAAATTCAGGTTCACATTATGAGCAGCGATCAGTGGATTTGCTTTGGCGGAGCAATGACCACGAACTTATTCCGCCGCTAACAGGGTAGAGCTGAGGTAAAAGTGCAGAGTTCACATTGTCTATTATTAATAATCTTAATAGAATCAAGCTATACACAATATTTCCTGCCATATTCATTTTTTTTACTATTCTATGATAATGTTCTGTTGCATAAAACTACAAGTCTGCTGCAACTCTCACTTTTTAAATCAATTCTGTAGAGAAAATCTGTAAAATACAAAGTAAAAATTCCATATTTTCACCTATTATAATGAAATTAATTGGGTTATTTAGGCTAGATAAAGTCAAGATATTACGCTTTGGATATTTCCAAACATATTGTGCACTCAATCGTCTTCATTCATTAACAAATCTGGATTTAAATGATGGACCTTTGATGCACAGACCTACTTTAACTAAGTGCAGCTATTAAAACCACATTAAATGAAGCCTTTGAGAGACAGCACAATGTAAAACAGTTAATTAACACAATCAATTCATTGGACAAATCCTTAAATAGAAAGTATTGAAGATCAAAATAAAAATGGGTTATGTAGGAAAGTGAAGAGATCAGCAGATTATAAGATTAAGGGAATTAAATGAGAATAATTAGTTTAGTAAACGTGTAATTTAACGATAATAATTACAAATACAAAACTGAGGGGATGGTGTAGTTAAAATATTCCCCACCCACCGGCCTCTACAGATCATAATTTCTACCTTTATTGATCATTGAGATGACGGATAGACCCTCGAACAACCTGATTCCAACATTCCTGTCACATGCCGACTCTTGTAACTTAAGAGGAAATACCGAGATGCGATCTGTAACGGCCGCGATGATGAAGCGAATAAACACTTTTGCTGTAGCTGCATCGAGCTGCAATAAGGCGAAAGCAGCTGCTCCTGCGGTGTAACCCCCGTCCTCATGAGTACGCTTTGATCTAGCTACAACGTTTTTTTGGGTGCCACATAAAAACTGCCGTCTTAATTGCAACTTCCTGCGGTTTGGGCTTCGGTAAGTAAGTAAAGAAGCCAACACGCAAGTTAGAGGGAGTTTTAACGGCAGCAGATGTGGAAGGAGAAGCATCACTGGCTGCACAGAGAGAGTAGCTCATGGTTGGGTTTTAGGACGATTCAACGCCGTTCATCCGGCGCGTCCTGGTGAGCCTCTGGCGTCAGGAAATATGTCACTCGTGTTCACTGTAAAAGCCCTGGAAGAGTTGTTTCATTTTATCCTTTAAGCAGTAGAAAAAAACCTCATGTCCTCTATTTGAATATTTCTCTCGAAACAATAGATTCCAATTTGCTGAACTACACAACCAAAAATACACAGACATTATGGTACTCGTAGTTTTTGGCACATCAATTTACAGTACAACCACCTGTTGTGTATTAAGCTGCATGCACCCTTGCATCAGTCGTATTTTTATATAGGGCTTATAAGAAACAAAAGGTACTTGGTCACATTCGACTAGAAAAGCAAACGCCATCCCTTATGTTATATGGATTTGAGCGTCGCTGGCCTGTGACGGACTCATGTACTCTTTGTTCTGTGCAAATACATGACCCATTAAACCCTGACTATTCAGCAATGAAAACCTTGATAGCAAATATTGTTGCTGGGGCCTTTTTGTTGCTCGCTCTGTCAGTCCCCGTGTCTGGAGCCATACGTGCATATTGTCTTGTCCTTAAGTGAAATGTATGACCTCACTATACAATGATATCCAGTTTAAAGCATCTAGTCAGTATTTGTACCGCAAATCTCCACTTTCTCCTCATCCTGCATTAGTAACATATATAGATTGCTTCTTCAGTACCACAAAAAAGGTTGAACTACAGTCTCCTACAGCAGCTTTACTGCTTCTACTTTCTTTTTTCTATTTTGGAAGAAAATGACTCCTCTAGTGTTTCTCCGCTGACATTATTGTGGCTTCCCTGATGAAGATAAATGACAAACCACATCACAGCGGAACTCTCATTAGCCATGAAAGCGGCCTGGGCCTCTAGGCTGATTACGCCTGAGTGTGCACGTAATGTAACGTAACGGCACGTCTTTACTCCCCCCCCCCCGTTCCGTTCTCACCACATCGAGGATGAGCAGGTTGACGTTGAAGTTCGGCTTCTTCTTCACGCTGCGGATGACGCAGCTCTGGACCGTCGTGCCGCCGCATTCCACCTGCAGACTGGGCGAGGTCACGCTGGCCAGCTGGAAGCTCTTCAGGTTGCGGACGCCCCACGCCAAGACCTGCAGGCCAGGAGAAAAGACGTGGTTGTGCTTCACTTTTTCCACATTAAACAATATCTATAAAAGAACATAGAATAATTAATACATCTTTGATTGTAAGAATTACCCTTATTTCCCTAATTATGTTAAAAGCATAGTAAAAGGATTATTTTTTCATTGCTTTTCCAATGCAAAGCAATTTTCCAGCAATTTCCATTAATCCATCGATCTTCTACGATTGGTCCAGGTAGGGTCACATGGACAGCAAAGAGACATATTTCCTTAATGGTCTTCCTCGGGGTCTTCTCCTGTTGGTATGTGCCCACAAAACCTCACCAAGGAGGTCCCCAGGAGGCATCCTTGCCAGATTCAGGGGGAAACTCACGCCGCTCCTCAATCAACAGGACCACATCGTCTGCAAAAGCAGTGATCCAATTCTGAGGCCTAGGAACCGGACCCCCTCAACGCCTGTCCCTAAAAAGTCTGTCCATGTTTATGACCAGAATCAGTGACAAAGGGCAGTATAGACCACCTAAAGTCCTGGCACTGGATGTACAGGAACCAAACGGCTCCTATCAGAGGGTCTGGCACCCCATAGTCCCAGAGCACCATCCACAAGACTTCCATGGTTGAATGCCGGGTCAAGACTAGTGAGACCCACTCTACACCCTCCAGCACTCAGCTGAATCCTGGAAGGTGCTGAAGAACATCCCAAAGAACATCCTGAGGACCTCATCCATCCCCTAGGGCCCTGCTACCAGAGCTTTTTAACCACCTTGGAGACCTCGGTCTCACTTCTGAGACCCTAGACCTTGCTTTCTCATTGGAAGGCATATGTTGGTGGGATTGAGGAGATCTTCAGACTATTCCCTTCCCTGAACCACAACAAGGTTTTTGCATTAAAAAAAAAGCACAATTGATGATACCTCAATGGCCGTTCTTTGCAGAACAGGTTTGATCCCCTTAGGAACCACAAAGACATTGGGCTCTCTCTGAGGGGGTGGGTGAGGAAGGTCCGACTCCTCTGGCTGACAAAAAAACAAGAAAGCATTTGATTGATTAATCAGAGACAGGTCACAAACAGCGCACATACAGCACCAAACGTGTACTGCAAGGCACATTTTTTGTCTTTTTACAGCAAAAACTGTGACGGTCAGATGGAGCGTTAATCCTGAGTCATGAATGTTTAGGGTTTTTCAAGGCAACATAAACCAATGTCAGTAACTGTTAGATGACTTTAATATTTAGTTTCAACCAGTCAGATGAGTGATGAGTGTCCAGGCTACACAATTCTAACATTTAAGACAATGGGCTATATTTTGAAGATGCAAACACATGGCTTCATCGCTAGGTGCAGGAGTAGTTTTAGTAGAGGAGAGGGTAAACTGACCAATCATATTACATCTACTTCTGAAGCCAGGTTGAGCTTCTACCTGCAAACGTCTGCCTAATTGGAGGATTCAGCAAGTGTGTGCATGACCATAACATGTGCCACTGGAAGATTTGAAAGTTCTTTAAAATAAAACACTCCTTTTGGTGATTCCCAATCACCTGTCCTGTGCTTTTATTGTGAAGGACCATGCCTGCAACACTCCCACTGGAGCAAGAAAGCCCTTAATTGCATTTGCTATTTAAATAAAGTGAGAAATTGACTCTAGTGCTGGTGGAAACTTGCATCTAAAGTTGCTCTTCAGTACTACGACCATTTTATCACCTTTAAAATAAGGCCCAAATCTACGGAAGGCTCCAGAGGGCATGCATTTAATTATAAATCAGGGGTTGTTTGGATCAGCAATACAACAGATAAACACAGTGGTATTTGAGAAGTGAAATAAAGTTTATAGATTTTACAGAAAAGCGTGCAATAATGACTTAAACAAAAGTAAGCAAGCTTCATAAAAGTGTACACCCTTGTTGTTTTATTCAGCACTAATTATTGGAACACAGAATGTGTTTGCTCAGCTCATTGAACCTTGACCTACATACACAGGTGGAGCCAATCAGGACAAAGGCTATTTAAGGAGGACAGTCGCAGGTGTTCTTCTTCACCTCTTCTCTGAAAGCGCGGCGACATGGGAGCCTCAAAACAATCCTCAAATAACATGAAATCAAAGCTCCTGGTTTAGGGGAAGGGTTAAAACAAAATACATTAGAGATTTCAGCTGTCAGTTTCCACTATGAGGAACATAGTGAGGAAAAGAACACACAGCACGGTTCTAATTAAGGCGGAGGGGCAGGAATAATCTGGAAAAAAGAAGAGTTGGAGGAGGGTGGGATAAGTTAAACACAATCTACGGAGCAGCTTTAAACACCTATAACATGATCTGGCTGCAGATCACTGTCATCAAGTATTATGGGAAAATAATGTGCAAGAAGCTACTTCTGCACACACAGAGTCACTTGAGCACATTTGGACAAAACAGCTTAATTTTGGAAAAAGGTGCCTAAGACTGGTGAAACTAAAATTGAGTAATTTGGATTTAACAAGGGGCGGTGTGCATGGTGGATGGAGAACACATCATTAAAGACAAAGACTTGCTACCACAGTAAAATCCAGTGATGGTTGCATCATGTTTGGGGGATTATGTGCCCAGTGCAGCTACTTTAGTTTTTGTAGATTCTTGGAAACAATGTTCAAGAAAAGCTGCTCAAATTATACAAAGGCATTCATGCAGAGGAACGAGTATGAAGTAGAAAGTCCTGGAACGAACATGTCAATCCACAAACTGAATATTAACAATCTGTGGTGTGTTTTAAAGCAGGGTATAGAAAGCTGTGTTTTAACATTGAAAAAAGGAGGATCTACCATTTATGCACCTGCCTACTTTTATTTAAGTACTTTTTGCACATTTTTCTGTAAATCCTATACACTTCATTGCACTTCTCAAATATCCCAGTGTTCATCTGCTATATGATTATATGTATATGATGTATTTAACAACCAATGATTTATAAAAGAAAAATGTTAAAATGATCAAGCATGCCCAAACCTTTTCATTCATTCTAATCTAAAGAAATAAAGATGATTTAACAGTTTTCCTTAATAATAAAAAATAGTATTCCCTGAATTATATCTACATCACAAAAAAAGATGATCATGAGAAATGTGTGAGTAGAAAATGTTAAATATGATGTTTTACGTGAGACTCAAATGCAACTGAAGATGAAATGCTGTTTTATTTTTTATAAAAGTAGATAAAGTGTACACGCTGTACCCATTGCTGCAGGCTTTCAGAGAGGAATCCTGGAAACATTAACTGAGGAAGCAACAGAGACAAAGAGGGAGAAAAGAGACGGAAGAGATCAGAGAAATACTGCAGGAGATGTGAGCTAGGAGGAAAAATCCCAGACGCACATTCAGAGCATGTCGTGCACATTTCCGAGGAACATTCTGGGGAGAAATGCAACTTTATTTATAAATAAGCAGCGATCAAATGTGTTTGTGTTACTTTACATAATTTACTTTACAAAAAGATATCTTGGTAAAAATGGATTTTATTATATAATGTTGCAACTATATATATATATATAATTTAGTCTTAAAAGTGGGACTGCGCTTTTGCTGCATTGTTACCTCGTCTAGAACATGGGTGGAGGTCAGGATGTCTCCCTGTGAGAGAAACACAAACACAGAAGTTTGATTCTGACAAAGAGTAAAGCAAAATAAATCAGAATAAAATAAAATAGAATAAAGAAAAACTGACCTCCTGTCCTGGGATGTGGTGAACTGCTGCCTGTAGACATAAAAAGGACATCAATTGATGTTAAATGATTTCATGATTTAAGTCATTTGAAGTTTTGATACTTCTGACAAGATATATTTGTGGTTTTCTAAAAAAACATGGTAAAAGTGTGTTAAAGTGGCCTCTTGGAAGATAAAACAACAAAGGTGGTTAATATGCATGAACAAAATGTATAATTTATGTAATTATAAGACCAGATTTGGGCTTAATTCCCTTTATGCTTTGCTGTGATGCGGACAACGTGACATGAGCCCGGGCAGCGGCGGTCGACCTCTGACCTTTTCCCTGCGGATGAGCTCGAAGGCCGCCAGCAGGTCGCCGGCGTTTCTGTCCCCCATGCGGATGGGGAACCAGGCCAGGCAGGGCGAGGCCGCCAGAGAGGGCTGGCACACACAGCGACCCATGAACTCATCAGCACCCTGCACGGAAAACACATTACGTGTTTACTCGTTACGTGACAGCTATAGGGATAAAAAGTGATTTTTCTTAGCATTTTTCAATGCTAAAATACCTTTTTGCCAAAAAGTCATGAAAGCCCACACATTTAGATTAAAGGGAGATTTTACATAAATCCTTATTATTATTAGTTATTTATTATATTTTAGCTGAATCACTCACTATCACCTGTTCATATATTAATCAATGGGACAATACAACATACACATAATCTGCAATATCCCATGAAAAGATGTGATCACAGCTCATATATTATAATTGACTGGAAACTAATTTCTATAATTACTTTTACTTTTTCTACTTTGCAGAAACCATCACATTTTTTACAAAACAAAAAAAAGTATAAAAAGCCCTTAATAATTTAAAAGCACACGGGCCTATGGGGACTTTTCCCCTTTTAATGAAATATTAATTTGATGTTTTCTTTCTATCCCTATCAAAGTTTCGATTGTTTTTTTTTTTTTAATTAATGATATTTTTGTGTATGTTACTAGTTGTCAATCACATGGTGTGTGACATAATAGGCAAAGCTCCGCCCACTCCATTTTAACCTTTGTTAAATAAGGGCCAATATGGCCGCAGCATGGAGGCCTATGTGCTTTTAAACTTTTACGTCTTTTAACACTTTTTTTTCCAATAACTCGAAGCCTCACGTATGTGTCCTGGTCGTACAGCTCCACCGTCACGTTGGGGGGGTTGGCCATCACCACCTCGGGGTCCCCGAAGATCTCCACCTCGTAGAAGATGAGGGTCTGGTCCCAGGTCGGGTTCAGGGTGTTACGGACCGTCACCGTCTTCTGGGACTGATGGAGGAAGGACACGATGGCGTAGGGGTCTGGAGGGGGTCAAAGGTCAAAGGGCAAACGTTAAAAAGGACCATCATTCACAACAGTAGCTTAATATTTTGTGGGTTTTTTTTTTTTTTGCCATTTTTAATATTTATTTCCTTTAATATGGAGCAGATCTCGGTTCAGAATGTAACTCTACACATAATTCAACTATTACACACAAGCTTCCAACCAGTGATTATTAGTTATGTATTATTTTCCAACTAATCGCCCCCCCACATGCACTTATTTACACTATAATTATTAATGAGTTGTGTCCTAACACAACATAATGCACCTATAACCTATAATTATAATTTATAGTTAAACCATAAAACACAGTGATTCTCTTCCCCAGGTTTTTGGCCACTTTCAGTGGTTAAAGGTAAATTAGACAACGTGCTGCAGATAGCGACAAAAATGAATTTACATGAAATCTGATGAATTGTGATTAATTACATATAAAACCTGTATTTTATTAATTAGCTTCTTTTTTTTTTTCCAAGTCCCACCCCTTTTGGGAACTGAGGCCCAGGACTTAACAGCAACGATAAATGACACAGTTCACGGAAGAAATGCACTTTAAAGGTTCACGTTTGGAGAAATTAAACGAAAATTCACGTAAACCGACGCAGTAAAAACAGTTTAGCTGCGATTTAGACATTTTACATTGTCAGTAAAGGTTAGAGGTGGAGGGCCCTCACATGTACAGAAATCTGCGCTTATTTACTGTGTGTGTGTGTGTATGTGTGTGTGTGTGTGTGTGTGTGTGACATCAGCAGCTTGGGAATGCCGAGCAGCTCGAGACGGAGCGCTGGGAACGTCTCTCGGAGAAGTTTGTTATTCCAGGTCACAACCACTCTGCTGTGCGATGCCGCGCGCACGCAATCGCACGTGCACACACACACACACACACACACACACACACACACACACACACACGTACAGTGACACACATGCGGAATGGGAAGTTTGTTATTCCAGGCCGGGTAGAGAGTCTCTGTGGAGCCGTTAGCATCAGGGTAAACAGAAGCTAAGTTGCATTTTCCCACCAGCCCTCAATTAACCCCTGAGACACACACACACACACACACATACACACACACACACACACACTTACATAACCCCCCTGGGCTGTTTGTATTGCTGTTTATATGAGCTAATGGGCTGTTGGGAATAGACGGTAATTGAATGGGTCACCATGGGTGGCGTGTGTGTGTGTGTGTGTGTGTGTGTGTGTGTGTGTGTGTGTGTGTGTGTGTGTGTGTGTGTGTGGGGGGGGAGAAGTGGCAGTAGTCAGGGAGCAAAAAAAACACACAATGAAACACTGAGAAGAGAGAGAGAGACAGAGAAAGAAGGAGGGTGGAGAAAGTCAGGAGAGTGAGGGATGGAGGGGAAGAGGAGAGGAGGAGGAGGAAAAAGATAAAACAGAGAAGAAAGACAAAAGGAAAGAAGGGAGTGGTGGAGGATGTGGTGAAGGAAGGAAGGAAAGACAGGACGACAGGTAGAGTCAGCCCACCCACACACACTGTAACACACAAATAAACCATCCATCATCTCTACTCACCCATTACACTGTGTGTGTGTGTGTGTGTGTGTGTGTGTGTGTGTGTGTGTGTGTGTGTGCGTAGCCCTAAATCATAAAATCACAGATTGGCCTGAGGGGGGGTTTACAGTTCGTACAGCAACACAACATCAACCCTCATGTCCTCGGAACTTCACATCTCATGAGGAAAAGGGGGAAGAACCCTCTCTCTTCTGGTGTGTGTGTGTGTGTGTGTGTGTGTGTGTGTGTGTGTGTGCGCGCGCTGACGGGGGGGGGAGTGATAGTGATTCATCATCCCGTTCTGGGGCCAGGACCCCTTTCTCCTTTTCTCTCCCTCCTTCAGCATCTTCATCATCTATCATTCCCCACTCTCACTTCCTGCTCTGTTTTTACATCTGAGTCTGCGGTGGGTTCCTGATTAACACACACACACACACACACACACACACACACACACACACACACACACACACACACACACACACACACACACTTAACTCCAGACAAGCTCGTCTGTGAAGGTTTTTGTGCAGATATATGAACTAAGCCACCTGCTCCCTGGTAGCATAAAGTACCTGAGAGTTTCTGATACTTCAGATATTTGCTGTACTCTAGTACTAAAAGTACAAATAAATAACTTTTAATAACATGCAAGAAACCTCAGGTGTGACCTCTGACCCCAGAGGTGTTAAATCTGTTGTATTTAAGTCCAGGAGTTTTAAAAGAGAAAAAAACTTTATTTACTAAATTTCAAAGTAATAGTTGCATCAAGAACCGTCATCATCAATCAACTTCAGGTGGTTTGGTACAAGCCTCTGTTACAGATGCATGATGGGAAACGAGCCTAAAGAGTCATCATCATCATCATCATCATCTTCACCTGAGAAGCTGTCCTTGTCCATGGCCAGCAGGTCCCTGGCCTGGTACATGTAGCAGCGCAGGTGGTAGCGGGTTCCGCCTGCACACACACACACACACACACATACACACACACACACACACACGCACACACACACACACACACACACACACACGCAAACACACACACACACAGACACACGAGCATCATTATATTCATGACAAATTCAAGAAATTCAAGTTATAGATGAAGGAAAGTTGAGCAGATGGGAAAAAAGGGGGGAGGACAAAGTGTGGTGTCTCACGCTCAAAGAAACAGGAAATGGTCGGTCGGTTCACCCCGAACGTCGTGGTGACGGACTTGTCGTCGTTCTTGTCCTCCAGGCTGCTCTGTAGGAGGAGGAGGAGGAGGAGGAAGAGGAGAAGGAGACTAACTGATTGGAATAATCACAAATAACAGGCAGGCCCTTCAAAATAAAAGACTTCAATTAAAGGCCATAAAGGACCCAGATAGCAGCAGTGGAGAGGGTTATTTATTCATTTATTTTTTACTTTTATTTTTTACTTTCAATGTCATTTATTAATAATGAGAAAACTATCTGCAACATCCACTTGCAAATGGGACCAGAGATGGAAATTATCCACATGGAGGAGGGTTAATTAAACAGAAAAAATGAAAGCACATGGAAATGTTTGAACGTACTTTCAAGACTTTATGTGCATTCCTGCAGAAAAGCTCTAAGTCCAAGTTGTTAACTATAACTCTCTTTTTTTGATCATTTAGTTAAAGACTTATTTTTGTACCATTTAAACGTCCAGTATCAAACACTTTCCTGTTTTATTTTGAAATTCAGACTTCTCCTAACGAGACACATTTGAATGAGATCATCTCAATATATTTTATAGTAGCTCCTTTCTCAGGCTTCTGTCTCCTCTGATTGGCTGTAAATGGAGGGGAAGGGGGGTGGGCGGCGCCTGTATAGCTGTGACATCACAACCTCACATGGCCACATGTTCTAAGGCACAGTTTTCTGAAGACAGGCTGTGCACGTTTCTCTGTGAATCAAGTTGTTTTGGAACATGAGTCTGTGTAATTCTATATTGAATGGTGGGGTTTATGTCTATTAACACTTATTGGTCCATTTATTTTCTTGTTAATACACACTCCTCAGCCTTCGGCCAGAGGCCCTGCAGTGACCCTTGACCTTAGACCCAGCTATTTCCTGAACTCTGCTCGGCGTCCCCTCACCAGCGAGCACTCCAGGGCAAAGATGGCGGCGGGCCCCGTCTTCTCCAGCGGCTCCATGCGGCAGCGCCACCGGCGCCGCCGGAAGCTGTCGGTCTTCCTGGGCTTCAGGTGGAACCTCCAGCCGAACAGGGACGCGTACTCCCAGCCCTCCCTCTCCGCCTCGTCGGGGCGCTGCTGCGGGTCAGAGGCGTTTTATCATTCATATCTCTGAGCATCACGGTTGGAAAGATGAGAAATTAAAAAAAAAAAATCCAAAATCTCTCTCAAAATGTACGTTTTGTGTTCATGTTGGTTTCTTGTCATTTAAAAGTCTTATTTGTATTATATTTTTAGACAAATAAAAAGAGTGATAAAGACATATAAACTTTCTGGTGCCCAGTTTTTGGGGTTCAGGCCTTCTGTGGCTCATTTATGCAACTGGACTGACACCTAGTGGCTGTTAAAGGAAACTACACATTAAAGTCCAAATCCAAAAATCATGGTTGATGATGTAAAAAAACAAAAACAAAAAAGATTATTGACCCAGATTATTATCTATAAGGTACAAAAATGTCTTCTAATCATGAGAATCTCTCTTCTCTTTTCCTCAAACCTGCAGTAGGTTGGATCTCAGCAGCATTATATTAAATTAAATAGGGGAACTTTATTTTCTGACATTTTGTTATATATACTTGAAGGCCTGTTTTTAAAAATGTAAAATGGTTCTCTAACTGATTGCTATGTATTAATTATCTATTACCACTATGTCAGAATGTTAATAGACTGTTTATTAATATGTCACAATGCCATTTTTTTCTATATCAGCATCTCACTCTTGAATAATGTAAATATGTGTACAGTATTTGTCCTATTGTCTATGTCTTGTCTCTGCATGGGGAAAAAAGCAAGAAGCCTAATTTTAAACCCTTTGTACGACCAGTTCATGTGAAGATAATTGACTCTAACTAATTGCCTCTCTCTACCTTCCTCAGAGCTTCCATCTTCTGCTGGTCTCTCCGTCTCATGCGTATCCACCGCCTCCTCCGGTTGGTGTGGTACATCTTCTCGGCCGTCACCCACGACTTGGGTCGGCGGTCCGGGGGGATGGTGATGCCGTACTCCCAGCCTGGGACACACACACACACACACACACACACACACACACACACACACACACAGTGAGTGAGATCCCCTGGCTGCAGATTTTTAATAAAAGAGGCCGTTTTTCCTGGTTTTAGTTTGGTTTCAGTGGCACCATTTTCGTCCACGGCTCTGTTGAAGTCCTCGCTCCACTCCACCTCCTCCCACACCCAGCCGGGGGGGCACTCCACCTCGTCCTTCGGCACCGCCTTCTCCCCGTTCTGACACACACACACACATTTATTTAAATTTACAGAGAGGAGTGAAGCCATAATTAACATTGAAACACACACACACACACACACGTACAACGTCGGTGTAGCCCTCCGGCATGCCGATCCACTGCCCCCCCGGCAGCCTCATCTGGTTCTCGAACACCTCCTCTGTGAAGGTCATGTGACCGGCGTCCACGTCAAACAGGAGCCTGATAGAGAGAGAGAAATGAGAGGTTTCCTAAAGGGGGGGTTGGATGTGCTATAAATTACTTCACATCATCTTTTATGGGGATCACAGGTCAACAACTTAGGAGGGATTGATATATTTTAAACACAGCGCAATATTGTATAATTATTATTATATTAATGAGATAATTGAAGGGATAATTCAGTAATATGGACGTCCAAGAAGACCCTAAGTTCCCTTCAGTGTTGAGCTTGAACCGAAGCTAGAAAAACCTATTTAAGTTTAGCTTCACCACCGCTGTCCTGCGGATACTACACGCGCACACACACACACACACACACACACACACACAGGTTGTGATAGAAAGTAACACAAACTCATATTAAGGTTTCCTTGGATGTGGTATAAATGATAAAAGTAAAATTATATGCATCATAGTCTATTATAAGCACAGGGGTTAATATCTGCAATTATGTATTATTAATATTATTATTATATTATTGAGATAATTGAAGGGACAATTCAGCTGGAGGTTCACAAACCCTTTTAGAAGAAACCTATTTATACTTTGTGAAAAGTTGAATAAAAAAATAGAAAAAAACCCTATGAAAAGTTAAATTTAAAAAAGGTAGAAAAAAAAGCTATTTAAACTAAAAAGTTGAATTAAAAAGTAGAAAAAATTAATTAAACTTTGTGAAAAGTTTAATAAAAAAGTATTAAAAAAATTATTTAAACTTTGTGAAAGTTGAATAAAAAAGTAGAAAAAAATTATTTAAACTGTTTGAAAAGTTTTATAAAAAAGTATTTAAAAAATTATTTAAACTGTTTGAAAAGTTTAATAAAAAAGTAGCAAAAATTATTTAAACTTTGTATAAAGTAGAATAAAAAAAAATTGAAAAAAACCCTATTTAAACTTTTTGAAAAGTTGAATTAAAAAGTAGAAAAAACTTATTTAAACTTTTTGAAAAGTTGAATTAAAAAGTAGAAAAAACTTATTTAAACTTTGTGAAAAGTTTAATAAAAAAGTAGAAAAAAATTATTTAAACTTTGTGAAAAGTTGAATAAAACCTGGTAGGAATCTCTCTGTGTATCCGTACTCGCCTCAGTGAGCTGAGCTGTGTTATGTTCATTCATTTACACTTTCTTTGTAAGGATGGAAATGAGAGTTTGGCTTAGTTTTATTAGAGGTCTTCGTCAATGCTGTGGCTGTGACGTCTGTAAACCTCAGGACAACATACGGACAACAAGGAATATTAATTCATGAGCTTCCTGGTGAGGGAGCTCATTACTGGAGGGATAAATTCAGTTCTCTATGCTTCAGATACATCGATGTGTTTTTTAACCTTTCAACAAGACAAAAAAAAGTGCTTTGAATCAGTAACATCAGAACATGTGCAGCAAAAAGTAAGAAGGGCAAATATATATATATATACAGTAATCTTTACAACCGGCCCTTTAATTGAAACCGCGTTGCTGACGTGGTCCAGGATCAACCTGATTTAACCCCCCCCCCCCCCCCCTCTGGGCCTGTAGCAGCACTCACGTCCTCTCGGGGCTGATGTACCAGTCGCCGGCCCAGGTCCAGCCTGGCGAGGGCCTGAAGCTCTCCTTGGGCAGCTTCACGCGTCCCGTCACGTCGCTGAACTTGGGGTAGGTCAGGCCCGTCGTCCCCCAGCTGCCCACCAGGGCCAGGCGGGTCTGGTTCTCGTACTGCGCCGTGGCACAGGACGGGGGGGGGGGGCAGTAAAATGCACATTTACACTTTAATTTATTTTAGTCTGTAGGCCTTATGTCTATGTAGCCTTCACATATGTCGCTCCAAACCTTCATTTATTCCCATATCTGTGGTTAATATTCTATTCTCGTGATGTAAACGGGACAGAGGTGCTGCTATATTTCATCTCCTTAAAAGCGAAAGTAATGACGCGTTAGAATAAATCAGAGGATGCAACGTAAGAAGCTGCATGATCGATCAGAGTTCACAGGAAAAGTACAAGCTGTGATATTCTAAGAGAATGAGGAAAAGCAGCGACGTTGCTTACAGATGCATGCAATGAAAATGAACATTTTAAGATTATATTCAGTAACAGTTTGAATTATACACCAATAATAGGCTGTAATTTGGATATTTGGATGGGTATAAGTAGTAAAAATATCATACACATATCGCCTGACTGTGACTCAGTATGTCAGCACATTGAATATTATATATGAAATGTTGACTATTTAAATATCCTGGTTAATTCCTGGAAGGAAAACTGACAATAATGTTGGTTTAATGTTTTAACCTCTGACCTGCTGCCACGTTCCATCTCCTCAGTGAGAACCTGAAGCGTGTGTGTGTGTGTGTGTGTGTGTGTGTGTGTGTGTGTGCGCACCGTCTCGGCGAACACGGACAGCTTCCCCTCCGCGTACTGGTTGAAGTGTTTGACTTCGGCGGCCAACCCGAACCAGACTTTGACCCTGAGCTGCCCGGGAAGTTTAGCTTCACCACCGCTGCCCTGTGGATACTGCACACACACACACACACACACACACACACAAACACACAGGTTGTGATGGAAAGTAACACAAACTCATATTAAGAACGTTTCCTTGGATGTGGTATAAATGATATAAGTAAAATTATATGCATCATAGTCTATTATAAGCACAGGTTAACAACTTATTATAACACACTGATACTGACACTGAGGCGTTAATATCTGCAATAATGTATTATTAATATTATTATTATATTATTGAGATAACTGAAGGGACAATTCAGCTGGAGGTTCACAAACCCTAGTAGAAGAAACCTATTTATACTTTGTGAAAAGTTGAATAAAAAAATAGAAAAAATTAATTAAACTTTGTGAAAAGTTTAATAAAAAAGTAGAAAAAAAAATAATTAAACTTTGTGAAAAGTTTAATAAAAAAGTATAAAAAATAATTTAAACTTTGTGAAAGTTGAATAAAAAAGTAGAAAAAATTATTTAAACTGTTTGAAAAATTGAATAAAAAGTATAAAAAAAATTATTTAAACTTTTTGAAAAGTTTAATAAAAAAGTAGAAAAAAATTATTTTAACTGTTTGAAAAGTTTAATTAAAAAAGTAGAAAAAATGTATTTAAACTTGGTGAAAAGTCAAATAAAAAAGTAGGAAAAAAAATTAAACTTTGTAAAAGTTGAATTAAAAAGTGGAAAAAACCCTATTTAAACTTTGTAAATTAAAAATAAAAAACATAGAAAAAACTTATTTAAACTTTATGAAAAGTTGAATAAAAACAGTAGAAAAAAACTCATCTTTGTGAGAAGTTGACTAAAAAAGTAACACACGCCAACACACACTGGTTGATTTTCTCCAGGACAGAAAACGTGTTTCCACGTGTGTTTTTCGGCACCTTGAGGAACACGGTCTGCAGCTGCCCGCAGTGTTTCCCACAATGCTCCTGGGAGAAGAGGACGGTGTGGGCGGGGATCCGGTGGTAGGCCACCCGGCGGTCGCCCTGCAGCATCCAGATCACGATGTCAGGGAGGCTGTTCTGGGGCTGGGGGGAGAAAGCAGAGTTAGTCCTGGCCCGGGGCATCGGAACGGAAACGCAGGGATTTCCCTCGCACCTCCTCCGACATGGTCCTCAGGCGGCCCGCCCAGTCCTCGGCCTGCTCCAGCACCGTCGACAGCTCGGTGGCCGGCCCGTGTTTGAGGGCGAGCGCCGCCGCCACGATCTGCCGCAGGTGGAGGACGCGGACGTGCCTCAGCGAGCAGTCCAGGGGCGTCGCACACTGCCACTGGTCGAGGGAGGGCAGCTCCTCGCTGGACGGGACGACACAACCAAATCATTAACTGGATTTGTGGCTTTTATACAGAACTCCCACTGACGTGAAAGAAACAGTGAAACATTTTAAGGAAGCCAAATTTTTCAGCAATTTCGAAATTTTAAATTTAAACCAATTCAAACTGAGAGTGATGTCATAAGGCTGCCTATCAATATCCCTTTATCCTCTGTTGGTGACTGTGCACATGGGTGTGCAAAAACTGTCCGTTTTAAGCCATATTAGCACAATAAGTTAATCCTTTATTTGTCCCACAGTGGGGAAATAGCAACAGCAGCAGGGACAGAGAAATACAAAAAAAAAAAAGATTATATACAGAATATAAAAAGAAATAAATTCCGTACAGTATAATATAATATAGGATATACTAAAGGATAGCTGCACCATATATTTGTTTTTTAGCAATGTTTGTTGTAATGTCTCACAGCAGCAGGAATGAAAGTACAGATCTCAAGTTATCACCCTGTTAAACATAGATTGTTAACGTGAAGCTGCTTTCTTTTTGCATGTATGTAGGTGCTTTTTTATTAACCATTATCAGAGAGACAGCCTCCTCTTTAGCTGAAAATTACTTATTGTTAACTATTATTTAAGACCCATTTATAATTGGGAGGAGGAAATACATGGGGCATATTAGAATAAGTAGAAGCAAAAAGCTCATGTGTATCAAGTCGTAACCTACTCTTTCCCTTAGCTGAAGCCTTTTATTTCCCTAAACGTCCTGATTCTGCAGCAGCTTCTTCCTTGAAAAGGTGTTTACCTGCAGTCTGTGATCACCTGGTCCAACAGCTCTACCACCCGGAGCTCCACCTCCTCCAGGTCGCTGCCGGTCTTCACCTCCAGCTGCACCCGCTGCAGGTTGGCCTCCTGCAAACACACACACACGTTCAGCAAAGAGTGAATGTCAGGAGATAAGGCTCCAGCCCAGGTCACCAACCAGTCTGTCTATGATCCCCAGCAGCATGTTGAGAGCCTCGATCCTCGGCTTGATGTCCTCCCATTCTGAGGACAGGACCACCACTGGCTTAACGTTCCCCCACGGGAGATAGTAGTAGTGGCAGCCTGGAACACACACACACACACACACACACATACACACACACATTCTCATAGTTGGCAACAATGCAATCACTATTAAAAGAATGCAGCTGCAAGCAGCAACTAAAGGGGTCAGGCCCTTTTTTTTCCTCCTCAACCACAAGATTTCTAGAATAAGAATTGCTCAAAGGCTTGATTAAATATAAGAAAATATGTGATAGACCTCGCAGTCTTGCACCAATTAATATAGCACCTTAGATGTTGGTTAATACTTCCACTTCAAGCATGCACGCCAAAATTGGTGAAAATCTTTCCAATTAGTTTTGGCATTTGTAGCACCCCTAACTCAAAATGCTTTGGTAGAGCTCCTACCACAAGGTATCTGAAGATGTCCACCAAGTTTAAACATGATTGGACAAATATTCAACACGTTGTGGCCAATTTCTTGCCAAGCTCGGCCTCTGCAAAGATTCGGTTTAAAGAGTCCAAATCCATGAATCCATTCATCATCCAAGAAGCTTCTTCTGGAGAGCACACAGAGCTGGACTTCATTCATCAAATTTCAATATAATGAAGAGAAGTGTGGCTAAACACTGAATGACACCCATTCTATATTATTCCAGCTCACAGCTGTTCGAACCATGCTGGAAGATAATATTGATGAAATGAATAAAAACAAAAAAAGAAGAATTCTGACTTAAATCTTAGAATTCTGAATCATTCTCAAAACTGAAATATATATAAAATATTCCAAAGTGTTTCTTCTTAATGTCTTTCTTTGTCCTTTCAAGCTGAATAAAGGCCATGTTGAATAAAATTTTTGCACATATTCCTATTGATGTGTTGCACGTTCATATTTGGTTGCTGCATATGTCTTTTACTTCTATGAGTAAGGTATTAATACTCATTGAACATAATTCTGCACATAAAGGACACCTAAAGAAGCTTTGGTGGTTTACAAGGCATAGCAACACGTGTAGATTCAACCTGGACAGCGTCGACCTACCGTCGAACACAGCCCTGCTGAACTGTGTGGTGGAGGCCAGGGGGAGGCAGGTGTAGTCGAACTTGTTGCCGTAGTTACCGATGCTGACCTCAAACTGGACGGCGTCGTCGACGTCCTGGAGGAGCGTGGCCGAGTAGAAGGCCACGAAGAGGGAGAACTTCCGCTTCCGTAGAAACTTCTGTTAGAGTAAGAGAGAGAGATTACAGGAATGGATTGACACCAAGAAGATCACCACCTCCCTTCTGGTCCCAAACGCACCTCAACCACCAGCAGATCATCCGCTGGGATGTCTTCAGTCTTTGACTCGGGTTTGTCCGCCAGCTTCGTGGTGAGTTCCAGTAGAACCCGACCTCGGTAGGCCACGCCCTCCCCCTGAGAGACGGGAGAAGGGACAGACAGAAGAGATGAGGGGCATGAGTTTGCGACATCGTGGCGTCTTTAGCTTCAGTCTTTGGTTTCTATGTGCAAATCACTCAACAGTTATGGTTTACAAAGATGTTTTGCATCGATTGACACCATGTACGAGCCAATGGAAGTGTGGCAATTGGAGATAGCAGCTTGAAGACCAATGAGGACCAACTACATATGTTGGACCAAATGGACCTAAAGGAAACTTTCCATGATAAGACCATCCAAATCTAATAGCCAATAGCCAGCACTTTAGAATGACATGTGACATATGGGAACTGTGCTACTTATAATGTGATGTACCATTTTGGCAAATAAGACCTAAAATGAGGGTGCATCTCTAGAGGTGAAACATAGACCATCGAAACAAGCTGTACAAACACACAGAACTCGACTTATTATAATTTTTCCCAATGTTTTCAATGCATAAAACTTGGAAGAGATAAGCATTAAAAAATAAATTGACCACCATGGCTTGTCTGGCCTTTCATGCTTCTCATGGCCACTGTAGCTTCTCCTACATATTGAGGTAGTGACATATTTGCAATCTGTAAACTCATTGCTAGATGCTCTCAGTAAATAGACACTGTATCTTAAACAGAAATAAATTAATTTCTGCATTTTTATGGTTTTTACTGCAACTGTGCAATTTGTGAATTGGGATAAAAATGAAGTGAACAATGGACACAATGCAAACATGCACATGCAGGCATAAAAACCGTGCTCTATAGTTTAAAGTAGTTTTTAAAGTTGAATAAAACAAGACTTACTTTTCCGAGGTTCAGAGCTTCGTGGGGGTCATTGAAGGCGGTGAACTCTCTGGGGCTGCCGTACAGGTTGACGAAACACGGGCCGAACGTCGGCAGGAAACCGAGGTTGTCGTCGACTGCGGTGAGACGAGATGGACATTTTGTTTTATAGTTTAGGTCGACAATGAGTGAGCATTGATGGAGATGCAGAGAGGATTGGTTGAAGTGGAAACAGACAACTTTTCACCGGAGTCAAACAGAACTGCATTGTGAAAGTGAAGCTTATAGGGAACCAATCAAGGAATTTATCATGTTAACTCTGTTTTGCCATTGTACCAATAAAAAAAATCCTGCTTATATGGTCTAAAACCACCTTTTTCAACCTGTAGCCGCAATACAGTCTGCCTCCTCACACTATCAGACTCAAAAACCCTGTTTCCCCCCCCCCTCCCCAACAGAGTTGTCTACTTCCACTTTAAATACGATTAAATGATTGAATCGATCAATGTAGACGTTCATCAGAATTTATCCAAGATAGAAACAGACATGAGTTGAAAAGGAGGAAGAGAACAAACATCACAAATCAAATTATGTCAGGGGGATTTTTTCCTCGAAGTGGTCTTTTACGATTTATATTTTAGGAAGTAAAAAGTGGGGTGTAGAGAGGATGGTGGACGTACTGCCAGAGTGGACGGTCCGTGGAGACAAGTCATCTGAGTGCGTAGAAAAGGAAGGATGGTTCAGAATCACAGACAGATGTTAGACAAGAAGGAAAAAAAAGGAAACAGACGTCTTTGAACACCACCCAAACCCAAACGGATGCACCGGACCACAAACTCAAACACTGCACACAACGCTAACGCAGGATCGTTTTGGCTTGTTTCAAGTAAATAACTTGAAATGTTGAAATTACTACATACTTCAACCACTGCAGGAAAAAGCAGGAAACAAGTTCAGCAACATGTATAAGAGGTGCAAAAAGTAAATGTTCGTAACTTTAGAATATACTACTCTGTCAAATCTACTACACAACCCCCGATTTCACATCGACTTCGACGTGGCTTTTGTTGTCTGTTTGTTAGCAAGATACCTCAAGAGGTTTTGGGCGAATGTTTATCAAATTTTCAGCAAATGTTGGGAAAGGCACCAAGAAGTGATGATTAAATTTTGGTAATTATCCAGAAAAAATCCTGGTTTCTGGATCACTTTGAATTGTTGGTTAAATTGCGGTAAATGGACCTTTAAACAGCCACCATCAATTGGAGCCACCTGGACTTGTATTAAATACATATAAGAGATCTCAAAGACCTTTTTTTTTTTTAAATAAAAGCCCCGATGGTGGTCCTTGGGTTCCGGGTTTTGTCAAAGCCGGAGTTTGGTGTCGTTAAAGAGCCCAGATGCTGATTACTCATCACTATCCACATGATGGTTTCCAGGCCAAGACAAAGAAGAAACAGGAAATCTGTCACTCAAACCTGTCGTATTTCCCCATGACACGCTCCAAAGGCTGAAAACCCAGAGCGACGTCAGTGTTCATCACACTAGTGAGACCAAGTTAGTCTTCATGCACGTCACTCGGCAAACGTGCATGCTTTGTTATTTTCGGGAAAAAACACACACAAATCAAGTCCAAGTCTCAGTTCTCAGGCAAGACTTCAAAGACGACTCTTGAATGCCAGACAGAGCAGAAACGTGTGTGTGAAGTGGTCACTCGTTAAACAGGCGGCACCACACAAAAACTGATGAACAGGCAACTTCACCACAACGTAACTACACCGAACCAGTGAATTATAGTCCACATTGCACCAGTTAGGACTAAAACCAGTCCAGTGCTGTCATGGTTTCACATCGAGATTGGACACAGACATGTGGAATCATGTCTTTTGGCAACCTGATGAATTTAAGTTGACTATTCAACTCCAACATAACTGCATTCATTTGGTTGGTTCACTATCTTTGGGCGATCCATGTTTGTGATCCTTTTTTTTTTTAGAAATGGATCAAACATGTTATTTCCTTCATGGATAAGGCCCACAAAATGAATGAAGCCTGGGAAGACAATAAAGGGCACAGTTTTTAATTTCTAGCAGCATCAAGTGGTGAGTTTTCAAATTGCAATGAACTGAAATCTAATGGAACAAAAAGACAAGATTTCTTATTTTTAATGAATTGTATACACATTTTAACATCCATCCATCCATCCATTTTCTATCCCGCTTATTCCTTTTCAGGGTCGCAGGGGTCTGCTGGAGCCTATCCCAGCGCGTTAAGGCGAGAGGCAGGGATACACCCCAGATGGTCGCCAGCCAATCGTGGGGCACACACACCATTCACACACCATTCACTCTCACACTCACACCTATGGGCAATTTAGAGTTTGCCAATTAACCTGAGCATGTTTTGTATTGTGGGAGGAAACCGGAGTACCCGGTGAAAACCCACGCAGACACGGGGAGAACATGCAAACTCCACACAGAAAGGCCCCAGACATTTTAACATATTTATGGTAATTTATACCATTTCTGTATTGGCTCAATCCCCTGGTACAGTCTCGGGATTTGTGAATTTCATGTTATTTGCACCATTCGCGTTGCTCGCGTTGCATGAGATGCACCACTTGTGACACTTGTTTTTGTGCATTTTGTGTGAATGCATCTCACGACTTTGCCACCTCGATGCTGCTGAAATTTTACACACTGGACCTTTAAACGCAGTTACTAAGGGTCCATGGAATCTGAAACCAAACCAGTCCGCTTCCAGGCAATGACCTACCCTCTATCTCTCCTCCAGGGGCGGAGATCTTCGACATACAGAGGTGGGAAGTACCAATGACGTCGTTGTGACTGGCTCTGTCCCTGTAAAGAACGAAAAAGAAATAGAAAGAGAAGATCTTGAAGCTCCTGGAATTAGGCGATTAATTAATTTCCCATAGAGAAATTCCCGGGACAGAGTAGGGTTCATGATGAGTTTGATTCACCAGTCCAGAATCCTGATCCTCATCTTCTCACACATGGAGGGGAACTGGTGAAAAAAGAGCGGAACATGTGGAATGACACAAACCAGTTAAGTTGCTCAATAATCCACAGATAGATACCAGATTTTCATTAGTTAGTGGTTGTTCCTCACCCTGATGGGCATGGTCAGACTTTGGTGCCATTGTGGGTTGGCGTTCTTCTCCAGAATCTTAGTGCAGACCTGCAAAGGAAATAAAATTCGTTAAATGTTAATACGGTACATGTGTTTATTCTCAGAAGATGGCTGTTTATAGCACATACGCCCAAACACAGACATGAATAACATTTAAGTGGCAGTGTGAAGTCAACAAAGTCCAAAAAGGTTCCACATTTCTGGGTGGTTTTTAGTGTGCTTATGGTGAATATTTGACTATAGTTTATCTCACTTGTTCAGTTTCTTTTGGGGCGTTTAGAAATAGCTCTGGTTGTGATGTCACAACAGGAGCTCGTACTTCATTTCAGCCAATGAAGGGAGGAACATTTCGAGAGTTCTAATCACATCAGGAAGGGCTTTTTCCGAGTGGCGGGAAAATGTCTAACTAGGTGTTTCTAGACCATAAAAACAAGCACATTTTAAATATTATACTGTGAAATAAGGCAAATAGGGTCCAGTCAAAGCTAATAAAAACCCATTATTGACTGAGTCTAGTTTCTGGCTGATGGAAGTTTTATCAAGTCATACGCACCGTTTTGCCGGCAAAGTGGACCTCCACCAGAGGATCCACCAGGTTCTTCCTGTTGCTGTCAAACCCGAGAATCTGCCTCATCCCGTCCATGAAGGCGTCGTCCACTGCAGACAAAAAAAGAGAGAAAAGAGAAAAGAAACCTGATGTTCTCTATACTGGGAGCAGGTTAAACGCATTGTGGCCGCTCGGGGACCCACTCTGTGGGAGGTCCTCAGCTCTGAAGATCCTCAGGGTGAAGGTGGCTCCTCTCAGAGACAGGCCGGCCGGCCTCAGCAGGTTTCCCTCTATGTCCTCTTTCTCCTCCACACACTCACGCCTGTCAGCCTGGAAAAAAAAGCACACAGATGTTAATCAGACGCTCTATAAAAGCGTGATTGTTGCTCTATGAACTCGGGTGTCATTTATATTTTGGTCATCACCACTTTGGGTGGAGATCACCCCAATTCTAGCTTTTAGCCTATTTACCATGGTACATTTACAGTCACCTGGTGTAGTGCCTGTTCAGACTGTTCATCTGATATACTACAGCATCCTAGTCTTCAGCAATACACCCACCAAATAGGTGGACGAATAGTTCTTATACAAGCAGACAGAATTAGATGATGCTGCTGCATCGCCCCCTATTGGCCAAATGTGGCTAATCATGTCGTGTTCCCCCTGTGGTTGCAAACCTTGTATGGCAGTGAGTCAGTTTCCATTGATTTGACAAGAAAACACAGGAAATATTTCCATCTTTTGTATATACCTATATGCTACCATTATATGCTACAGCTAAAATTGACAGGGATTGTTACTTTGACTTAACATTCGATTGCAATCTTTTGCAGAATTAGAATTTGGAGGATCTTTGGAGATGAGATGGAATAAATATGAGCATAATGCACCAAGAAATTCAAACAGCGAGTAAAGATGACGACTGCAAGTGAATGATGATCAGTTCACGGGCCACATTCAGCCCAACTTGATGCACAGTGGTCTGGACCAGTAAAAATATATGTATAAATAACCACATTTGCAATTTCATGAGAAAAAATACATCATAAATATTTGCATGATCAATTATCCTCCAAATTTACAAACCAGGAGTGATGAAAACTTTTGCTCACTGAACCAATTTTTATTTAACCAAATAGTTTGACATTAATGGTGATTATATAATCGTATATACACTCACCGGTGGCTCGTCTCCAGCTGCCAGGACGAACAGGCTGACCTTCAGGTAACCTCTGACTCCAGCTGAGAGGTCGTCGGGTTCACACAGCAGCAGCCACTTCCTCAAGAAGCAGTGTCCTGAAGACAGAAGAAGAAACTCTAAAAACCCGACAAATCTTCATTCTAAAGCACAGTTATCCTCCGAGCTCTTCACATATCAAATGAAAATATAAAGTTTAAACACGCACACATATATAAAAATTATATAAATGATGTGCTGAGGCCGGTTTCTGCAGTCTTTACTCACTGTGCTCATTGTAGACGGTGCCGACATCCAACTGTGAAAATTATTAAAAAAGTCAATTGCAAGTAATTGCAATATTATTTTTTAGGAAAAAGTGTAATCTATATATATAATTCGAACATAATAATGCACAATATAAATAAAACTCATGGTAATAATATCAAATATAGTAAAAAAAACATGAGCTTACCTTGAATTCACCGATCACAGCATCAGTCCTGAGGGAACGAGAGTCACACACCTGCCGCGTAAAGAATTATTTTTACATTATATCTGGAGCCATTTACAGAAAAATGCATATAACAGCATTATAACACTGTATGGACTCACAGTGATGAAGATTGGTTCATCAAACAAGTCGGACGGAGTTTCGAAGAAGTTCATGAAAAATGTCTGTTAAGGGAAAGAAAAGGTTGAGATGAGTTATTTCATGTCTGATCTGATTCGTACAAATACAGACTAGGAATCGGACAGCTGGGAAGATTTGTGCACCTCGTCGAAAACGGGGTTGTTGCCTTTTCGGATGCGAGTCCTCTTGCTCTGCCCGGCAACCGTTACCTTGACGACGGGCTTGATGTTGATGCCTGGCAACTGTCGCCCCTCGATGACCCGCACACGAACCTGGACAGAAACGTGTGTGAAGTTCAGCCAATAAAGCCTCTCAAGTTCTGACTTTGTCACTTATTTGACACCTAATTTAATGAAACGTATGTTATTTCCAATTTTATCTAGGTTAATATATATAATATATGTACTTTTGTAAGTTTAAATTCCATCATCATCCATGAAACCATCATATATGTACATATCATCAACTCTACTGTACGACATGGTTTTAAAACACAACTCAATGTGGTCAGGGTGATGGAAATTATTCTATCATACCTGTTTAAAATTTTTGTATGAATAGAATATATGTAATTTTTCTTGCCAATAAATTGACCTCAAGGCCCATTCTGAGCAGTAAATTTGCGACTATTCTTATATGTTGTGCTAGAAAAAGAAGCTTGACAAGTAGCAGCATGAATTAATGCTCTGACTTCTATGTAATACACTAACATCTCCACATGGTGGCAGTATAAGAATGCAATGACTTTGAATCTGCAGGTGCATGTGACCACCTGCCATATTCAAGCTTCTATATGTGACAATACAATAAACACATTTTAATTTAAATTCAATTCACATCAGCTGCAAAGGGATTTATTACTTAGTGTATTTATTACTTACTTATTTATTGATTGATTAAGCTTGGACATTGAATGCATTTTTCACCAAAAATAGCATTCAATGCAACCAATACAGCTTCTTTCGCTACGGACCAGATAAGGGAGAGTTGGATTGGTGGGATAACATTTGGTTTTTATTTAGCTTCACCAAAGGTGCCCATGTTTTCACTCAACAGCCATTAGCCTTGGTTGTAGCTACTCTTTAGCCTTAGCTGACTCACTCTTTCTAATTCATCCACCCCCCTTCGAGCTGAGGTGAAAAGGGTGGCATTATTCCTGTATAAATAATAGGAAATAAATCAATATTTCACTGGAATCTACAACTTAATAGCTATGGCTGCACAAGAGAGCATGAGCATGGAAAAGATACTGTACATATAGAACCTTTAGCTGCTGAAGACACACTGTACCATGATACCAGGGGTTTCATTTAAAGCAATATTTCACGTCAGTTGTTGGATTCTATGCACAAAAAATGCAACAGTCATGGTCTCAACGTAGTTTCGCATCAATTGACGCAATGCATTAGCCAATGGAAACTTGGGATCAGGAGAAACCGTTGAGTGCCATCTATAAAGGTTTGATGACCCAATGGGAATTCCCCACCATCCAAATCTGAGAACCCATAGCCAGGGTGACATGTGGGATATGGGAACCATGCTTTTTACAAACTGGACATACCATCTTCACAAATGAGATGGTCCTTGGGGTCTACTGTGGGTCCAGGTTCTTGTTCCAACCAAGCAGTAACACACCTCATTCAACTAATGAAGGTCCTCAGCAAGGACTCTAGTGTCCATTAGTAGAATCAGGTGGTTGAAACAAAAACCTGCACCCACACTAGCCCTCTAGGACCAGGGTTGGTGACCCCTGGTCTAGAGAGGTCAAGGTGGTGGTGACATACCTGTATATCCTGAGGTTTGTTGGGCAGCGGTTTGGGCTGACTGCTGGCTCCCCTCCTCCTCTTCCTCAGCCCTCCCTGGGTGTTGTAGGTCCGTGGAGAGCGCTTTGGGGTCTGGGCCGTCGGAGACTCCTGGCCCTGAGGCCCCTGGGGGCCGACAATCACCATGGAACGCCCGTCGTCAGGGCCCTGGTCCTCCGTGGGCTCCAGCATCATCATACTCTCTGTGTCCTCCTCGCCCAGAGTGTCCAGAGAAATCACTGGGCACACAGGAAAATATGGACGCACCTATATCAAACTGTTCTAGGGTCAGAATCGTGACCAATGACGCGTCATCTTACTGGTGACGGTGTCCATCTCCACGCTGGGGTTGTTGTGGGGCAGCGCCTCGGGCAGAGGAGGGGGCTGGAAGACCGGGGCCGACCCCGGCGGAGGGATGTAGGAAACCTGCAAGGTCAGCGTGGCCTGGCGGAGACGAAACTTGCAGTTTAAGAACTTGTTGCTCCTGATTTGTTGAAAACCAAATTGTAAAAATGACAGAGACATGAGCTCAGACACAAAGTCCCTATTACGGCACCTAGACCTTCTTGTTATCAGAGGAGCTATATTAGAAACAGGAACATGGAGACCAACAAAGTGTGAGAATTTTTGGATTTTTGGAGTTCGTCCTATAATATTGAATAAAATCCTGTAAGATTCAATCCTTTTGTGTTCAAGGAGCCACATGGTCGCCGTTAAGATTACGGTCACCTTGGAGACGGCTCCAAATTCTCAATCCTGGTCCACAAACATATGACTTGAA
The DNA here is from genome assembly GCA_036785175.1 of Eupleurogrammus muticus. Classification (NCBI taxonomy): domain Eukaryota; kingdom Metazoa; phylum Chordata; class Actinopteri; order Scombriformes; family Trichiuridae; genus Eupleurogrammus; species Eupleurogrammus muticus. The sequence goes on along the minus strand of JAYKQN010000017.1, from coordinate 17,052,793 downwards.
GTCAAGATGTTAGTGAAGACTGAAAACATGATGATCTCTGTTATGAGTCACACATTACCCAGTGTTAGAAACCCTTCCTGGACAACAATGGAGGTCTACAAGGTAAATGTATGAAGCTTTGACCCATACACACAATATTACGCTAGCAGATGCTAACGAAATTACAGGAAATTCTCGAGGCCATTTTTCAGAATCAACACATTTGCGTCACACAAGGTTCTTGTATCGTAAAGAGTCTCGTCGCTCCGGGATGGAAAAAAGACGACGTCCTTCGTATTCTGGCGATTACAGGCCGGTTCGCTGGGGATTAATCTGCCTGCAGAGTGTGGATCCAGCAAGGTGGAGTCTACCGCTGTTTCCTTTGGCAGGAAAAAGCAGCTTAATAAGCTGTGATGTTACTGTAAACAACCTCAGATCAGGGGTCTGTGTGTATAGCAACACACGTTTCTAATGATATGTCATAATATTATAATATTATAATATTAACTTTAGATCAGGGTCTGTGTGCATAGGGATGAAATATTTAGTGATCAACCATTATACTGTATTTAACAGTAGAGTTGTAGAGTTTCTTGTAATTTCCTATATTTTAACAATTGGTTTATAACTGGTTTATATCACGTTTGCAGCCTCTTTTGCTCTTATTTAGCTTCAATTGTCCTAAATATGAAAGTAATAAAATATAATTAAGGTAATTAACACAGGTTTAGTCATTTTTACTGCATTATTACCCAGAAATGACCTATTGCAGTTGTGAGTGTCATTTCCTTGCTTATATCTGAGCTTGTTCTTCACACATGATACTAAAACAAAGGGGAACGAGCCGATCCCGTCGCGGTGGCATCGCTTGTTGAGGACAAACAGCGCCGAGGGGTCAAACTACAGAGGGAAAAAGAAAGGGAGGAAAAGACGGAGGGCGAGGCGCGCTGGTTCCGTTCCGCTCAGGAATCTCTTCTTCTATTCTATTTTTAGGATCCCGGACGGGAAACTCCCAAACGGTTTATGATTTGTCATTGGTTCATGATACAATGAATCTGTCAGTGTGTGTGTGTGTGTGTGTGTGTGTGTGAGATCTCACCCCCGTGTTGTTCCTCTTGGTGTCCAGCAGGGACACGGTGAAGGAGGCCGCCAGGTTGGGGGAGTTGAGCACGTCTCTGAGAGCCAGCCGGCTTTCCCCCAGGAACCTGAACACAAATAAACACGAACTGGTTATCACTAGAACACGTATAGTAAACGAGTATAGCACTTTTTTCCCCCAAAATTACCAATTCTGCCTTTTATCTACCCAATGACCCATTTACAGGTGCTGGCCTCAGCTCCAACTTCTTAATTTAGGTTTAATTGAAAATGGCACCTTAACCATTTTTGTTGTAACTCGACTTGGCCACACAGTATCCATGAATGGCAAAACTATTGTTAAGCACAGGTGGATTTTTGATATATGAAGAGAAGAAAACAGGAGATGATCATTAGCTTGTTGATCTGCATAATTGCTATAATATGAAGAAGAATATAGTGTCCAGTAGTTGAAAATTAAATAGGTTATGGTTAGTTTAATACCTTATTAACCATAGATAAAATGCTTTTGATCACAAAATGATTGGAAATTATAAGTTGTTTTTTGTTTTCTTCAGTATTGTTCATTTAAAAATCAATTTCTCCTTAAATTCTGCTCCAGGTGTAATTCCAGGTTTCGCCTGAATCACAGTGAACCAGAGGTGGGGGCGCTGTGGAGCAAACGCGTCTATAAGCGTAATATTACAATGACCAGTCAAAAAAATAGTGTATCTAGCTTTCTGGTTTACTGTCAGTGTGGTTAAACAAAAAAAAAAATTACACTATCGCCACAAATCCACAAATATGAATGGCTGTGACTTATTCTGGGCATGCATTCAGTCCGGTACAGATTTACCTGTTCCTGCCCATCTTCTCATGGTCTTTGACGACACAGTGCAGCTCCGCTCCAGAGTCCAGCGGAATCCCCTTCAGATCCCATTCAAAACCCTGACGAGGAGATGGAACAATATCATATTATACTCTTATTACACTCAGGGATCAGACATAAGCACTGTATAAGTCATTGGTTGCTGCATCTTCACTAAAGCACAAGCTGCCTAATTGAAATTAAAATTGTTCTATAATTGTTGGTGTTTTGACATTTATATTTTAATATAATAATACTTACCTCGTTCCAAACAGGGTTAGGGTTGTTCTTGACAACTTTTGTCTTTTTCTTAGACCCTGAAAAAAATGGAAAAATAGGGATGGATGAGAAATATGCTAATTACTAGAAAATGAGATACTTCCACTGCCAGTGTGAGTGCATTTTGATTAGCTTCCATATAGATTTTAAACAAATATTACTCATAAATGTACGAAATTTTTAGACTTCTAATAATAATAATAATAATAAAAAACATGTGTGTATATTGTAGATTGTGGCCACAAAGAGGGCGGAAAGAGAAAAATTCTACTTTTTTTTTTACACTCCATTTCATCCCATAGGCTCCCATTATAAATTCAGAATTTCTGTGAAACTGATCACAGTCATTGATCTTGGTTTGATCACCTTGGTTTCTATATTCTTAATACCCTTAACACACACACGCACACACATAAATTATTGTCCTTACACACCCAGAGAAAGCTTGTTTGCTTTCCTGTTTTCTCCACAGTCATCATCCAATGTGAGAACACACACACACACACACACAAATACCTACGTAAGAGCACCTCCGCTCCTGGAAGATATGCTGAAAAACACCTCCACCCTTCCACAGAGGGGTCGAGAGGGCACGCTCTGTGTGTGTGTGTGTGTGTGTGTGTGTGTGTGTGTGTGTGTGTGTGTGTGTGTGTGTGTGTGTGTGTGTGTGTGTGTGTGTGTGTGTGTGTGTGTGTGTGTGTGTGTGTGTGTGTGTGAACTGTGCAAATATCCCAGGAGCTCATATCAGTTACTATCTCAGAGACAGGAAGTGGCACAGCGTCGACTTCCTGGTTGGTTCAGCTTGGCACGCTTTCTGTCATCAGCCCAGAATAGAACAGACTGTGACCCGCAGTGCTGAGAAATATGTATCAACGGCTAAGTTTAGAGCGGCGGGCGCGTGCACGTGCACGTGCGTGAGCATGCGTGTGTGTGTCCAGGCTATGATTAGCACAGCATAGGCACAGCTGAAATTAGGAGAGTTGCCAGCATTTCATTCTCTGCTTTTGACAGAGAACATTATAAATTGTTCCAAAAACAACACTGGGGCCGGACATCCTGGTTGCAGGACACAAACATTTGGACACAAACATTTAAACACACGCACACACACACACACACACACACACGCACGCTTCGTTACCTACATCTACAGAAACAGAGGAAAGTTGACATAAAAAACACAATTTCAGACGAAACCTGTTGTAATAACAGAATAGTGGAAGTGAATAATTTTGCTTTTTATCCACTTTTGACTCCAACCTGCTAAATGTTAAATATAAGACACTTTTTCATGTTTAAGTTGCTATTCTTTCACCTCTAAAAACCAGCTATGGTGGCTGTTGCTTTTCATCCATTAACTTTCATTAAATCATCATGAGTTTAATCTTATCTCAGTTATTAGTCTGTATTTCAATTTCTGTCTCATTCAACAATCATGCTGTATTTTCCCAAAGCTACAATAGAAGTTGTATAAAAGTTGTTTTACAGCTAAAACGTTCAAATATCTTCCAAAAACGCCACACTAGAACTTCCTGTAATGACTTCGAATGTCATCTGTGTTGTATGTATTTTGTATTTCGCATATAACAGAAATGAACTGTTTTCTTATAAACATTTTTTTCCATACCTCATTTCCTCAATTCCTTGTCAACTTGCATGAAAACAAACAGCTACTTGGTGAATTATGTTTTTCCTACACACACACACACACACACACACACACACTCATATATATATATATATTCTATGGATCTCCTCCCACAGCTTCCTTGCTGCTCAGACCAAATTCTTGTCCATTGTCCGCCACCCCCTAAATGTCTTATCTAAAGTGTCTTTTTGAGTTCCAACAAAAGCATGGTATTTATACCATCTACAGTATTGATGTCATGTCTGTGATTGGAGTTCCCTTCTGTCAACCTGCCTGGCCTCAGAGTGGACTTTTACTTCCATGCTACTTCATGTATGTGGATGGAACAGAAGAGCTATTCCGGTCACAACCTGATGCATCCTCTCCGCCGGATTGTCGCACAGTGATGCTCAGAGAAGCAGAAGAAGGAGGGGAACAGTTTTTCCAGTTTTAGTTTGGATTGACACGGTCATTTTCTGCAGTATGCAACTCCTGCCAGAAAAAGGACAGGGGATGAAAAGAGAGAAATAAAGAAAGAAGAAGACGGTTTGAAGCGCAGGGTCCGCACAAGCATGCGAGTGTGTGTGTGTGTGCGTCTGTCGGCACCAGGAAACCAGGTCCAGACAAAGGCAGGATGTTAAGAGCAGAGCTCACCTCATTAAGGAGGCAGACACTGACATGTGGAAAGAACAACAGCAAACCCCGCGGAATAACAGGGCGTAAGCCGCCACCACGTGGAGCCGCTGGCCCCGAGGTCCCTCTGGGGTCTCATTGAGGTCTCTTTGAGGGCCCTCTGGGGTCCCTATGAGGTCTCATTGAGGTCCCTCTGACCTCCCATGGAGGTCCCTATGAGGTCCCTTTGAGGTCACTATGAGGTCCCTCTGACTTCCCTATGAGGTCCCTCTGGGGTCCCTCTGAGGTCCCATGGAGGTCCCATGGAGGTCCCTTTGAGCTCCCATTGAGGTCACTATGAGGTCCCTCTGACTTCCCTATGAGGTCCCTCTGAGGTCTCTCTGAGGTCCCTATTAGGTCCCTCTGGGGTCCCACTGAGGTCCCATGGAGGTCCCTTTGAGGTCCCTTTGAGGTCCCTCTGGGGTCCCTCTGAGGTCCCTCTGAGGTCCCTCTGACCTCCCATGGAGGTCCCTTTGAGGTCCAATTGAGGTCCCTATGAGGTCCAATTGAGGTCCCTATGAGCTCCCATTGAGGTCCCTATGAGGTCTCTATGAGGTTCCTCTGAGTCTCTCTAAGTCAAACTAAATTTAAGCTTTAAGTTTATTTATTATTTGATGCACACATATTCTATGCTTTAAAAAATGTACTGGAAACCTACTTGTGTCTATGGAGTGTGAAAACTGTGTTTGATTGATTAGTAATTCTATTACTAGAATTAGAACTCTTTCTCTATTTTATTTTTTTATTTTCTTTTAATTACTTTTTCTCTTTTGATATTCCTGCTTACACATCCAACAAAATAAACCTATGTTCTGGGTTCTGGTTCTACAGGAGCAGCACAGTATGGTGAAATACTGACAAAAATCTTAGATCTTGTCCTGATATGTTCCCTGCTATCGTATGTAAAGCACTTTGAATTTGGATGGTAAAACTATTGCATACTATAAAACAATAGGTTTCTTCATTTTTGAAATCCTACGCACCCCCCCCCCCCTCCATTCCTCAAAGTGGTTTAGTCCAGATTCAGTTTTCCAGTGGGCGGGGCCAGTGCTTATTGGCTAATAGTGACAGTCGGCTAGCAGCTAGCTACATGGAGGAAACCAGCCAAACTAATATGTGGAAGCCAGTGAGTCATTTATCACACAACTTGTTCACATTTTGTCCAAAATCTGCCTCTTTTTAAAACAGTCTGCCGGTTTTTATCAGACCTAATGATCATTAACAAGCGTTAACGTTAAAAGATATCATGGGGGTGACTACTATTATTCCTTTCAATACCATTGTTTAAAACATTTAATCATGCTAAAGCCAGTTGCAAGTGATTATGATAGTATAGTATATGTTTCATGTCCCTTCCAGAAATTATTCCCTGAAAATCAATGAAATATTGGATTTTAATGGGTGTGTCACCCTCGGATTACTGAGTCTGGTCTTTTAGCATCATCACCTCAACCCATGAAAATAAGTCTGATTTGCGACTGTGAGAACAGCTCAGAATGACTCAGCAGATAATAATGAGATAATGATGAACCCAGAGCAAGCAACTTTAAAGATGCATCATTGGGCTTCGTATTCATTCATACACTAGACCTTTATCTGATGCCTGGACCACAAGTGTTGGGTTTTTTTATGAATGGAAATGATCCAATGGAGACCTGACCTCTCAGACCGGGTTGGACCTGAGCGGCATCTTCTACCGCGACCTCTTACCTCTGAAGGTGACGCTGGCCAGGGGGTCGGTGTGCCTCAGGTTGTTGGCTCGCTGGAGAACGCAACGCAGCATGGCTGAAGCCTCGGAGGCGTCCCGAAACCTGCCAGGCTAAGAGGGGAAACTCGCTCGGGAGCGGGGAGAGAATCTAAAGTTTTTTCCAAAGTGAGAGGCCGGTTCACCAGGTCTGAAGGAACGGTCGCTTACATGACCAGGGGGGAGCGCCGCACAAAAATCTCAGGGGAATCTGAGAGATTCTCAGTGAACGCTGGAAGCAACTCACAGAAAAAGCTAGTTTTGGCGAGAGGCGAGCATCACAAAAAAACAAAAGGGTCAAACGAGATGTCCCACAATCCGATATCTGTGTCGGAAATCGCAGAATGGAAGCCCTGTGTCCGCGGTGCCGGCGCCGTTCTCTTTCTGAGTAACACGTTGGTAGTGAAAGAGGACAACAAGCGAGTGTGTGTCACACACACACACACACACACACACACACACACATCCAGAGGAAATCTCAACATTTCCTGTTCGCTTTTCCTCTCCTGTCTCCTGCTTGTTTTCCTACCTTTCCCAGATCTTTGTCTCTCTCCGTTTTGCCGGTTACATTCTTTGTTTCTTGCATGCTCCATTTCATTGAATATTCTTCAGAGGGTGTTTTTCATTCATTCATAGAGACTTTTTCAAACCTTTAATCCGTCCGAGAAATTGTACAAAACTGAAAAAAACTGCATATTGGCTGATAAATCAGTGTTTATTTTAATAGAATCAGTTTTATCAGTCTGGCTCATGGATGACACACCATTCAGGCCTTGTTTGTCATCCATGATCAATAAAGTTTAATTCTAATAATAATAGCTAAATAAAAAAACAGCAACTCTACAGACCTACAAACATGTCTTTGATTGTTCTCGGCCTTTTGTTTGAGATGTAAAAAGAGCTGAGTCAACCTTTAAAGGACACACACACACACACACACATGCTGCATGGAAACCAGAACGCTGCTGCAACGCGAGAGAGCGCCCCCTGCAGACGAGAGGCAGCACACACACTCCTCATCTGCTTCTCTCTGTCATGTTGCATGTCATGTTGTACTTAAAAATACAGCCTGACACGTGCATGTCAAATCTTTGAGGTTGAAATAAAACCTTCTTTCGTATTCCGTACGGCAGTAAGAACAGAGCTTGAAAAAGGAAATTGATTTTCATAAAGATTTATCATCAGTTTCATCTGTGTTTCAAGCTTTATAACCAATTATCTCTGCTGTATGTAAGTATACATGAGGACCTCATTAAACTAGCACATGACACACAGTGTGTTTTCAGGAACATATTTCTTGCTTTTAGCTTCATACAGTTTATCAGACGACTGTTATTTAGATTTAAATAAAAGATGAAGTCATTGCTAAGGTCATTTCTCTGGGCTTTAATGGAGCAATGGATTGATTCACTTATAAAAGGTGAAACTAAAATCTCTGGTTGTGCATCATCTGATCACGCTGACTGGCTGATATCAAGCTTATAACGCACAAACTCAGACGGTGATATGTGATGAATCATCCGAGCAAAGGCTTATAATGAACATTTAAATAATATATCATTGACCGTCTCACCAGATTATGAACATACATTAAAAGAAAAAGAGCTTATATTTGGTTTAAAAGCACTGACTCTTAATGTGATAGACGTTAAACGTAAGACGTGATGCAGCAGTTTTTTAAGAGCAGACGCAGGCAGTGAGTGTGCAGCTTTCAGGGAGCTGGACGTAAAACAGATCAGATATCTGACGTCAGCTCGGTATGTTTCCACGAGGCATCGCTGAGTTCTCTTTTTCTGCTCAGCGTTACAAAATAAAGAATGGAGGGGAAAAAAAAGTAGTGGTTGTTATTATTAATCCACAAAGAGCATTCTGTGTAAGAGCATACTCTAAATATAAAAGTGCCAATACTACTATTACACTTTATAATAAAACACCTCAAATCTCATCAATTACTGCACATGTACTATGACTAATTAATCCCAAGTTCACTACCGTGTATTGATATACGCTGATTTGTCCTGGCATAGTATAGTTATTTTCAAGTGTCATGACAGCTTCATTGATTATTAATAGTTTGAGTGGTGGCATGAGTGGAAAAAAACACTTTATTCATGTGTGCATATTAACAGGTTTTACTGATTTGCTTTATTCCGCCACAGATTTCTAACCTGCAGGTGTGTGTGTGTGTCATTTATTTGTGCCAAGACCTGCAGTATTAAATATCGCCGCGTGAAGTACACACTGATATTTCGTGTTTATTCTCATATGTACTATTACATTCACATTTTGCAAGAATAAAAAATCCTGAAAGCAAGGCATGAAAAAATTCTGATTTAAGGCACGTCCCCATTTTTTTATTCACATTCACGTCATAGGTACTGATATGTCCTGTAAACATGTACGTGTGTGTGTGTGTGTGTGTGTGGAGAAACACCCCAGGCCATCACCACTAACACACAGGGAAACTTCTGTGCAGAAAATATCATGAGTTGTCACGACACACTCACTTTTAGCTGCAAAAGCGTGCTCTGATTCCTCTTTTCCTACAGCGCTGCACTGACACTAAATGCTGCTAATCTGCAGCGGTTTATGGGTCTTAGAGCTGTCTCATGCTGAATTGAATCTCATCTCCATCTAATGCTCAATACTGTGTTTTTTTTTTTACTGATTTAATATTGTATTCCCAGCTGTCAGATGATGCATACAGTATAGTTTAGCATGAACGATCCATATTCACCAAATTAAATGGCAATAAGTTGCTGCAGCTGTGAGGTTGCATCGACCAAAACTGCAAAAGTGAAGCTCACGGTGCATTCACTAACGTGCTGTCAGTTTTGAGATACTTGCATTTCAATGTTTTACAATAAGATGCGACATGAGGGATAAAGATGAAACTGCAGGTTCAATATGTTTAACGTGTCTATGAGCTGTTAACAGCTCTGCCAAATATTGAAACTTCTCGCGTGATGCATACGGTATAGTTTAGCATGAATGATCCATATTTACCAAATTAAACGGCAGTAAGTTCAACAGACGTCAGGAGGAAAGAGTTTCCTCTCCAATTAATCATTTTGGGACCTTTCAGATTTATCAGGTGACCCTTTGGAGGGGTGCAACCCTTAGGTTGGGAACCACTGGACTGAACTAGCTAACTGTGCTATATAAAGTAATTGAAGGTATTTTTATCTATAGCAGCTACGAAAGTACCATGCATATCATTATATACTTTGACTTTTACTGCAATACTACAACATCCAACTCATATTACACATGCTTTCATTTAAGTAGGGATTTTCATACAGTTGGTTTAATTGCATTGGAGTAGTTTATTTTACTTGAAGACGACTGAATATTTCAAATGAAATCTTGGTGAAAAAGTTCAGTCTCTGGAGAGTATGAATGTCTGGATAAAATTAAATACATACAGAGGGACGGATGCCCTAAAGGATAAACTGTGCTGAAGGACTGGTGGTAGAATATAAACACACTGCATCATTTGTTTTAGCGACAGTAAGATGTTTTACCCTCTTTCTCCCCCTCTCTCTCTCCCTCTCTATCTCATCTATTTCTTCCTCTGCCCCACCCCGCACAGACGGTAAGAAATGAAAGACGAGTGTCCATTAATAGCCCCTCAGCTGTTGGAGAGAGGAGGGGGGGTTAGTGTTTAGATCAATATTATGCTGTCTCCGTCTGTCTCACACACACACACACAAACTTTATCACTCATTCATTTATTTCACCCCTATCTCTTTCTCCTATAAACTTTCCATGCATGCATAAATAGCACACACACACACACACACACACACACACACACACGCCGTCCCTACCTTCATATTTGACACTGCAGTAGGCGTCGCTGATGTCATCGTCCGGCGTGTGCAGACGCTCTGCGCACAGGATAAACACGCGCAGCATAGCTCACACACACACACACACACACACACACACACTGTCAGATCACAGCAGCAGCAGCAGGGTAGTCCATATATGAGCATCAGTAAGTCCCCGAAATGTCCTTAAAACGAGGAGGGATCCATAAGTGTGTAAGAGAGAGAGAGAGAGAAAAGGGGCGAGAGACACAGAGGTTGAATAGAGACTGAGACTAGTGGAGCTGCAGCTCTCAGCTGTCTCGCTTGCCCACCCCACTCTCTCTCTCTCTCATGCACACACACACACACACACACACAAGCTGACTCATGCACACCGTCCCTTCAATCACAACCGGGTTTAAAAGACCTATAACACACACACACACACACACACATATGCATATACACACATACACACATACACACACATGCATACGCACATATACACATGCATATGCATACACACACATGCACGTGCATACACACACACACACACATACAGTGGTCTTTAGGGTCACACATCAACCAAACTCCAACCTGAACCAACATACGTGGACACACACACACACCCACACACACACTCGCATGTGAAGGCAGCTTTACATTTAAAGAAAATTTCACTTCTTTTGATATTTTAATTCACTTTCTCTCCCCCCCCCCGGTGGAGACCCCGCCGCAGGAAGGACCACTTCTCCCTGGATACTCGCTATCAGAACATTCCGATGAAGATTTCTGTTCACGTTTTTTTTTAAACAGATTTTTTTTCCTCCTCCTTTCCCGTTCTTCTATTGGTCGGCGGTAGCCCGGGAGGAGGAGCCCGCCGTGGTCCTCGCCGTCCCTTTAGGGTCACGAATGCCTGCGCACAATCAACAATCCAAACGCTGCCAACCTAAACCAACACACACGCACACACACACACACACAGACAAAGGGTGAGAGTGTGTAGGAGAAAATGTGCTTGTTTGTGCAGTTTTATGCAGAGACAGAGAAACAGAATAATAAAGGACACGTTAAACAAGTGTTGGTGGATGTACTGGGTGTAGTGAGTGTATAGTGGGTATATTTATATGTTTAGTACAGGTATGTTTAATATATTGGGTACAGTGTTTGTATGTTTGTAAATGTAGTAAATTTACTATCTGGGTATATTCAGTATATTGGTTACAGTGTGTTGATTTTGTATAGTAGGTAAAGTGTGTCTATTAGGTATAATGTGTGTAGTGGGTAAAGTGTGTGTATTGGGTAAAGTGTGTGTATTGGGTATAGTGGGTAAAGTGTGTTTATTGGGTAAAGTGTGTGTATTGGGTTTAGTGGGTAAAGTGTGTTTATTGGTTATAGTAGGTAAAGTGTGTGTATTGGGTATAGTGGGTAAAGTGTGTGTACTGGTTATAGTGGGTAAAGTGTGTTTATTGGGTAAAGTGTGTGTATTGGGTATAGTGGGTAAAGTGTGTGTATTGGGTTTAGTGGGTAAAGTGTGTTTATTGGTTATAGTAGGTAAAGTGTGTGTATTGGGTATAGTGGGTAAAGTGTGTGTATTGGGTATAGTGTGTTTATTGGGTAAGTATGTTTATTGGTTATAGTAGGTAAAGTGTGTGTATTGGGTTTAGTGGGTAAAGTGTGTTTATTGGTTATAGTAGGTAAAGTGTGTGTATTGGCTATAGTGGGTAAAGTGTGTGTATTGGGTATAGTGAGTAAAGTGTGTGTATTGGGTTTAAGGGGTAAAGTGTGTGTATTGGGTAAAGTGTGTTTATTGGGTAAAGTGTGTTTATTGGGTAAAGTGTGTTTATTGGGTAAAGTTTGTGTGTATTGGGTATAGTGGGTAAAGTGTGTGTGTATTGCCTATAGTGGGTGAAGTGTGTGTGTATTGGTTATAGTGGGTAAAGTGTGTGTATTGCCTATAGTGGGTACAGTGTGTGTAGTAGTATATTGGGTATTGCAAGTCTACTTGTAAATGTGTGTAGTGGGTGTAATTCCTTCATTAATATTATTGTAATAGATTTTATAGGACTGAGACAGTCACAGAAACTGTTGAGCACAAATTTGACTGAAACAACTGTGTTTTACAGACAAAACAAAAGTGATTTTAAAGGGTCAAACTCCTCATGTGACTTCTTGGGTTTCATTGCATCTTCCACACTTTAACACCAAGCTTTATTGGCTGGAGCTGACCGGGAGATTTCATAGTCGGACCCAGTGGGCTTCCAGCTTACAGACCGTCTACATCAGGCCAGTAAAGGAGCAGCAATCCCCTAGACCTGGTCCTGGTCCTGGTCCTGGTCCTGGAGCCCCTGAAGGTGTGTTACTCCTTGTTTGAAACAAAAACCTGCACCCACAGTGGCTCTGGTTTCGATCTCTTTATCCCTTTTATGCTTTCATGGGGGATTATTTATTACGCTGAAGTTTTAAACTAAATGATTCTATTATTGATCCTATCGCGTTCCACCCAGAGATGCTCGCTGTAATCCAGTTATCTGCTAAATGAATTCAGAGCTGGAAACACCGGACGCTGCTCCTCAGTCCAGTCTAACGTCTCCTCCTTCAAGCGCCAGCAGCTTCTGGATAGGGGATGTGAGTCGTTTGAGTAATTATTATTATACAACAATTTCCAATTTTGAGTAGAATCATCTTGACTTTTCTTATTCCACTGCACAATTTTTTCCCCTTGATTTTGGTTTCTTGTATCCAGGCATCACCTAGTGGACAAATTACTCCACTGCTACTCTTCTTCTAGTCTTTTAGTACTAGTACTTAGTGCACACATAATACACAGTTTTGTATGTGCAGTGTGTGTGTGTGTGTGTGTGTGTGTGTGTGTGTGTGACTGGGCCTATTATTCAATGCATGATGAGTTATTTCTTTATTGGGCCTATAATGTATGGAGGGGAAATCTCCACACATTATAAGTTCACTTATTCATTGTATTATTCACTGTTTTTGCATCATTGCATTGTTTTAGTATATATTACTATATATTATATTTTCATTGCCTAAACGGGGCAAACGAGCTGAAACGAGACGTCTTATGTGCATCACATTTCCCTTCTTTTCTTTTTACGTGGCAATGTTGCATGCACCGTCCCTGTCAAATCAATATTAGATTAAATAAAAAGGCTATTATTTGGATGTTTGGGTGGATATAAGTAATAAATAAGGTCATATATATCCTAATTATGACTCATATATAGAATGTTAACCTTAAGCCCTGTTTGCTCGGCAGCAACAAATAAATGTTCACAACTCCAAAGACAAAAACTCATGAGGTCTTTTTAGATGCTTGAGATATTTAATGGTAAAGAGGACAAGAAACAGGCGTTGGCCCCCTGTGACGCGTGGTCGGGGGGTCGGTTTCACTGCTTCTTGGCGCAGACGAACGCCAGCTTGTTGTAGCACGTCTGGTCGTCGAACTTCTTCTGCCCTGTGGAAATGAAACGTTTACTCAACAAACAGGAGAGGGGTCAGCGTCTGTTCTCCAAACTACTCCACGCTGGATGGACCCATTTAATAAACTTACCTCCGAAGTTCATCGCCAGACAGTCTGCGTTGGCGTGATTGTCCGGCTGTCCCGGGCTCCAGTACGTGTACTTGAACTCGGCGCCATCGCTCCAGAACCACGTGCCCTCCTGTGGGATTTTAGAGCACAGTTACAGTTAAAGGCTTCGAGGTTGTGTTTTTTAATTTTATTTTCCTCGTACCTGTTCCGAATCGGAGGCGCCGAGCCAGGCGAGGGGATAGTGATGGGTGGACCTCAGAATCATGCTCTGAATCACGTGCTGCTCATCGAAGCTGTGCACGGACGCCAGGTGGCCGCCAAGGTACATGCAGTGTTTCTGCAGGGGGGGGGCAAGGAGACATTCTGAATAACTAGTGATCGACATAATGATGTTGATGAGAATAGTGATTTAATAGAATAGAAGGTTTTTATTTGTGCAAATGTGAATTTAATGCTCATGGAAGAGGATTAAGGTGACAAAAAATTGCACCAGGAAAAAAAAATCTGAATTTTTTTTCCTCACAATACATTTTTTTTGCAGAATTCCCAGATTAAAGTTGTACATTTGATTTTTTTTTTCAACTGGTAGATTTTTTTTTGTAAAAACTTAGAATTCTGACTTTTTTTTTCTCAGATTTCTTGAGATTACAGTCCAATATCTACAAAATTTCTCTGAAACCAGTAGGTTCACTCTACTATTTTCTACCCCTTAACATCAGTAGGATTTTAAATGCATGACTTGTATTGAATTATTTTTACATTCAGATGCTATATCAGAAATCCCATGCCCTCTTAGTTGAGAATTGATTATATAAATAATATAATACATAGGTGCAGGATATTTTGCAGGTACACAACAGGTGCAATTGTATACCAAGAAAATGAACATGTTGTTTTTTCCTGATTACCTCAGCATTGGCCCAAGTCATTTGTGTTGGAACAAAGAGGAAACAGCGCTTGTTGAAGCTGGTCCAACCACCGGGACAATCGCTTGCTCTCTTCACCCTGATCCCTGAAAACGAAGACAGCACGGGTCAGATCTGACAAGCCGGCATCCCGCCTCCATGGGACAAGAGGATAAATTAAAAACAAAAAAAAGTGACACCGACTCACCCACTTCAGATGCTGGCCACTCAGTAAGCTTTGCTTCTGGAACAGCTGCAGAATTAAAAGTGAATTTTTGGCTCATTAAAATGCAATTGCATTGTTTAGCAACCACTCAGAAGCAGTGATTGTTTTGTGGAGGCAAAGAGGAAGCGCTCACCAGCAGCAGAGGTCAGGGCCACCAGGGCGCAAACCAGCAGGGACACGGCCAGCGTCTGCATGGTGCAGGATTCGGATGAGGATGATGAGGATGTGGAGGATGAGGATGATCTCCTGGTGCTTTCAGGTGAAGGTGCTGATGGGGGAACAGGGACCAGGCCTTTATATACACAGGTTTATCGTCCTCTCTTTGTTTTAAATCAACATCACGGCCCGCTCCACCCGCCAGTCACGGCCTGGCGCCGCGCCGTCTGTTTGGTTTCCTGAGACGGGCGTGGCACATCGACGACGGCGATTAAAGTTTTATCAAGTTTATTGACTTAACGAGACTTTATTTCCATCGCGATGGAGTGGATCTCTGTTCAGAAGCGGTTTAGTTTTACTGGGGGTCTCAGAAGTCCAGTCAGGATCTCCTTCACAGATCCAGCTGGTCCATTGTGGAATGTTCACACACAATCACTGTCATGACGTAGTTTGACGCGTCTTTGTTTTCTTGAACAGTCATATAAGCTTCAGATTTATTCATTTATCCTTCATTTAACCAGGGGCCAAGACGGCAAAAATCTGGATTTTGTGTGATTATTTTTTTTTTTTGACATAAATCGTCAAATAGTCTAACCAAAAAATATTTAATCCACATGCAATATAAAACTAGATGATAGCATGTGTTATTTTTTTAATGTTTTTTGAATGGTTAAACTATTTGGTAAGTTTTGAGGGTTAAACCACATTGTCCCAATGATGTGTAAAGTTACCAAATTAAAGGGTCATTTTTACTGAACAGCATTTACTTTGTTCTGTTGTGGCTTACGAGACGTTGCTGGGCAGCTGTCGTTCACGTTACTTTACAATCAGGAAACAGACAAACAGACAAAATAAACAATATTCAACATGGACGACAGCAGCTGTCAGACTCACTGACTTTTGTTGGGTCAACAAGGTCAAACTCACTTTAGTTCACTGTCACATTCAGCACAATTTGGATCTTGAGTGGGTTCAACCAGTAAAACTCTACGTGGAAATAGCGATTTCTCCACGATTTCCATGTGGGGAAATACCTTATTACCTTACTATAATTATACTGTAAATAATTATAATATTAATTAAAATTCTACTCACAAAACAAGAGGGGAAAAATGCATTTTCAACTCTATGATATCTCAGTTATTCCATATTGAAATGAATAAGTGAAAATATCTTGTTTTTTTCTGTACAATGAGTCCAATATTAAGTAGAATTATCCTAAAGTATAATATTTCATTAGGAAATAATTTTGCTTATTTCAGTTTGTTTTATTTCTTGAGTTTGGGCCATTTACATTTTTTCTCATTTTCAATATTAATTAGCATTTTCATCTCACATTTCTATTGCATATCTCATATTTTTAAGAAAAAATTAAATAAGTGAAATTATCTGCTAATATCTGCTACAATACTGGACTAATTGTGTAAAATATAAGGTATTTTTCTCCATCTCAAAAAAATCCACAATAAATCCTCTTTGATTAAGTGAAATAGTGAATATTTTTTCAGACATACACAACACATACAAACTATATGTACATTTTGCATGATAAGTACTTATACCACTAAAATACTTAATAGCAACAGCTTAATAAATTGTGGTGGAAAACATCTAAGTACAATAAGTACAAGTGCTGTACTTTCTACTTTCTTACTAAGGAAAAGGAACTAAATACTTCATCCATTATTGCTTATAAGTAATATTTGAATGCAGTGGTTGTAATGGAGTATTGCAAAACTGCAAAACTTATATTCAGAATGAATAAATCATAAGGGCCATGAGTCAAACTACACTTGTTTGTATGTAGTATTTACATGTTTTATAGGACATCCTGGGAAATTTCCAGACAAGGATTACCGTGGAATATGTTTATTGCATCCTTTATTTACCCTGATGCCAGGAGCCAGGAGGCTAAACGCTGTATCGTCTGGTCCTTTACTGAACGTGGACTTCACAGAGGGCCGTGCTTCTGTGATGCTGCTAGTGCTGTTGACACACCGTGCAGATGTGATGTGCACGTTAGATTAGATTAGATTTTATATGCATGCATAAAACAATTATATTACAATATAGAAATGCACTGCAGCAATTATAAAGTGGACAGGGCAGGTAATAAATGCATAAGGGCTTTGGGTCAAACCACACCCAAATTACATTTGATCAGAAAAATGGGGAAAAAAATAATGATGAAAAAAATTAAGAAAAAACATTGATTAAAAATCTTAATACATCAATAGAAAGAAATATGTAGAATCTTTATTTCATATGAAAATAGTTTTGGGGAGACATTCTGTTAAATTGCTGGTTTCAGGATGTAAAATGCAATGCAGGAGCATTGTAGTACATAGTACTGCACACATAGTACTCCAGCAGTAGTACTGTAGTACCATGCATGCACAGTACTGTGACTGTCCTGTAGTACTGTGCACAAACAGTACCCTAGCAGTAGTAGTATAGTACCGGGCACCAGGTACTCCAGCAGTAGTATTGTGGTATAGTGCAGGCATGGTACTCCAGCAATACTACTGTAGTACTGTGCATGCACACTACTCCAGCAGTAGTATTGTAGTACAGTGCACATATTTTACTGCAGACACGGTACTAGAGCTATTTGTCCTACTCAGGTTGACTCATATCAGAGACTTGATTCTCATGTCCCGGGTCACCCTGACAACGGGATCGCGTGTTCGATTCCTGGCCACATGTGGACTCGAGCCGCTGACCCCTGATTACTGGCTGGTGAATTGCCGTTTGAGCTCCCATGTTGCCCCGTGTCAGCGATTAAAGCGCTCCAATGTGCCGAGTCACACTTAACGACGCGGAATGCATTAAAAGATACGAGATCATCAAATGACCTTTTCCCCATTGCAACTACTGGGAGCTTCCTGGAACTTTTTAAACTCTTTGTATTTGATTTTTTTTTTTTTATGCGTTTTTTATTTAGTTGACAATCTTCACAAAAAAAGCATGGAAAAAAATAACATATTAAATAAACATATCAAACATCTCGTAATATACAAGGCACATTGGAAAGAACCTTGAATTAATTTATAATTTGTAAAGATCATAATGAACCTATAACCAATAAGTTGTGAAAATACATACACAATACATCAAATTCATTAGGAGTCATTTAATGTTTCTAATTCTTCATATGCTCTAATGTAGCATATCTATCTTGTATATATGG
Source organism: Eupleurogrammus muticus (assembly GCA_036785175.1). Lineage (NCBI taxonomy): Eukaryota > Metazoa > Chordata > Actinopteri > Scombriformes > Trichiuridae > Eupleurogrammus > Eupleurogrammus muticus. The sequence continues at coordinate 17,034,708 of JAYKQN010000017.1, read as the reverse complement.
TGAATTTATATTTGGTGAATTTATATTTATATTTAATTTATTTTTATATATATATATATATATATATATATATATATATATATATATATATATATATATATATATATATATATATATATATATATATATGGGATGCTGGATTTAAAGGAGATGTCGTTTTAGATTGTTTTTCTAGAAAAAAGTTGCCATTCAAAAAAAGGGTGCTGCCTTTAATTATTAATTATTAACGCGTCTTTGGACCCGCCCAGCGCTCACGGAGACCGCTCATTGGTCGGGTGAGCCGTCCGTCACAGGCGTGACTCAGACCACAGTCATGTGACAGATGTTTTTGTTGTTTCACTTCCGCCTTCGACCTTCTCGCCGTGTCATGTGGATGATGTAAAAAAAAAAAGAGAGAGAGGAAAAAAAAAAACTAAAACTGACAGGCTCCGGGGGTTGAAATCTCCTGAAGAAAATCTTCCAGGAAGAGAAGCTCCACCCGGGGGTCCGAGGACTCCCCTGCCGCTCGCGGAGGCTCTTTCCCCGGAGTGATGGCGGACGGGGAACGGTCGCCGCTGCTGCCCGAGCAGCACGAAGGGACCAACGGCTTCTCTCCCGACAGGAGCTCGCGCGGATATCCGTCCAAACCCCAGAGTACGTCGGCTGTAGGGGAATTGAACACCTTAGCCAGCACGATAGATGCACCCACACCCTCCTGTTTGTGGTTTTGTAACCGTGAGACAAGCCTTCGTAAGCGGGTAGAGAACCGAGTGGAGTTTGCGAGCTAGCTAGCTAGCTAGCTAGCGAAGTTAGCAGTAAACAATGCAGGACGAGCTGTATTTAGGTATTTTACTGGAGCAAAAAGCACTTGTAAGACGTATTAATATTCTTTTTATTTGAGTAAAAGTAGAAATAACGCAGCATAAAAGTACTCCATTAAAAATAAAAGCATTACATTTGAATATTACCTGGCTATTAGCTGCAGAATTGACTTGAAATTGCAAACTATTTGCAAATTACTGCAAGAACTCGTTATGCAAAATGCATGAAAGTCTGTGTGTCTTTAATATTTGTACTGTGCCTAAAAAAAAAAAAGTATTCACCACTCTTGGACGTTATGTTGTATTAAAACATTTAATACAGAAAACAAAAAGTAGTGCTAGTCCTGGAATGAACATGTTACTTGAATACAAAAGCACTGACAGCAAAATGTACTTAATAGTACATTTAAGTAAAAGACTCATGCAGACTGTGTTATATTCAGTTACTCTAAAAGGTAACCTAATAAAGTTACTGATTTCTTTCTTAAAATTGAAAACACTCAACTACTTTCAAGTTGTTATGAACAATCAATCCTTAAGTGTTGTACACTATAATATACTGAACCAAAACTCAATTATTTTACTTTTATTCCTTCCTCAGTTTTAATTGCTTATTTTTTTCTCAATTTATATATATATATATACATATATTTTATTTAGTTAAATATCTATATAAATTGTGTTTTTTTTATTTCATTTACAGTGATTCCAACACATAGACCAGTCTATAGGGCAGCATCTCTTTTTTTTTTTTTTCTTTTATATAAAGTGACTGTCTTTCTCACTCGCACGCACATAGAAAAACAACTCCGACCTCACATTAATATTGAAATGATGAACCGGGTCCTCTTTCCTGACCCATTATTTTAACACATATAGCTATTCTGCTTTGGGATAGTTTAGTCGTGGCCTTATTGGCTTCCGTAAAACTTATTGTGTTCAGCTGCAGTTGTGAGGAACCTGCCTTGTTGCATTAGCCCACGTTGTTCCACCTGCATTCATGCAAAATTTAATAATAGCCAACCTTACCATTGACATTTAATAACAACTTCCCACAAGCCTTTATATATATATTGCAGGTTCAGGTGCAAACTAACCTTTGACACTAATATCAGGAAGTAAGTCAACATGAACCTGGCAGTACAAGTTGAACTTGTGTGACACGTTTATATTCTTATTATCTAGTTGTCTTCGATCTCATCTCCAGGCCTGGCGCCGTTCCCCAGCGCGGTGGTGCCCGGCGAGCCCCCGCCCCCCTACTCTCCGCAGGGCAGCCCCGACAGCAGCAGCGCGCCGGTCATCAACTGCCGGGTGTGTCAGAGCGCCATATCGGTGGAGGGCAAGATACACCAGCACGTGGTGAAGTGCGGCATCTGCAACGAGGCCACGGTGAGGAGGAGGTTACCTAGAAATAAATAGATAAATACGCCAATAAATACCCACACGTATCTAATTTAATTCATTTAGTTGTATCATTTATTTCTACATTTTAAGATGTATTCATTACATATTGATGTGGTATTTCCCATTGCATGAAATGCCCCTACTTGTTTGATTGCATTTTTTAATTTTGCAAAAGAATGTATGGTCCATCTATGCAGGCTGACTAAAACAATATCGTATACAAATTAGTAAAATAATAAAAATCAAGTGGGGAAATAGAAATAATAGGGATATTTATTATTTTCCATTAAAGTTTTGGTTTCTTTTTCCTTGTAAGTTGTGTTGCTTTATAAAAACTGTAAAGCCTATTGGGGAGAATCTCAGATTTTTTGGTTTCGGGTTATACAAATATAATTAACATGGCTATTTGCAAAGGGGGAATAATGAATACGTGAATACATCCATTTAAAAACAAAAACATTTAATTAATAAAACTAACTATTTTATTAGTTTATGTTACTTAATCATCCACCCCAGAAATGTTTTAAGATGTATATAAAATGAATAAGAATTTGTATTCCTATTCGTACATATTGCTCATTTTGAAAGTCCAACAACTGGAGTCATCACATCTGGAAACAAGGGCTAAATGTCTGGTGATGAGCTTGCAACTATTTAAAATCCCAGAGAAGAGGGAAGTGTAGATGCTGAATCTGAGAGTTTTCAGGCTTTCGTTTTCTCATTCCTTCTCTGCTTTGTGTCTTTGTTCCCCTCTCTCTGTCTCTCTCTCTCTTTCTCTGCAGCCGATAAAGAACGCTCCCGTTGGAAAGAAGTACGTCCGCTGTCCCTGCAACTGCCTGCTGATCTGCAAAGTCACGTCGCAGAGGATCGCCTGTCCGAGACCGTACTGGTGAGGATCATAAAAGATTCATAGAATCCAGTGGTCGTTCATTCGATCATTCAATCTGGTGTGAACCCTGGATTAAAAGAGGAAGAGTAGGAAAACAGAGTGAACATAAGTTATTAATGTTTATTCATTTTTAGTTTGTAGTTCAAAAAGAAGAAAATATATAAAATATTTCACTGAAAAGCCTCACAAATTAAACATGATTAAGATTTAAAACTGTATTTTAAAATGTTTTTGGAGTTTTTCTACCTCCCACCCGTGATCCGTCACCGACCACATTGTTGATAATCGTTATTTATTTATTTTTTTCTTCTCTCCAGTAAACGCATCATCAACCTGGGACCAGTTCACATCGGCAGAGACAGTCCTGAACCGCAGCATCAGCCCGTGGGCATCAGGGTCATCTGTGGACACTGTTCCAACACCTTCCTGGTAGAACACACACACACACACACACACACACACACTCTCAGTTTTTTCTGGGGCATCAGTTATCTGAATAATATTTAATTTTTTACTTTTGGTGAAGAATTTCAATAAAAACGGTTGTTTGTATGAAAAATGTCTACTCTGTAAATTAGTCAATACCAACTCTATTAAAAATGTACTGTCTCGTATTTTCACCAACTAATAGAAAAGTCTCTGCGGTTTTATCATTAAAGATCCAGATTCTGAAATGTTACCAATATCAATAGACATTAATGCTCCCCATCCCTATAAAATGGAGAATACAGCATTATTTATATTATTTATATTTACATATGTTATACGTTCAGTTAATTTTCTTCCTCTCGCTCTCGTAGTGGACGGAGTTTTCCGACCGGACCTTGGCGAGGTGTCCACACTGCAGAAAAGTGTAAGCGTTTCTCTCTGAACGCTCCAGTCCTGTGAAGACTTGGGCCTGTTTTTAAGCTCATTTTTTCCTCCTGTGATTTCCAGCTCTTCTATTGGTCGACGGTACCCCAGGAGGAGGAGCCTGCTGTGCTTCCTGCTCTTCGTGGTCCTGGCCGCCTCCACTGCAGGGCTCGTGGTGTGTGTCCACTCCGTGTGTGTGTGTGTGTGTGTGTGTGTGTGGAGAGTAATGGCAGCTTTGTAATTACTCAGAAGAAAGTCAGTTTCTATCTAGTTTTGATATATTTTAGGCTTCTACTGTATAAGCGACAAAAATCTCAAAAAGACATGACCACTGACTCTGCATTTTTTTTTTGCTTCTTTCCCCCTTTTTTACTCTTTGTTGTGCTCAAATGATGTTAAAAATCATATTTTCTGGTAATATTGTTGATCGGCATGGGTCCAGTGCAGCACAAAAGTAAAAGAATCCAACATGAAAATCTAACTTTCTGCATAAAATATGCAGAGGAAAACTTTTGAAGATTCAACTACATAAATGTACTTACTTTTTAGCCATGCTGGTTTAATACAAGAATTTGTATAAAATACCTTTTTAGGAAAGTAAGATTTTTGTCAGGAAGGAATTAATCACCTGTCCAAGTTTCAAAGAAACGGCTGAGCTATTATTAGGTCATTTAAGGTAATTAGATTCATCTTGAACCACTGATCTACAGGATTTTTACTGAATCTGAACAGTCCAATACCCATCAGCCTTTTATGAACTTCTCTGTATCTGTGCGTGTGTGTGTGTGTATGCGTGTGTGTTCAGGTGGGCACATGGAGGCCCGCGGAGGACTCTAAAGGGATCTACGTGTCCTGGGTGCTGCTGATCCTGCTGGCTCTGTTCACCATGGCCAGAACCATCTACTGGAGGTGTCTGAAAATCAGCGACCCCATATCCAACATCACGTAGAGGGGGCGGCAGGAAGGCAGGAAGAGAAGAAGAAGAAGAGGACGGAAGGTCAGGAAGGTCGTTGCTACGGCGATAAGGAAGGCGGGAGAGTGCGTGGTATAAACTGCGTAGAAGCAGTATAAAGAGAGAGAGAGGAAAACGTGTATTTAAGATATTACAAATTACCGTCACATTCGATATATGGAATTCACCATAAAATTTGAGCTGCCAGTTGTTGAGAGAAGCGTCGCAGAGACGAGATGAGAGCGAGGCGATTTCTCCCCGTATCATATTCCATGTTAGATGTCGACAAACACGGGAAGTAGGGCGTCTCTGTTCGTCTTTAAGTCGTGTAATCAAAACCAAAATGGGGGGAAAACGATGATGAATTCTAATCAAACTGCGCAAGTCGGAAGAAAGCGAGAGGATGAGTTTGTTTTTTTTTGTTGCGTTTTTTTTTTTTTTTTTTTTTTTAATTGAGAATCAACTTTTCGAGCTAACTCCATGTTCTGTGTTGTCTTCGCTCTCTCCTTAAACATTTGCCTTGGGTCCAGCTGGAGAGTTTTGTGTTTCGAGCCCACCACCGAAATCACCAATTAGTGCTTATTGGAATTTTTTAAATAAAAATTATAAAACAAAGATGATCTAGCGGAATAAATCAGTAGCGTCTTATCTTTTTTTGAATGGGCCAAACCAACAACCAATAAAACATCTCATGAACACACAGTCTACACGTGGAACTTAATCTGCTTCATGTTGGGGGACATTATTAAACAGGCTAGGAACGAACACTTACCCTAAAGTTGGTGGCTGTGTAGTCTTAGTACAAAGCACTTTTGTTGGTTTTGCTCCACAAAATGCAGCAATTGCACCAACAAAAAAAGGCCGAATCTAAACGTCCCGTGACTGAAGATCCCTCTTATTCATTTCAAAATATTTTTTTTTCCTGAATATTACAACGTCCCGTGAAGGTTTCACAGGAGCATGAAGCTGAAGTTGAGTGTTTCCCAGAATCCATCTCAAGGCGGAGCTGTCCGTCACCGTGGTGCTGAAACCGTCTCCATTTAATGCAACGAGCCTCATCATAAATCCTTCTATCTGTCTGATGAAGCTACACATCTATCTGCTGATCCATTCAAAAGCCAGTTCCAGGGTGTTTTGCGATTTAAATGCGGGTAAAGTCAAGTCTCTGGATATTCATTTTATGGTGTGCTTGTACACAGGCGACCAACGACCATTCTGAAAAGCATCATGTTGATCTAATAGATAAAAAAAGATCAGGATCTCCTTTATTTAAGGTGTAGTGAGCTCTACTAAGAGAGAATCTGGGAAACACCTCAGCAACTTAAGGTTGATTTTTACCACACGTGTCGCACCTTAACGCAGAAGGAAAATGTTTTAGAAGGAGAGAAACTGAAATATGAAGGACACACACTCACTCTAAACATGACTCTATGTTTCTTTATGATAATAAAAAACATGTTTTATTGATTAATTATCAACATTCAGGCATGCTGTGATTCATACCTGCTTAAGGAAGGAGCTTTGGGTGATAACAAATGTTTACTTTACCAGATAATGCATATAAAAAACGGCTTTAGGAGCTTTTAAGAAGTATAAAAAAATCAACGATGAAGGAAACAAGTTGTGAAATTTATGATTCCATAAGTCAGATCATCTCATATTTCAAACAGACGTTTGGTGCAAGCAATTCGATCCGCAGAAACTAAAATATGTTCTAATATTTCAAGTGTCTGAGTTTGACAGAAGGGTGAAATGAGTGTGGGGGGAAAATATGACAAAATAAGATTTTTGAGTCACTAAGCGCACACACGGGATCGGATTGATGATTTTCTTTTTTTAATCCTAATCCACGCAGTGTCTCACCTGATCAGATGAACTAATAACTGGAGTCTCTCTTGCTCTGTTAATGTGTAAATCTTATTCTCTGGATGCTTTGTACAGAATAATCGGGGCTGTAGCTTCCCCTCCGTGGCTGATTAAACATGTTGCACTACATTGTACTGATGTACTACTACTGTATGTTTTTGTCAAAGTTATTCCGGTGAGTTGGTTATTTTTTTGTACATTGTGGAACAAAATAATACTTTTAACAAGGTCCTCCTGGCTCCTGTGTGTCTTATTTTAATCATTGTTAAACTATTGATTATGTGTGTGACTTTTTACATGATTTAGTTTTACTATTGTAATTGTATAAGCGCTGGACCTCCACTAGGGGGCGCCAGAGCATAGGGTACAAAATTCAGGTTTTTTACTATTTGTTTTTCTCATCTCTGATTTTATTTCTTGTAATTTTCTGTGTCTGAACCTTTAGATAAATCTAATTAAAGGATAATATAAAAATAAAGTCTTTCTAGAGCTACAAGGTAAGTTGATTTAGCAATTTAAGGATCAATCAGCAACAATTTTAATGACTGGACAACTGAAAAATTTTATTTTGAAAGGAACAGGAAATTTTAATACAGGCAAAAAAAAAGCATAGCATCAAGCAATTTCTTACAATATAAAGGATATATGCATATTATTGATTTTAATAGAACCTCAGTAATAAATTGTTGCTTTAATACTTATTTCTAATGTTTTGTAAACGCATGAAATCACCTTATTTATCCTCATATACTGTGTTTATACATCTGGCCCTTAGAGTTACATTATCAGATGAGTTCAATGTGAAAATGCCTCACAAGGCTTAATATAGAGCTATATAATGTAGACACTGCAGTTTTATTTTTGCACCTACATCTATTTGATGGTTTTCTTGTCTCCAAATAACCAATATTGTTTTTGTCCCCTGTTAAAACCAAATGACAATCAATGTCTCGACCAGATTACTGTAGATTAATTTGGCATCAAACTAAATGATTGTTAAATTGTTTTAGATGAGAAGTTCTTTATTAGATAAGAACAGGAGCCAAAAAAAACATTAAAATGATCTTTACACTTACACACAATGTAAAATATTGAAAAACAAGACTTTTACGTACACTATAGAATAAAATCCAACTAACAGCACTAACACTTCACTTTATTATAGCAGTGTTTAATGTCATTGCTTTTACAGGTCTAATTATCCTTCTTAATAATACACACGATTTCATGGAAACAGTATTTTAATTATAGTATAGTAGGTTCTTTCTTTTTTTCCATTTTCTTATAGTTATAGAAATAGATTTCTGTTTTTAGTGTAGAACCACCAGGGGGACTCACTCTTATAAGTCAGTTTCTTATGCCTAATTTTACTCGTTTTATTGCATGATGTGATATGAGTTATTGCTACAGAATTTGTGATATATCTTTATTGTTTGTTTGGATTGATGCTTTTAGTGTTGGAGTTTTACACATTAATCCGACCCTGTTTCTCTTAGTGCACTTTATTCCCTCCCCCTCCCTCCATCTTGGTGGGGGGTCAGCATTCCTCCTGATTCGCTTTCCGATCCCTCACAGCTCAAATCCCTCTGAGCCACCGATGTCTTAAAGCCTCAGAAATCCAGAGCTCTCCGTGGATTTCTTTTGGGGGGAAATGTAAAAAATTCTTTTCTCCTTTTTTTTTGTTTCATTTTTGGGGATTTTCTTTATTTCTATCCAGTATTAAAGGTGGCTGGAACTCTGCGAGGATTAATATGCTGCATTCAGGAACTTTTTTTTTTTCTATGTGATTTAATAATTTATACCTGAACCTGCACATCTGGACCATCTCCTGAATGTGTGAACACATCTGTGTGGTTAGAGAAAGAGAAACAGACGCTTTACAGATGTGTTTGACTGCGTGAGTGTTTGTTTGGGTACATATATATATATATATGTGTGTGTTTGGCCATGCTGGTGGACAAGAAGGCCGGCGGTTCTCAGCAGCCCAGCTCAGTGGATCCGGGTCATCAAGAGTCGCCCGAGGTCGACAACGGGACCCCTGACACGGGTGAAACCGGCAGCCAGATCCCAACCGTCAGCAACGCCGTCCATCCGCCAAACCGGTGAGAACACGCATCCGTGGTATTTTCCCTTGTTGTATTTATGTATTTAACTACTGCTGTGGAGGATTGGACTGATCCTGGTCCTGGAGGGGCTGGATGTGGGTGCAGGTTGTTGATCCTGGTCCCTTATATTTCACTTTTCCTGTCTTTTTCTGAGGGTAATTTTTTTTTAGCTTGTGTTCGGTTGTCTGTGCTTTTAGCAAAATATCTCAAAAAGTAGTCACCGGATTTGCATCAAATTTTCACAGAATGCTAATAATGGTGCCGTGAACAGATCAGGAAATTTTGGTAATGATCCTGAAAAAACTCTGGTTTCCGGATACCTTTGAATATTTCCTCTCTTTGGTGATATTGAGCTAAATGGACCTTTAAACAGGCGCTTTGGTTTGGGTGCATCTGCATGTCTTGTTGTCTTTGCTCACTACACCAGGAAAAGTTGAAAGCTGGGAAACTGTGTTGATGAGACCATTGAAGTTGGTTTCTATTCATAAAACCTTATTGATTCTCATCCTCCTCTTTTTAAACCCCTCGAAGAAGCGGCTGAAAGAATGAATGCTGGAATGAACGACTACAGTTCCTGAGAGCTGTCTCCATCGTGGTGGGACGGGACAGTATGCGTGACACGCGGAGCTGACAAAGGCTTTTAAAGCCGAGGCTTTGTACGTATACGTCTCAGGTCCAGTTGTTCTCCGGTTATAATCCGTAGGGCGAGTCTGGGTGTAACCACAGCACTATTTCACACCTGCTAATTGCTGCACATCCACACACGGCGTTTCAAACATGGCGTCCTAAACCTGCTGCAGCTGCAGCATGTGACTCAACAATGTCCAACAGCGTTTTTCCAGTCTTAATTTGCACCAAATGGTCAAAACAGGACCTTGGATGTTCATTTTAAAGCAGAACAACATGTTTTCAGGTTGGTCGCCAACTCTTGTTGAGAAATGAGGACTTTTATGCCCTGAATTCTGACTTACAGGCATAGGACGCATATTTTGGTTAAAGGTGATTAAGCTTGGCATTGGTTTGTAGAGTAATTCAGGAGTTATAAGCAAAGTTATAGCCTCAAAAGTATATAAACAGATGGTTTCAATTATAAATGAGAGACTCTGAAATAGTGACCCAGTGCAACACTATTATTAATATGCTCTATAGAGTCATTTGACTAAAATACAGCTTTTACTGCAAAACACTCTTGTACTTATATTGCAATCCTTGGTTTAGTGTCATTTGAAGGTCCATTTGTTCCATTTGTATATATATATATATATATATACTTTTTATAAGATCAGAATTGTTTACAGTACAGTACATTAACATGCATGAGGTTGAACTTAGTCACAGCAGACTTTGAAATCACACACACACACACACACACACACACACACACACACACACACACACACACACACACAAAAACCTTGTCTGATGAGAAAGCGGACGCCCTTGTACTGCGGCCTCTGCACCAATGTTGTCTCAGTCACACACACATTTAGCCGACACACTCATATGACTAAAGCACCTCGTAAATGTCTGGGAGGGTTTGATGTTTTGGGAATGCAACGTGTGTGTGTGTGTGTGTGTGTGTGTGTGTGTGTGTGTGTGTGTGTGTGTGTGTGTATGTGTAAAGAAGTAACAGGTGGATTTTAAAAGAGCGGCTGCAGCTTTTTGTACCATTTTATTTCCCCTTTTTTGACCATATCTGTACTTTTCCCCGTCCATCTCTCAAAATTTCCAGTCAGTTTTCATTACTTTGACAAGACAAGGTCATGGAATTACCGGATAAAGACACAAATCACCTGTTTTAGGAAGATTAGACGAATTTCCTTGATCTTTTCTTAACTTGTGGCCCACATCTGTTACAGCATTTCAATGAAACGAGGCTGGAAATTTGTGTAATTTACCTTATTGCTTAATGTTAAAAAAAATAGCTTATAGATGATTATTCAACACTCCTCCACTGGTATGAAATTGGTAAAAAACAAAATAGTAAGAAATTACTAATTAAGAAATTGCATATGCATGATTTCATATTGATAAGTAACAGGACTGCAGTGGACTGGAATTTACATTCAGTGTCCAGAGCATATGTTAAAAAAATAATCATCTATAAGCTATTTTTTTTTTTAACATTAAACAATATGTTAAATTAAACAAATTTACAACCTTTATTTGATTTTAATGATTTTTGAACAGTATGATTTGGGCCATAAGTTAAGAAAAGGTCAAGGAAATTCATCTAATCTTCCTAAAACAGGTAAAAAAAAAAATAAGGATAAAATAAAAAAAAGGTTCCAGAACCCAAGAACCCAAATAAATGATTTAGGTCTTTATGCAGTAATTTGATAACCTTGTCTTACATTAAATATAGAATCACACATTCCCCTTTTGCATCGTCAAAAATGTTCATTTATCGTGCAATGAACAACAAGAATAAATCTGTCTTATCTCTTTCTGCCTTTTGATATTGCATCATGTGGCGAGACGCTGGTCACAGGAATCCTGAACTCATACGAGGTTTCAGGTCGCTTTGCGTTGGACTCCATCAGCCCATCCAGTTGTGAAAAGGCTTTTTTCTGGGTCAAGCAGCCAGTCACAATCAGGCTATGGGCTGTGATGGCTGCGGAGCGTCATTTATACGGTCATTTGCAGAGCCAGCTCTGCCTCTCAGTTCCTGTGGTGTCGTGTGTGTGAGATGAACGACACGCCAACCCGTCAGCTGATGATGTCAGCCGAGATGGACGCACATTCGCACCGCGATCCAGGATCGTTTTCTGCAGCGCGGCCCGTTCCAGGGTCCAGAGTATGCATGAGAGGGTTTGAAAAAGAGCTGAATCTGTGGTTTTTACTGCACCTCATCTTCCATCATCTTTCCTGCTCCACCAACAGGAGGATTCTTCACTTCAAAATCTGCAACATCATTAAAAAAAAAAACAACTCAAATAATCTAAGGGGGAAAAAATCCATATCAATTTGTTAAAAAAAAAATATCTCAAACCTGCATCATGAATTCACTTCTCTGATTGGTTAAACATCCCGTCTGCAGGATTTAACCACAACAAGCAGAGCACATTTGGCAGAAATGGAATTTAATATTCATAGGCATGTTTTAATTAGTACAGAATTCAATAAAAAGCCTGTAATGTTGCATAGCAATTTGCTATATATATATATATTATATAGTAATAATATTATTATCATATATATTTTTTACATATTTCTGCTAAGAGACCAATATTTAATATTTATTTGTTATACTGTTTTGCATTTTTTTTAATAAGGCCTTGAGACTTGACCTATTCAGACTCGTTTGACCTTTGACCTTTCTCAAGTGACCTGACATCCGACCTGAACGTGCCCCAAACGACTTTTATGAAACTGTTGAGTATTTATCGCCGACACACGATAAATGTCCGTGCCGACCTGCACACTGAATTGCGATAAGTCGATGCCCCTATAAATAATTCATTACTCTCTGTCGAGGTGTGTGTGTGTGAGTGTGTGTGTGTGTGTGTGTGTGTGTGTGTGTGTGTGTGTGTGTGTGTGTGTGTGTGTGTGTGTGTGTGTGTGTTACAGTATAACAGGTGTTGAGTGACTGCAACTCCCTCTTTGAGCCGGCGGTGATTTATTTTCATCAGCGCTCATTAGACCCTCTGCTAAATGCTCCTCAGAGGATGCCGGTGGCATCATCCGCACACACACACACACACACACACACACACACACACACACACACACACACACACGCACACACACAGGCAAATGAAAACATGAGCAATGCTCTATAAGTTTCTACATTTTCACTTGTAGAGGTAAAAAAAAACACATAACATAATTTTTTCCTTTATGCACATGCACCATGCATTGCAGCTATATGTTCAAAAATAATCAAAAAACACTTATATATTAAAGACAAACTAAAGCTACTACAAGACAGATGGTGCAATAACAGGATAACATGATAGTGAATGATGCTGTCCTGGTGAAACCTGGAGGCTGTGATGGATCCTGCTCCTCATCCTCCACTTACACCAACATTCATTACATTTCTGTTTGTAATGTCTAATTGTCCCTGTAATGTTTCCACCTGCACACATCATCTACTGCAGCCGATGTGAGGGTCTAAGGACAGGGGATGTTGTGTTGCTTTGGTACAAACTGTAAATCCCTTTGGGGCAAATCTGTGATTTGTGATTCTGGGCTATAGAAATAAATTGAATTGAATTGAATAAATAAAAGTATGCAATGCTGAATTTCTGTGAGAAATTATAAAAGATAAATAGATAAATACCAGAGTGTATTAAACTGCCAGCGCCGCAGAGAGATTTATGACTGACGTGTTTTAGATCAGACCTGGTGTGTCCCCCCGGGTCACATGACCTGTCAGTCACTAGAGGCTTGGGGGGGGGGTTGAGAACAGCCAGGTAGAACGTCCCTATAATTAGGGTTTCTGCAGGTCTGGCAGCCCCCAATGACTAATAGATGGTTGTATTCAACAAGTTCAGGCATGAATGCATGAGGGAAACCGGATCAGCAAAGAGAAACCACACCAATAAAACTCCATGTGAAAGTAGAAAGACAATTCACCAATAAGACATTTAGACATTTCTTTTAAACTGATGCAATGCTCACAGAGGTTGTGGAAAAACAGAAGAAAACTGAGGTAAATTGGGTTTTTTTCAGTTTTGCCCAGACAAGGAAACAGCACAGAAAGATCCATGGGTCGAAGACAGATACTAAATCGAGATTTCACATTCCTGGTTAATGTTCGGGCGGTTGCCATCTGTCATCGCTGATCTGGCGTCAGGTTACGACCAGCCTGAATTGTTGGGATCATTAGAGAGGTTCTGATCATGGGAACATTTGGCAGGGGTGGAGGTAGATGCTGCGGATAAGTGTGTGTGTGTGCGTGTGTGTGTGTGTGTGTGTGTGTGTGTGTGGAGGGAAGTGTTACCATCGTATAATAATGACAGTTTATCATAAAGAGACGTTTTCTTCTATTAAAGGCTTCCAGCGTTTTATTAACGTATCCTCATGTTCTCGATGCCCTGTGCATCATTATTATTGCCATTTAGAAATGTTGCACGACATTGGACCACGAGCGACTCCTGCACCAGAGCTGCCATAGCAACGGCACCCCATGTAGACTTAGTGTGTTTTATCAAAAATCTTCAACATGTTATCATCTCCCTTCCACAGCTTCCACTACACTCTGAAAACTTATACATCTCTACCCTATTTTTAATTAAATAGGACTGACGTTTCTTATAAATCATTAAAGCTGCATGTCAAAACTAAAAAACATTTTTATTATCAAACACCATCCTCTCAAGTGAGATCTTGGGACGTCCATAGTGAACATTTTATTCAGTGTAATATTTCAATAATAATATTATTATTATATATTATATATATTTAAAGGTACAGTATGTAGTGTCTGGTGACATCTAGTGGTGAGATCGCACATTACAACCATCCTGGACTGCCCTAAGACCCAATCATTACACAGTATACTCTACTATGACTGACGTTGTTCTAAATACAGCAGATCCTGTGTTTTATTGTCTCTGTTGCCCCATTTAAATAGGATTTGACAAGGAATCGTGGTTAAAATCCCTGGAGATGGGGATAAAGGATCCTGCAGCTTTTAAGAGATCTACAAAGAAGCATGTGATCCATATTTACAGCAGGTCGAGGAAGAATGAAACGACACAAAACAAGAAACACACAAAACAATCTTGCTCATGCATCATTACCAATGTATTAAAATTTGTATTATTTGCAATAGAAATCCAACATAATAGCAGTATATAATAACGCATAAAATGTCTACTTTAAAAACTCGTCCCAAAGACAAGCTGTTGGATCGAGGCCCATCAGATCGTGTCGGAATAAAAGAACAAAATCAGCTTTCTCCTTTAAGTCAACACACACAGGAAATTATAGTTATGAGGCTATTTCAAGACGGGCGGAGGAGTGTGTCTGGACCTCTGACAGGGTAGCGATGACAGCCCAAAATAAAACTGACCCTTTTTTTGGCACACGCCGATACACAAATGGTGTACTGGCGTGTGTGTGCTGCCAGTCAGCTGTCCTGTCGTGGTCAGGTGTTAAGCCCTGTGGTCTGGGGGAGGGGATAAAGGGGATATATTAGTAATTTGGTGCAATACCCAGTAGAGATTGATCCCTTAATGAAAATATTCATTATCGCCGTATGATAAACTGTCGATTAACAGTTTGTAAAGTCGGTGGCTCTTCATTATCAAGGCCTCAAGCTCATAGATCGGTGCTGAGTACGCCTCTGATTTGGAAATCAGGTGTTGTTCTACATTTCATTAGCAGGAAGAGATCTGCTTTGAACCTGATTTAAACGAAGGCGTGAATCCAGTAGCCCCGTAAAGTTTCTGTAGGTTCAGCATTGGCACATATTTCCCAGTAAAACAGGATATGTGGAGCGGCAGAGAGAGAGAGAGAGAGAGAGTGGAATTAAAATGAAATGAAATGTTCCCAGTAGATGAGGTTACACGGCAGTATAAATAAAGTAAGTGTGGAGCTGGGCAGGAGCTATACCTAGAAGACAGCAACCTGCAATCCCTTAGTCCAGTTACCTACTCAAAGCTATACCTCCTTATTTATATATAATTATAAGCCTTAATGAGAATGGGGAAAGTTTCTATTGAGACCAAAACCCTTGTGTGAATGAGGCTAATAACATATATAATTTATGTTGTAAAACTAGGCATTTTTTCTATTTTTGACCTACTACTTTGCTGTTGTATTACTTACATTTCACTGTTGGGTACTAATAAAAGACTCTCTTTTCTTATAATAGTGGCAGATAAACATCAAAGTGGTTGACCAATCTCTTGTGAAGGAAAAACATTTAAACAGTAAATGCTTTTTCGGCCAATCATTCATAAAAATGGTAATTATTATGATTTATCTTGATTTTTCCTATTCATCTATAGAGATGTCCCTGAAATGGACATGATGTAAAATACTGCTGGAAGCCTGAATGGAATATATTAACTGAGTTCCTTTAAGAAAAGCGCCTCTATGTGGCAGAATAATGGTAACACACCGTTTCTTCTTTTATTGGGAGACTTCATTTAGTCAATGTTGTTGTTGTATGAAATTATCTTAATTGTCATTACCCAATTACTTTTTTTCAATTTTCTATCATTGTCCTTAACTGTCATTAGAATTATTACCTCATAATTACAAACCTACTTCATAGATATCAATGCAGTTTCACAAAATATTGAATGTAACAACAAGTCTGCAGTGTTCTGCAAAAAAAAAAAAAAAGGAATCATATTAGTATATTACCGCTATATTAGTATAATAAGTTCATAATGTTCAGATTTTATATCTTAGAATTTTGTTTTTTTATATCATTAATGTGAGAAGCATTTGATTTGATTTGATCTTTATTATCTCACGGGTCAAACATAACAAAAAAAAAAAATTGTCCCATTTCATGAAATCAAAAACATTTATTAAACCTCCCAGTGGTAAATTTCAGAAACTCCAGTATTCCGTTATCTGAAACGGACCAGATTGAACAAAATAATTTTGTAAATAAAAAGTTTATTTAAATTTAAATGTATGTGTTCGTCAATTTATTATTATTATTTTTATATAATTTACATTTACTGGATACGTTGCCCATAGATACAGTATCCACAGAAACGCGTCCCAACACGGCGGCCATCTTGTGTCGGTCCGCTCGCTCCATCAGTGCATTATGCATATATGGTAGATAGACTATTGTAATAACTATATAATAACTAATCACTAACTAATAACTTACTCAATTTTCAGCCTGTTTTTCAAACTATGTATTTATTATAAACGTCATTGATGTACTTATGGCGCTAGATACTTATAAGTACTAATAATTGTCAAATTTAATATAAAAGTATCATTATCTAAATAGTTAAAGATATAGCTATACACACACAAATAGTGTTTTACACACAGATAAATACTATGTTGAATAATCTACCCGAGTCAAGAGTGAAGATCTTCAGAAACACTGCTGATGCATTTTCAAGGAATTTATTGAAAGTTAAGCATCACAAAAGGACTGCTGCAGACAGTCCAGGATTTTCCCAGTTGAATTAGGCCCCTGCTTCAGGCAGAGAGAACCCTCGGGAGATGATATGCAGAGGTCAGAGAAGAATCCCCCCTCGCTCTGTTTGGGAGCGGTTTATAAAGCACACAAACTCTTACGTGGACAGAGCCACGTCGTTGTTCAGAGTTCAGAGTACGTTCAGAGTTCAGAGTACGTTGTTAAGACACAGCATATGGACACCTCCTACACTTGCAGGAAGCATATACATTCTTTACATTCACTCCAAATAAGGAAATGACTATAGGAACTGTGGAATCTGCAGCTGTGACACAGACACATGCAGGGAGATCTGTAACACGTGAGCGAAGTTAGAGGTAAAGAAATACACCTCAACTATTCAGTAAAAAACGCGTTAATACAATGAATTACTTTGCATGAAGAACAGCATTTTCAAAATATACAACCTTTTCCAAACCAAACCGAGTTGCTCTGCGTCAGACACCTCACTTTATTGCGGTTAGAGAACTGAAACACAGGCCCGTCACAATATGGCCTCCACCACAGGGACGTCAGCACGTAGCCCCGTCCCCCGTGCGCATAAGAAAAAGGCAAAAGAAGAAGTGAAGACGGGAAGTCCTACATTTAGGGGGGTTTAGAGAGTCCCAGCCTGCCATCAAAGTCGACGATAAGTGAGCAAATCAAAGCTGCAAGACACACCGCACGCCACGAAAGGTATGCTACAAAAAACGTGCTACAAAAAACCGCGGAAATGTAATTGGCGTTAACCGAGGCTGCGGACGGTTGCTGCCTGTTTTTTTTGATGGCGTTAACAGTCGATGCCATGGGGAACACGCCATTTTGCAGTAAAAATCGCGGAGAAACCCAAAAACAAATCCCGTCTGACAACACGTTGGACGTGTGAATTATGTGCTAAAGTTTTTCTTATAAATATATATGTATATGTATATATAAGCCTACGGTTTTGTCGGTGGGTCATAGTGATGGAAACAAGGAACTGCGCAGTTATAATTCAACCGCTGTTAAAAAAAAAAAAAAAAAAAAACACGAAATAAAGTGATATGTTTTTTTTTTTTTTTTAACACATTAATAAAGGCATTTTGGTCAACAGCTTATACGGCAGCGAAAAAAAACGATAGGAATTCTGGGTATTTTAACGATTAGCCACTTTAGCTAGCTAGAAAAAAAATGATTTACAAGCACACTTGAATAGAATGATGATGCAGATATGCAATCATACACTGATTTTAAGTTTGCATGTAAATATTCATTGATACCATCTTTTCTCAGTCTTGTGTGAGAAAATAAAGCTGAAGAATAAAAAACACACAACACAATGTACAAATTCGCAGAATTTGTTGATCCGCATACACAGTATGCATTATGGACATAGAATGGAGAGAAAATGCTAATAAATAGTAAGAAAAGAGTATGCATAAGCAAAGCATATATACATACATACATGCACGTACACACATATTTGCATATATATATATGGACATACATATCCACGCACATACCCACATGTACACATACATAGCCAATGCACACTTAAGGTGCAGGATGTGTGTGTGAAGAGAAAAAGTGACCAGTGAAATACTAATATGAGACTGAGAAACTTATTGTAACTTGAACCCATGGTGGATTTTCGTGAGGTATATGATGGTAAACAATATATTCTCAAAGAAGGTGAATAGAATAGTGGATATAGCAACAGGTAAAGATACTAGAGAAACTTTAATAGGTGATCAAAAACACATAAGGTAACAGCTAGGAAGGCAACGGCATTCTGTCTTTTATAAAGACCTTGAAGCCCTTGTCCAGTTTGGAGACTAGCTGGAGGAGGGTGAAATCCATTTTGTAAGCATCACTCCCTGAGATAACAGAAGCCAAAGAGGAAGTCGGTATGTCGGTAAGTGGTGTGACGACATGTGAACAGGGCCTATCCCGGCACAATATCTAATATATGATTCATTATGGTATATCTTTTTATTATCCGGTTGAATTTGAGTTACGTTCAGACTAAAATCAGTTGAAATGGTGCAAGGTGCAACAATAAAATACAATGCATGCTGGTTGGATGTCTGACTTGGTTCTCTATGAAATATAATGGAATATGATGTAATTTAATATATGAAATGTATAAACATTTGTAAGGGAGAGGTTAGAGGCCAAAATGTTATACACCTCTCTGAAAATCATCGCAGATAAATTAAATTGAAAGCAATACATTTTTGTTTTATTGGAAATTATTTTGGGTATGAGAGATGAATGATTTGATGCACTACACAACAAAATAATCTGGTTGTTCATTGAGATCTATACACATCTGTAAGAGGTTTTATGGAATGGAGTTGATTTTAACAAGTCCGGACTGTTTGAGACACTTTCCAGTTCAAAGTTCTTCTTCTGCATCCGACCCTGGCTCCTTCCCAGCTCGTCTGGTGTTGGCTTCAAACCTTTGGTGGAGCAACAGATTCTGGGATGCGGGCCAGTCTTTTCCCAGGGAAAAATGCACTGTAAAAAATCCTGCACGACACCCACCACAGAGAGGGGAAAATATCTCTCTGCTTTTCACTTTCCACTTTGCCTTTGGTTTTGTTTGTGACTTTTATCTTTCCCTTTGTCTTCCAATTGAATTTTTTTTGCCATTTATCTTTTTTGTTGCCAATTCATCTTCTGCTGCTGGTATTGGCACTCATTTTAAATCATGTCACATTAGAAATAACACTTACCATGCTGGTGATTCAGGTTGTATAGTTCTAGCATAAACTCGTTGCATTACGTAATCCAATGGGTCATGATTTAAAAGTTTCGAAAGGCCCCCAATTTATACCCCTTAGACCCCCTTTTTTGTCTTTTTTTGACTGATGTCATGAGGCATTATTGGGATGATGGTACTGGTGGTGTCCTCATGTTTGTCTTCATCCTGTTTCCCCGCTCTTGACCCGGTGGGCTGCTGTGCTGTGGGGGGGAGCTCACCCCACTGTTGTGGTCCCACATATTCTGCATTCCAGTGCACCGTCTCCCAAAGCAGAAGCGACTGCTCACCGTATGTACTGAATATCGTCAGCACAGTTTCTATAGGGACTACAAAATTTCCTGCAGTCATCGTCCTATTTTAGGATTTCTACTTTTGAACAGGTCTTTTTTTGTAGTATGAACCCTGTTATTTTTTGAACATCTTTTCTTTCGTAACAGGTTTCTTTTTTTGACACACACTTTGCTGAATTTCTCAACCAATGAGTCTCCTTGGAACTGTTCTACTGTTGGAATGTGGTTTATTTGTGCGGTTACCTGTAAGCAGGTTAACGCACAAATAGCAGCTCTACTGACAGACTTATATAAAGGAATGGACTTTGTACCGGCCCCCTTTTGTGGCAGACAACCCAAGATCTGGGTTATGTGGACTTGGAGAAGTTACCAGACCTCTGTAAAACAGATGCCAGGTTTGATGCGAAGTAGATGGCTCTGTTGCATAGACTTCGATCATTAAAAAGAAATTATCTGGCAAAGGACATTAATTGGTGTATGTAGAGATGTTCTTGTTAACTGTGCTGTTTTGTCTGTGCTTTTTTTTTTTTTCTTCATTTCTTCTTCCTTGCTAAGACCAATGCCTACATGCATGGATCTTCTGTGCTATTTGCCGTATTTATGAATCTGTCATCCTCAATTGTGTTGCACTGGTGAGGTTCTCCTACAGCCAGAACATCATCACTTGGCCCTGTAAACTATCACTAGCAGTGATATCTTTGAAATTTAGTCAGATTAGTTTGTAGCACTCCTCTGTAAAGGATAGGATATGAGGTGTCATAACTGAAGGCTGCTTTATGCTTGGTTGCATTGAATTGACACCATGTCTACAGTCAAGGGTTAGCACAGCCTTGCAGCCGGTTATGCCATCCCAGAAATGAAAGCTAAAGCTTGTGATGACACAGACTGCAACAACCGATTGGGCCACTTATCTCTGTGTAGATTTGAAGCAGAAGCATAAATCAGCCCCAAGGATAATATACGAAGAGGATGAAATATATGTCAAAATAAGATGTCGACTGATTAAATGTTAATAAACCTATCAAATTAATCAATATTACCTTAATGTGTGTGTGTGTGTGGTTGTGTATGTGTGTGAGTCCCTAGGATGTGAAATGAGCTGAATGAGTGTGTATCCAATAGGAATCGGCCACTCGAGACACAAGACCTTCCAGATGGTGAATTGTACCTATCCAGGATGCCGAAGTCCTCCCTCAACCAATAACCCCTTCTTTTGCTTAACTTTTTCAGCTTTGCGTTGCAATTGGAGCCTTGTGCCCCCTCTGCGACTACAGGGCCCCCAAGGGGCCCCCTAATTGGCAGGCTCCCTGGGAGCTCGCTCCTGAT
The DNA here is from genome assembly GCA_036785175.1 of Eupleurogrammus muticus. Classification (NCBI taxonomy): domain Eukaryota; kingdom Metazoa; phylum Chordata; class Actinopteri; order Scombriformes; family Trichiuridae; genus Eupleurogrammus; species Eupleurogrammus muticus. Next base: position 17,013,371 of record JAYKQN010000017.1, on the reverse strand, counting down.
TGGCCAGCAGGCTGCCTCCTTGCGGCTGGCTCAACTCAAAGCCCAGCTCGCACTCACACAGATAAACGCTTTCTCTGTTGGTGGCCGAGCTCCTTCCTTTGCGACCAACTACAACACCTCCCCTCTCTACATCCCAGCGACCCCCCCCTCCCCAACTGCTGCGGCCATCAATCTCCTCAACCTTCTGAAGATCGTGAACACCATGTCCCACCCCATGTACAACCCTTATTCTTCTGTGAACCAAAGATCCACCCGGGGACAACATGGACTCCCTGATGTACAGGCAGAAAGGGATGCTCGAAGATCTTCTTCTCAACTGGGACCTGGTTCCGGTACTGCCAACTCTGGGGGAATGCTCCCATCATTGATGTCTCAGTCAGTGAACTACAGGTCCGAACATGGTAGGCCCTCAATGGACGAGGACTTGGAGAGGTCTGTAGACATGCATATTAGCAGAGCCAGAGAGGAGGTGAGGCTTCTTGGCGCCCAGTCTTCAGGGCAAGGAACTTACTTACCCAGCACTAGAACAGAGGAGTTGCCTTCCTCGGGCACAGGGAGGACCTCTTACCCCATGTCTTCAACCTCTGCCTCTCTTGGACATTTGAGTAGACACTCAGAAGGTGCAAGTGGCAGTAGTTCTTTGGACTGGTTATCAGACTACAAGAGGCCCACTGCAGATAGACCTTCAAAATTTTATCCATCACCTGCTTCGGCGGGCTACACAGGAGGTGGACAACACGATAAGACGTCCATTCCTGGATTAGAAAACTATGACTATCCAGTTCCAGAGAAACATGCAGCTCCTACAGAGTCCAGTCGTCCCAAATACACCTCAGAATCAGCTGCCAACATCCTTCTGCATTTCGGGCTTGAAAAAGAGGACTTGGAACATCTCATTGCCTACCCCGAAGAACAGATCACACCGGCTAACCTGCCATTTATCTTGCGCCAAATCCGCATCGAGAAGGCCAAAAGATCTACAACTGCGGTTCAGTCAAAACCATACCCTGAACCTCCACCCAGCAGAAGCATGGGTGAAATAGACAGTTTTAGTAGTTCCGGAGGGGTGGGAATTCACCAGGACGAGACATCATCTTCTATTCTCCATCCGAGTAAAGTGATTGACTATGGACATATTGGCAAATATGCTGGAGGGGTTGGGGAAGAGATTGGAAAAAACAGTGGCAATAGAGCTGGCAGCGGTGGAATGAAGGATAATTGTGATGGTAGCAGCCAGGGCCGCAACCTGCTGCAAAATACTATTGCAGCAGGGAGAAGCACTACCTTGGGTTCTTCATCCCATGATCAGGCAAGTTCTGTTACCAGCCTCAGCTCTTCGTACAACACAATGATGAGCTCTGTGGCCCCTTCAAGTAATGACTCGATCAGACGGTTGCAGACGCCCCAAGAAATCCTCAGCTCTTTGTCCCTACCGAACAAAGACACAGATAGAAGAATTCTTAAGCCCGACACTTCCAAACTGATTCCTCTGAAAGAGCTGGAGGCCAATCGCAACCCCACTTCCAAAAGCCAAATAAATTTTAGTCTTTTCCATAGTGTGCGTCCAAGCCAACCCAGCGGTGTAGCCATTGGCAATAATGGCAGCAGCACTAAGGATCAGACTAAAACCGAAGGAACTGTTGGTGAACAGATAAAAAACCAGCAGCAGCTGCAGACCCAGAAGCAGCAACAGGCAGGGCAGAAGCAGCAGGTCCAGCAGCAGCAACAGGCGACCCAGTTGCAGCAGGTTCAGCAGCAATGGCTGGGGCAGATGCAGAAGATCCAGCAGAAGTATCAGGCGACGCAGATGCAGCAGGTCCAGCAGCAACAGCAGGCCCTGCAGCAACAGCTGGGCCAGAAGCAACCGGCCCTGCAGCAACAGCTGGGCCAGAAGCAACCGGCCCAGCAGCAACAGCTGGGCCAGAAGCAACCGGCCCAGCAGCAACAGCTGGGCCAGAAACAGCAGGCCCAGCAGCAACAGCTGGGCCAGAAGCAGCAGGCCCAGCAGCAACAGCTGGGCCAGAAACAGCAGGCCCAGCAGCAGTATCAGGCATCCAAGCAGCAGCAGCAGGCCCCCCATCCGGCGCAGAAACCGAAACTATCACAGATGAGCCAGATGATGTGGACCCAGGCAAAAACGGCCGCGCAGGTTCCCATCCCCCCCCTAATCCCCAGATTCGATTACAAGAGACTTCCGATCTTCATCCCTGGTCCGCCCCCTCAAACCATGCCGATGAACTTTGTTCTGCCGCCTTCCAACGTGCATCTCGCCGCGGGAATCTCCAAGGGTTTGCCTTCGCGGGCCATGATGTTCGACTACGCAGCCGCCACGCCCAGAATCTTTCCACATACCTGTGTTCTGTGTAACAAAGAATGTACTCATATGAAGGTGAGTAAAAGACCCTTTTTTTCTCCCTGTAGGAATTTTTATATTGTTATATGGAATATTTGTTATACCAAATAAGTATTTCAACGGTTTGTGAGATCACTCAAGGGTTTCAATCTTGAGTATTTGTCTCTAAGCCTATTTTAAAGGACCTATTATTTAAAACTGTCTGAGTTCTAATAGGTCCCTGCATGCCATGGCTGGTTCGTCATTCTGTGTAACTGCAAACTAAGAGATTGAACAGATCTTTTTATTGTTCAAAATTCTTTGGTAACTTTGGACATTGATATACCCCCAACTGAATTATGTGTACACCAACGTTCAACATTTCCATGGTGTCTGTACCAGCTTGTAATTTTTTATATTTCTTGTAATATGTTTTTTTTTTTTTTTTTTTTAGATTTACATTTAATTTAAATATCTTGGATCATTGTTTAGCAGTCAACATCAAGGAGTTAACCAAGTTTTGAACAAATTGTTTTTTTTTTGTTTTTTTTAACTTTTGGCAATGTTGGTCCTCTATATATATCCATGTTCTTCATTGCTTAAAGATGATTGCATCCCAAATCCACCACTATCACAATCAATGGAAAAAAAATCCATATTTTTCTTGTTTTTCCACACATTATTTATCACCTTTTGGGATGCTCAAGGCTCATTTTTCCTACCCAACATCTGTCCAAGATAGACCTTTCTCCTTCCCCCAATGTCCATATCTCCTTGCCCCCGTTCTGTTTTCTTTTTTTTTTTTTTGGTTTTTTACATTTTTTGGATTGAATTACATATGATGGTGACCGAGGATGGTGCCAGGATGACCTTTATGATGCCACTCAAGATGGAAGAAGACCGAAGAACCAGCCACTGAAAAATCAACACCCGAAGAAGTTTTTTTTTTGTTGTTGTTGTTTGGTGCTGTGACTTTTTTTTGTTAAACTCTAGCCGATAAGCCAGCTAGATTTATAAAGCAACAAACCTGTTGAAAGTTCTGAAGCTCTGTTTCCTGTTATAATGTTGTCCGCAGTTATTCTCACCGCAGTTTGATTGTACTAAAGAAACGATAACTAAATTATTTTGTTTTGTGACCTGTTGTTCATGAATGTTAATGTTACAGACATTTCGTACATACACCATTTAACACTGGACGGGAGAATTGGGTATTCATGGACTTGACAGCCCCAGACAGCGAGGACTTTGAATCCTTTTCTAGAGACTTCTGCTATGTCTTCAATTAAAGATATCTGTGTAGTCAGACTATCGCAAAAGATGGCAGCTGTCGGGGGGGGGAGATCATAGCGGCCATGATTACATTGGGGCCCATCTAAATACTGTCTTTTTGTTGTTTTGACTACTAGGATTGGATCTCTCACCAGAACACCAGCCTTCACCTTGAGAGCTGCAAACTCCTCCGCAGACAGTCAGTTTTCACTGTTTCCTACTTTCCTCCCATGAATTGTTCATTACATTAGTGATTATTTGGAAAAATCCATGTTCTATGTGTTGGTGACACTACACTTCAATTGAATGTTTTATTGGTTATATCAAGAAATTTGCAGTTAGGACTTCCTTAACACCACCAAGCTTTCTGTTTTTGTGTCAGACTTTTTTGTTGTTGTGTTAATGGGAATGTTTTGAATATCTCTTTCTTCAGATACCCAGAATGGGATGGTGAGGTAGCACTTGGGCCAAGGTAAATCTCACACCGTGTAGCGCTGTAGCAGCCACGCCAACTGTGACTGACTTTCCTTTACCTATACCTTTTTTTTTTTAACCGTTTTTGATTCTCTAGCATTCCAGGAAACAACGGCAAACCCTCGACCTCTGCACAGGCCGCGCAGCAGTACCGTCACCAGAAAAGCAAACGCGACAGCCGCTCCCGGTCGTCCTCCCGCTCGCCCAGACCGCGCCGCTATTATGGCTCCGAGGGCTGGAGGGAGAAACGCAGGAGTCGATCACGCTCGCCGCACAGCTCAAGATACACTCGCAGGTCTGTAGGACGTTATGGATCTAAAATTTGGAGAAATTAAATCAAGATTTAAGCAAATTTACCCTTGGGGAAACCTAGACTGGAAGATGTTTTAATTGCATCTCCGTTTTTTTTTTTTTCCCAGGTCTCGTTCTCACTCCAGCTCCCCCGCATCTTCGTCCTATCGCCATCGCTCGCGTTCCAGAAGCCAGGAGAGACGGTCGTCCCCGAGGCGGTCGCCGAGAAGAAGCAGAGAAAGACGTCGGTCGTCGCCGCGGAGAAACGCGGAGAGAAGGTCGTCGCCGCGGAGGAGCCCCAAAAAGAGATCACCAGATCTGTCATCCGCCCAAACATCCAAATGTGCAGAGAGACTGGCTAAGAAACTGCTGGAAACATCAGGTTTGAAAACATTTTGAGAGATGAGATAGTACTTTATTGATCCCACGACGGGGAAATTTGTTTGTTACTGCAGCTAACGAGAGCTGTGTAACAGGCTGTCTACCGTGGCGCCATTCTTGGAAACAGAGATTAGAACAAGCAGAGCAGTACAAAAAACAACAACAATTTGACACAACAGTAGAAACATTAGAAACATTTGTGCCCGGGATGTGCACGGTAACTTTAACGCGGTTTACATTAGGGAGGGAGGAAAAGCTCTGAGTGTGGAAGTTGTTGACGTTCAGTGAAGGCCAACCAGTGATAAGCGACCCAGATGTCTGCCCTTGAGATTCCGATTCCGAGACGGGGGTGATAGCGTGGCAGCATAATTTTAAACTGGAAAAGAAGGTAATTTCTCCTCCAATTCCATAGTGTCTCTGGTTCTCAAACTCTGCTGACGAGGCGGTCATAGAGAACATATAGTTCATTAGTCTTTGTAGACAGTTCCGAAAAAGCGGCGACACAACTCTCCGGTCTGCCCCCAGATGTGATCCAGCTTTTTCTCCTTTTCCACCGATTTGGTCAAAAGTTCCTCAATCAGTGTCACTTTCTGATGTAACTCCATCACGTTGCTCGCAATATCGTCCACGCGAGTCTCCATTTTCTGCAGGCGCTGTCCGAGCCCAATGTTGACCGCACCCTGCTTGGTATTTTTGCGATAGACCAAAGCGACCCCTGAGCCGATCAGAAGGATCAGTGTTCCAAATACATAAATATCTTCAGAATCCTCCACAGACAGGACCGTCAGGCACATCACTTTCCACTTGTTCCAAGTATCCTGTGTGTACCCAGCGTGGAATGTCCCGCCTGGGCACGCAGGTTCCCCGATGCCTCTGCTTCTTTGGGAAAATATCATGTCAATTGCGTTGAGAGACCAGTTGATCAATTCCATGGTGAGATCCAGAGTTTCAAAGGCAGAGGAGTTTCAAAAAGAGTCAAGACAACACAGAGAGGAGCAAAAAGCAAAGCGAGAAGAGCGGAGCAGTCAGAAATGCGTCCACACTCAAGGGAGGCAGGAAGTAGAAGACCAGAATTTAATAATTATTGTTTCTTACGTGTAAATTGACCTATAGTAGTATAAAGTTCATCTGTTATAACGGAGAATCAATTCATATAACATGTGACATGTTTTTGACCACTCGAATGAAAGGCAAATTACGAAAGATAAAATTTTATTCTACATCATCATACATATAGTGACTATATTATTATTTATCTTTATTTTTTTCAATGGTTCGGATGCGTTTAATTTAATAAATTGCCCACTGTCTAACAATCTGATTGACTGCACTGTAGTCTGAGCTCTGAAGCTGCTAGTCAAAAAAAAAGATAATAGTGATTTTACAGATCTATTATTGCATATCATCGTCATCATGTCACAGCAGACAGAAAAATTCTGGTTTAACTCTGTGTAAGTGAGATCAAGATGAGCGCCAAGCTGCAGGCAGAATTTTAAGCGACCCTACTTCTTTCTCTCGATATATCTAGCCGGCCAGTCCCTGTCGGACGCGTCCGACCTGGACGCTGTGGTTAAAACCCTCGCTCCTGCCTTACTGGCCGAGCTGGCCAAGCTGAAGTCCTCCACCCCTTCCTCCAAAGGAGACGAAGGCTCCTCGTCTCCACTGTCCACAAGCGGAAAGAAAGCGAAGGCCAGTCTGCAGAAGACCAAGACGGGTTCCTCTGCAAAGACGCAGGTAAGCGTGCGTGTGTTGGGGGGGGCGGAAAACGAATAACGCGAAGTCCAAAAGTAGTTTAGATGTTAATGTGTAGAGTTCTCTCTCCGTCTCAGGCCGGGAAAACCTCTCCTCCAACCATGGTGAAGATATCAGGGGTTCAAAATCATCTGTCCCACGATGATATCGTTTCTAATATGAAGTGCTTTGGAAAAACCAAATCAGTTGTACTGTTTCGGAAATCACAGGAGGTATGCGTTTCCTCTGTGTAAATCTGTTCACTTATCTAATTCTTTTTACTACCTCACCTTTATTAATACTAATAAACCATCATGTCGTCGCTTCATGTAGGCAATTGTGTGTTTCGAGAAAGAGGAGGATGCGAATAAACTGAAGAGCGTACAGGTCCACACCATAAAAGGGATTCCAGTCAATATTAGAAAAGAGAAGGTATTAAACTACTTTTTGTTACACGGACTTGAATATTATAGTTTCTCCTGTCATTGATAGATCATTGATATTTATACAAAATCTTGTCCATTCTGTTTAATATTTCCAGGTGACGGTTTCTAAGGAGCAAAGTAAACCAACTCAGAAGTGAGATGTTTTCACACAAATTCTTCTTGGCGTTTTTTTGTATATTTTAATGTTAAAATTCAGTTTTACTTCCTGTAATGTGCAGGATACATCTCTGTATGATAAATGTACGGAATTAACCAAAGTCTTATGCATGGGCTAAAATGTAGTACTTCCCAGATTTTCTTTTGCTTGATCGATGGCATTATGTTTATCTTGTCCAGGAAAACTGTCGCTACCAGTGTCTCCAAATCTCCAGTCGTCATTTATTCTCCCATCACCACCAAGAAAACTCAATCCACGGCCCCTAAGGTGCCACTACTGAAAAAGGCTCAAATGAAAGGCAAAAAAACTACAGCAGGCAAACTTGTGACCACTAAGAAAGTTGCCGCCAAAGGCCCGGCAAAGGTCAATAAAGCTAAAGTCCTGGTGTGCAAAGCGAAAATCGTCTCCAAGAGGCAGATGGGTAAAACGTTAAAAAAGGGCAAGGTGGCAAAGGTAGCTGTGCGAAAAGCTCGGAAGTCTGACGCTGATGGTGCCAGCTCCACGAGTCAGAGCACGGACAAAGCAGCCGAGGAGACGCAGGAACCTACGAGTCCACGGCCGGCGTCTGCAGCGGAGGAACGGGTGGAAGAAACGGCCACGAAGACGGAAGTGGCACCGCCCGAATCCATGGCCGCACCAGAACCCACGGAGGAGGACGTTTCAGAACCAAAGCAACAGGCAGAAATCACGAAAACGGACGTGGAAGCAAAACCGGTCGAAGGCGCTGAAGCCGTGGAACACGAGGAAACCGGAGTGGAAGTGGCGGAACCCATGGAAGTGGACGCAGAAACGCCGACGGCTACGGAGGCCGCAGCTGATGCCTCGGCAGCCAAATCCAGTGAACCTGAGCCAGATGTTTCTGCTGATATTCCCGTCCGGGACTCGCCCACTGCTCCTAAATCGCTCGGAGACGCCGATACAGAGAGCCCACAGACCTCCGTTACAGCTTCTCCGCAGGTGGGGCGAAACGCCTCGTCAGAACCACGGGAGACTCCTGGACCAGAACCAGAGACAAAGACGAACGCTGTAGATGCAGCAGGAAGCCAGCATGCGCCTCTGACTCCCGGCGAGATGATTGAAGACTCCCTGTTTTTGTCTAAAATACGTAAGAAAATCTACCAAAGAGGCAGACTAATCCTCATTTTCATTCCATTTATTATATTTTAATGTTTTGTCTCTTTTACAGGGACCTTCAAATTGCGCAAATCTTCAAAAAAAGTAGGTTTCTTATAATCACTGTGTGTGTGTATATATGCGTTTATGTATATGTGTATATAGTAGTGCCTTCTTGTTTAATATTAAACCAGATAACTGTCAATTCAAGTACGAGTAGTATACTATATCAGTATGAAAATGTTGATTTGAAATGATTGGTCTGATTGTTGTGGGAAGTGCACTTCATTTTACTTTATTAATCAACCCTGCCTCATTTTGTTCCGTCCAGTCTAAGAATCTGCTGATAAGCAACCTGCCTGAATATCACGACGGCTGCTACACCGAGGAGCAACTGGCCTCGCTATTCCAGCGTTTTGGATTTAAATATAGGGCATTCAACATCTATGTGTTTCCTCAGATACGCATAGTAGGTACCATGGTTACAAATCTGAATCTGTGTGAATCCCATTATATACTTAACGCTTAAATACATTTTCTGCATTTTCTTTTCAGGGCTTCATCACCCTGCCGTCGCTGCACAAAGTTCTTCAGGTCGCCGAAAGGGGTTTTGATTTCAACGGCTCTTTGCTTAAACTGAAAATCAATAGAATGCCGATGCATGGGGTAAGAGCACACACACACACACACACACACACAAGAACCGTCACGTTTGGAATTTAGTTTTAATGTGTTCTCAGTTCTCTGCACAGAACTTGTTAGAAAACAAATAGGTTTATATTTAATAGAGTTTCACAGAGGGGAGGATGAGGAGACAACATGTGCATAGGTAGCCGGTGTAATTTGGCTAGGCATGCAATTAACCTACTTTTGATTATGAGCGCTGTCAAAAGTATTTAAAGAAAAAAGATCTAGTTATTATCTCTCTATATGTAACACCCCCCAACATAAAATCGCTGTTTGCAGAGCACCAAAGTGTAAAAAAAAATGATATTCAAGCGTTAATCTGACCAGTTTCAAATATGTGTTAGTAGATTACATTGCATATTCATGATGTTGCAGAGCTCTGTGTGCACAATAGCTACTGGAAAAAATACCTTTTTGCTGCAGTTACTTTTTTTTTTTGGTGTCAACCAGCATTGAAGTGAATAGTGTTTCTCCTCCATCCAGATTTTGCAATGCATTTTATACAGCTTCATGAATTAAATGTGTGAGTATGGTGTGTTGGGAAACTTGACACTGGCTACTCTCTTTCTGTTTCAGGTCTCATTTTACAAAAAAATATCAGAGCACATGAATTATGTAAGTAACACACACATATGTATTTATTGTTCTTTACTGTTGCTAAATATAAGATGTAATCTCTGTTCCAAAGCTTCTTTTCTTGTCTGTCTGAGCTCTAGGGGCTTTACTTTGGTATTTCTTTAAATGTTGGTGATTGCTTTATGAGAGTGTCTGTGTGTGCAGCACACGAAGGACGACGGATCGCGGACAATCTTCTTCAATAACGTTTCACCCGCCAAGGTTCAGGAGCTCAGAGTTGCTGTGAATGAAATCTCTTGTGTTGTAAACTACTTGCCTCTTCTCAACAAGGTGCAGTCTTGGGGACTTTACTGGTCTTTACACATGTTTTTCAATTGTTCTAACACACCCAACATAATATTCAATAGTCTTACTGTGTGTGTGTGTGTCTTTGTTCCAGGTATTTGTAGAATGTAAGTCCAACAATGACGCGGATCGCATAGGGTTTTGGCACAGCCTACTGAAAGAACCCCCCAGCTATGAAATCAGGAGGCTGAAAGTGCCATACATGGAATGTCTGCTCCCCAGTGAGTCTTTAAGATGCGTTTATATAATATTTATTATTGTGTATATATTTATTTCAGTTGGACACTGATACGCCTACATGGCAGGAATACATCATCACTTTGTTTTTGCTTTTTCTGCAGCAAAAAGACGTCAGACAAAAGCTCTGCTAACACGAGATGATATTGTTCCCGGGGCAACCATCCCAGCATTGAATCACAGTTTTCCGATTCATAGCATTCCGCCATTTTGGATCACCATGGGGACTAGTCCCTACGTATTCCCTACCCAGACCCCTTGGTTCAACATTCCGGGTAAGAAAATGCCACGTTTTGTCAGGTTCTAACAACCTAAAATATTAAATACACAAACACAAAGAGGAGAGAAGACAACAGAATTAAGTTTTACTTGCAAGGAGAGCAGATGGAGATGTGCACAGTTACAATTCCCCTACCTACTCTGATTCCATCTCCTGCTATTTATTAAGGGCTTTCCTAATGACGAATAGTTGTTGCTCCTAAGGGGAGGGGGAAAAGTCAGCAACAACCTAAACTATCAGAAATACCTAACTGACTAACATGGTCTTGTTTATTTTTATCTATAGTATAAACAGGCCAGCTACTTTCCCAAGTTAGGTATGGTCTTACAACAGTTTTACAACTCTCCTGTCATTACGACAGCAGCCGGGTAAAATCATTGAACAGTTAGTCCACCTAGAATAGAAGAGTAGAAATAAGCAAAACATGGGATAATCTTATACACATCATTCTAACAACGTTGACCAGCGTTTTTGTTAGAATTAGATTTAGTAATTTTAAAATGTATATGGCGCATGTTAATAAAAACTGTTTTTTTTTTTTTTTTTAACTCGTAGATTTCCTGACAGTCAGAGAAAACAAAGACATTTTGGTAAACCAATTTTCTCTTCACACCCTCACACCAACACTACTTGACAAATTCAGAACACAAACACCCTTTTTTTTAACCTCTCGTCCCGTAGAAGGCCTGCCGTGAGACTCCCAATTATCCGACAATCATGTTTACCGGTTTGCCAAAAGATGTCTGCACGCACAGGGAACTCACCAAGCTGGTGTGGCCCTATTTCAAAAAGCAGACCCTTCACACCCTGTACTACAGGATCATAGTGCTACCGATGCAGAGGAGGGTACGGACAACACACCACTGTCTAAATCAGTTATTTGACATAACTATGAACTGAACATGTTCCTATTTTCTCCTGTTCTTCCCCTTTTAAGGCGTTTGTGTATTTCGAGGACTGGAGCACGTGCTGCAAATTCATCCTAGAGTATAGATTTTCTTATCTCAAACCCTGGCCCGTCCACTTTGTCCTGCAGGAGATGAATCCTGAATCCACAGAGGTGAATACATGGATACCCAATGGAAGATGTGTTGTGTCTTGTTGTGTTTTATTGACGTCTGTGACCATCTTTTCGACTCTTTTCACAGGAGACCATGTACCGAACTCTGATGAAATTGAGCAACGCTGTAAGTCACTGATGTGTGTTTGAAATCTAGTATCAAGTCTTAGTAGCAGGCTTTGTAGTCTAAATGGTAAATGGCCTGCATTTATATAGCGCCTTTCTAGTCTTTCTTGACCACTCAAAGCGCTTTACACTACACTGTCCATTCACCCATTCACACCACATTCATACACCGACGGCACATGCCATCGGAGGCAAATCGGGGTTAAGTATCTTGCCCAAGGATACAACGATATGCAGCTTGGAGGAGCCGGAATCGAACCACCAACTTTCTGACTGGTGGACGACTGCTCTACCTCTGAGCTACAGCCCCCCTAGTCTAGTGTTCAAAGAGAACAGTAGGGTGTCGTTTATAGCAATACATTTAAGAGGAAATGCCCTTGAAACGTGTTAAAACGACCCCAAACGCAGCAGTAAACCCTGCAGCTTAACCCTCTAGTAAACTTGTGGGGCCTTTCTGAGGGGGGAAAAAAACTGAAATACCTGTTCATATGTGGCAGAAGCTGGTGGGTTCCATGCAACACAGATGTGAAGCGGTTCTCAAAAACCACGGTTATGCAACTAAATATTAGTTTAGTGAATCACGGGAATGCTAAATCCTGAGGCTTTTCCAGTTTATACAGTAAATATTTGAGTTTGTAAAGAAAAATGCAGACACGATTTCTTTGAACTAGCTAATATTTTTCTTTTTTTAAGTGCATCAAAAATTGACCCTTTTTCCACATTTTGACTTATGATATAAAAATGCTGTGTTCCCATATCCATTTCATCCTTGGTATAAGCATTTTCTTGAACACTACTGTATATCCTGGTTCTTAACGCCGACTGTTTCTTGCATTTCAGTATGTGGCAGAGCCGGATTCTCTGGCCGACCGCTTGCTGTGTGTGGAGATGTCCGAGATGCCCAATGACACCATCATTGCCCTCCTGTCCTTGTTGGCAACCTGGGCGACTTTTGTCAACTTCCTGCCACTTGGCAACAGGGTACGAGAGCACAAACCGCGTTACTTTCCATATTTAAGTGCCTAGAGGAGAGCTGGGTGATGTATGGGTTTAATCCTATTTAATCAACTTGTGTTCTTTTTTTGTTTAGTCACGTATAAGTCAATGAAAAATACAGTATTTGAGCAACTTAAATATAATAGAACTTCATGCATCAGGAGTTTCGTCACTTTCCTAACCACTTCCTTGATTCTTTTTCACCCGTGACTTTTCATTTTCCTGCAGATTTGCATTGAGATGTCTGACGCCAGCGGCGTGACGGCGGCGTTGAAGGAATACAACACATTCTCACAGATCTCTTATAGTCCACAACCTTGGTATGTAAGCTTCTTTAATGATTGTGCATGTAAAAACATGGTTTATACTTATGCCATTTCTCATTAGTGTTCCCCAACACAATTAGTTTTTTGTCAGTTTTCTGACCAACTTTTTTGTTCCTTCTCTACCAGGGATAAAGTTACACGCTTTGAATCGTAAGTACATCTACGCTACAGATTCTTTGTGGGAACATCATTTTGTTGCCAAAATAAAGAAAATAATAATTTCTTTGACCACTACAACACATTATGTGCTAGCTGCTTGTGATCCCAAATTGCATTATTGAACGTATATTGTGCATCATGTTTTTTTGCTCAGATTGCTTCTTTAGTCAAAATTTATTTATATTGCATGTCTCAGATCCAAATTGCACCAAATTTAACAGTGCACTTCCTTGGGTCCTCAGCAGTACACCTACCAAGTGTTAACTGGAAGATCTCGAATGGTTGCTGAGATATAGATATAAATTTGTGTACTCCTCGGGCTCCAGACAAGTCTTATGTTTAGCTTTATTAGATTTCATATACGGTATTTGGAATGTTTCACGGGTCAAAACAACAAAACAAAACTTTCATCTGCAACTTACAACCCAATTCGATTTTAATTTTAGTTCAAAGAGCCTGCAACAGCGCATGCAGGATTCCAGTGAAATGGCCACCATTGACATCAAAGCCAAGCAACCACCTGTGAAATGTCCGACCCAACCTGCTAAGCCAACCAGCACCACCATTTCTAAAATGGTCACAGAGGGACCGAGTGTCACCACCATAGGCAACATTGAGAAGGAGGAGGACAGCATGAACCCAGTAACTCAGATGACAATGGCCTCCAACGTTGGTCCCAAGACAAATGAAGCTGTAAAGAGGGCTGATGTCAAGAGGGAGGAGGTGGGGTTGGCGATGTCTTCAGCTTCAAAAAATGTTGTAGAACTTCCTAAAATGAACGAAGACGTCTTCAAAGTCCTTACAGCAGCAGTTCGGCAGCACAGACTCACACTAAAAGGCAACATCCAGAGAAAGGAGGAGGAGGTGAGACCTGACCTAAAATCTCAATCAAATTGCATTGGGTTATAGTGCAAGTATACGTTGCTGTTGTAGCGTCACTCTAGAACTGCTTAATGCTTCAAAATGGATATTAGGAAAGTGCAAAAATCTTTATGAACTTTAGATCTCAATCCAATATGTGTAGGCATTTGCTTTATCTATTGCTTTACAATTATACTGTGTCATGAATGTGACTTGCTTGTTATAGTTGTCCACATGTTTTACCATGTAATTAATCCAGAAAGACTATTTGTTTTCCAAGCAGAAACCAAGCCGAAGCCACACAGACGATTGCTACTCTTCAGATCCCTTCCCCTTTGACGAGGAAAATTTCAACATAGGTGACTTTGTCACCATTGATGAAGTCAGTGACGTTAGAGACGCGAGCCCCGAACACACCCGCCCCGATGAACAAATCTCCACTGAACCCGCCTCCACATCCAAGCAAGCGCCCAAAGCAAAAAGTGAAAGGCAAAGCTCGGATGTGTCGGCATCTGCTAAACAGACCTCAACAAGGTCTTCTAAAGAGTCTAAAAACTCCTCATCCCACTCGTCCAGGTCAACCAGAGGCTCCTCAAAGAGCAGCTTGTCCTCCAATTTACCTTTTACGTCACCAAACAAGACAAAGGACTCATCAAAACCCACCAAACCTGTGGTTTCTACCAGTGTTAGTAAGTCCTCTACTGCTCCTTTTCCTCCTCCCATACAGTTCGCTGAAACCCCCTCTATCCCTGGTCAGAAAACACCACCAAGCAAGGCAAAACCTCCATCTACAAGATCAAATGTTGCATCCCTGAGTTGTAAGAGCCAGTCGGCCTCTGCTGCATGTGAACAGGGAAAAATGACCGTAGCAGCAATGGTGGAAGCATCAGAAGACACTAGTCTGGAACCTCTTGGACCAGAATCTAAAGCTGTAGAAGGTGCAGTGGAAAATTCTGACCACAAAGTGTCAGCAGAGAGCCTTTCTGCAAAATCTGTTGAGTCAGAGGTAAAAAGAGATACGCCATCGGAGAAGTATACAGCTCCACAGGGACAGGGGTTGGATTCAACAAGCCGAGCCCAGAAAGGTTCACCTTTCATTGAGAAGGACCCACAGAGTCCGAAAAATGACTCTGAACCACTCAAAGACCTGAGGAATGACAAAGAGAAGGGATGTTATACTGAAAAACAGACAGAGGAGGAGGAGGATGAAAATTATCAAATCCTCGATTCTCTTGACGACCAAACGGATGAACCGATGGATAACGAGGGCCAAGATGGCCGCTCTGAAACCCAGCAAACTGGCGAGGAAGGCCAGATTAAGGAAAAGGAAAGCTATCAGGTCTTGGACAGTATTGGCAATGAAGGGAAAGCCTGCCCAGAGGAGGACAGTGAAATGGACGGTTCTTTCAAAGTGACAGATGGTATTACTGGAGACCAGGCAGCTACAGGACGAGAGGACCATCGCCAGATTGAAGATGATGATTCCACAGTAAAGCAGCTCTCAAAGGAAAAACTAAATCCAGAAGTCAACAAGGGGGAAATTAAATCTCCAGTTGAAGTCACAGTAGAGAAAGAGGAGACTAATAAGGAAGGGAGCTTCAAAGTGTTGGATACAGAAGGCAGGGGAGATGGACAGGAAGAGGTCGAAGGCGAAAGGTCTTCATCAGAATTGGTTTCCAAAGATGTTGAAATTCCCGATGGTCAAATCATGAAGGAAGACCATGACTGCAAAGACACGTTAAAAGATGCCGACTGTGATGTTAATGAGCAAGATACCTTTGAGATACTGGATTCGATCGATGATCAAACTGCAACAGAAGTTGGCGGCCAGAAGCCTGGTCCACAGATGTCCCGAATGCTCGAGACTCCCAGGGACCAGACATGTAAAGAAGACAATCGGTCCACAGATGATGAAGATGCATATCAGGTCATTGATTCTGTGGAGGATCAGTCAGCAACTACTGAGATTGAGCCAGTGACTGACACCAAGGACAAAAGAACCAGGAAAGTCGAGACCTCTGCTCGAAAAGATGAGAAATCAACAAGGAGCGGCCCCATGACCAGAACATCCAAAAGTGAAGAAAAGAAGTCACCAAAGAAACTGGAGAAGACGGTTAGAAAGTATGAGACAAGAACTAAGAAGGACACTACCGCCGGAGTTTCTAAAAAGGACAAAGAGACCAGGGAAGTCCCTGAGGAGACGGTGTATAAGATCGTAGATTCAGTTGAAGATGAGGCAATTCAGGATACCGCCAGCACAGAAAGGTCCAGTAGGAGGAGAAGTACAAGAGGGAAGAAAGAGGATAAACCCGCACAAAATCTCAAAGAAGAATCTGGAAAACTAGGCCGGGATAACGATGTAACATACAAGATTTTAGATTCTGTGGAGGGCGAGACAGCCAAAGATGAGGCGACCATAACGACGAGGTCTACCAGAGGAAAAAGGACAACTAAAAAGGAATCTTCAAATGAGGACATGCCAACAAAGAGAAGGCATACTCCTGCTAGAGAATCGCAGGAAAGAAACCGGGAAAGAACACCAAAGAAGGAAGAGAAAGTACCTCCAAAAGAGAGCACGACAAAGAGTGACGCCGTCATGAAAGAGGTATGCGAGGACGCCACCTATGAAATCGTGGACTCTGTAGAGGACGAGGCTGCAAACAATGATCCACCTGTTACGAGAAAAAAAGGGACAAGGAAAAGACCAAGGAAGCATATTAGAATGGCCACAAAAAACTATGCAGCTTTAAAGAAGGGTGAAAAAGACACTGGAAATGTGTCGGAAGAAGAAGCGACATATGAGATTCTGGATTCTGTGGGGGACGAGACCGTTGATCAGCCCCCCACGGAGCAATCGGCATTACCAGAGACGGTTTCTCCCAAGAACGAGGATGAGGAAGAAGAACCCCTATATCAAATAGTAGATTCTTTAGAAGAGGATCAAGTTCAAGAGGAGCCGACAATCACAGGAGAGCCCGTGGGAGGGATCGAGGAAAGGATCTTGACAGATGATGATACTCGCCCAAAAGAGGAAGCCCAGGAGTCCAAAAAAGGTGTCAAAGGTCAGATAGTTGATGAGGTAGCAGAGGTTAACAATGATCCACCTGTTGCAGAAGGGAAATTAAAGGTAGAAAAGACGGCTAGAGAAGACTTGGAGGAAAAATCAAAGAAAAATGGCGAGGAAACTAAACAAAAATCTCCCGACAAATGCGGGGCAACGCCTGCCGTGAGAACTTTAATGAACCTGGACGAAGTGAGCGAGGAAGAGGAGGACTACCCCGACGACACGGCCGAAGAGGAGGAGATGCGGACAAGGCAGATGACAACGGAGAAGAAGAAGGGGGTCGCCAAGCAGCACGAGGAGAGGAGGACCAGGGAGAAGGAGAGGGGGCGAAGGAGCAGCAGTAGTAGTAGTGGTGGTGGTGGTGGAGGAGGTTCCAGGAGGATGAAGGACAGGGCGAAGGAAAAGGAGGAACCTGTGGAGGTCCACGCTAAAGGCCTGGTTACCCTGGGCGAGGTGGGGGCGGTCGAGACCGGTGGGGGGGAGGTGCCGGAGAGCCGAGGCCACGCCGGCGAAATCACAGAGGCGGAGCTTGAGGCGCTGGTCACGCTGGACGAAATCGTGGAGGCGGAGGAAGAGGCGGGAAGGGCGGAGCAAACCACGTCACCTCCGGTCAACCAGGAAGACGACTCGGTGGACTCCTTGAACCCAGAGGTGATGTTCACATTTAACATTTAAAAAAAAAGAATTGTAAAACCGTTTATGCTAAATATTACTCTCATCCCTCCTGTCAGACTTTGGTGACTTTAGATGAAGCAGGCGGCGACGATGAGGAGGAGAAAGTGGAGGAATCTGTTAAACGCAAACGCGATGACGACACAGGTGTGTATATTGTGATTTCAAAAGGTGCTTTGTTCTAAATATAAACGTATTTTTTAAGTAAGTTTGGGACTAAGAGAAAAGAGATAAAGATGTCAATCTCTATTTATCCCTTTAACACTTTCAGAATGCTTCCTCTTTATTTCTTATCATGTTTCAGTGGAGACTATGAACTTTGTGACAGTGGACCAGGTGGGAGAGGTGGAAGAGGAGGAGACGGAAACACTAACGAGCAGAACACGAGGCGGAGCCAAGAGAACCCGACAGACCCCTGGTACCCCCCATGACCATAACTCCCATCAGCTGACTTATTTTCTCCATTGATTTTTACATCGTTCTTTCCTCCTCTTCTGTAGTTGTGAGTAAGCGGAGGAGCGAGCTCGCCCAACCTGAAGCGAAGCGATCGCGTTCTCAGTCTCCGTGTGTTGCTGCTGACTTTAAACTGCCGCCGTTCCAACCGAACAACCCCCTTGGTAAGAGAGAGGAACGACAGCGTCGCCGAATGCTTTATAATTTAAAAAAAATGTCTTTTTATCACATTTTTTTTCCTCTTCCTAACTCTTCAGGTCAGGAGTTTGTGGTCCCGAAATCAGGGTATTTCTGCAATCTCTGTTCAGTTTTCTACCTGAACGAGACCACAGCAAAGGACATGCATTGCAGCAGCCAGAAGCACTACGACAACCTGCAGGTACACACACACACACACACACACACACAAATGGTAAACACACAAAAAACTGAGTTGACTAAGATGTTTTTGTATTTTTTTTTTTTTTTTACAGAAACATTACCAGAAGAAGAAACTGTCAAGAACGTCATCACAACGAGCTCTCGGCTCCAGTTCAGATTAATCCAATTCATACCTGAAATAAATTATTTTTTTAACTGAAGAAAGGTGCAGCTGAGAATATGAAACTGTTTGAGTTACTGTCTGTGTTGTTGCAGTCTGGCACCTTCTTAATATCAAATTTATTTTTTTTTAATCCCCTCATTGGGATTCAGTTTCTAGAGGTTTGGTTCCTCACTAGTGCCGATAACTGCAAAGTTATATCAGTATTTCTCTCTTCCTTTACTCTTTTTTTTTTCATCACTAAAGAATTACAATAATTTCAAGATCTTAGCGTGCGCACGTGTCCCCCAACCTCTTTGGTTTTCTGAACTAATTCTAGTGCGAATTCCTTTGACGTCTGAGCAGATGTCTTACACGATGTTGCTGTCAAATCCAGAACAGCTTGTCTTATGTGAGCATGGTTTTATTAATTACTCTGAAAATGTATCTGAAAAAATTTGCCTCTGCACATGCAGGTAGGAAACACTGCTCTGTAATTATAAATCAGTCAATTAAGAATGTTTTTGTTTTTTTGTGTGTGTGATTCTGACAGACTTAACACTTTGAGTCATCTAACCATAGTTTACTGGTTTAATCAATCTTAAAACGTATCTGGTTAATAAAGGTCACTTTGTGGGTTGATGCTTCACAATTCGTTTCTTTGAGGGTGTTTGGTGCAGTTTCCTTAAGCAATGGTCCAATGTGAAGACTTGTTTCTGTTGTACAGTTTTTTGGTTTTTTTTGTTGTTTTTTTTCCTTCTGTTTATATTAAAATCTAAATTGAAACTTGGAATCAATGTTGTTTTTGTCTCTGGTTCACTCTACAGTCTGTGTATATATTTGAATAAGGTTTAATTAAGTATACCACTTGACTGTACTGTTAAAAAAAATATATATATATATATATATATCCTACAGTTAAATGTTAAGAGGGCTTTTATTTTGAAACATATGAGGTCACATGACCAGGATGTTCAGCCTGTCTTTGTCAGAATCTTTTTGAAATTGTCACCAATTTTTAGTAATTTTATTTATTTATTTTACATTTAAATATGCAAATACAAAAAAAAAACTCAAGCAGCAACCTAATGGAGTCACATTCACTTACACGACAGGAAGTTATATTTTATGTATTAAGACTTGCTGGGCAATAGTATAGTATGACCTTTATGTTGTATGTCGCTTAAAATAGGTCATATTATACTATGTCACTCGTAAAAGGTCATTATATAGTATTTTGAATACAAAAAGGTCATACTCTTGCATATCGCATGAAAATGGTCATATGAGTATATCACTCAAAAACGTCATACTATAGTATGTTGCTCAAAAAAAGGTCATAATTTACTATGTTGCTCAAAATGGTTCATATTATACTATGTCGCTCAAATTGGTTCATATTATACTATGTCACTCCAAAAAGGTCATAATATAGTGTTTTGAACACAAAAAGTTCAAACTACAGCATATTGCATGAAAATGGTCATATGAGTATTTCACTCAAAAACGTCATACTATAGTGTGTCGCTCAAAAAAGGTCATATTATACTATGTCACTCAAAATAGGTCATATTATACTATGTCACTCGTTAAAGGTCATACTATAGTATTTTGAACACAAAAAGTTCATAGTATAATATATCACATGAAAATGGTCATATGAGTATATCACTCAAAAACGTCATACTATAGTATGTCGCTCAAAAAAGGTCATATTATACTATGTCACTCAAAATGGTTCATATTATACTATGTCACTCGTTAAAGGTCATACTATAGTATTTTGAACACAAAAAGTTCATAGTATAATATATCACATGAAAATGGTCATATGAGTATATCACTCAAAAACGTCATACTATAGTATGTCGCTCAAAAAACGTCATATTATACTATGTCGCTCAAAATAGGTCATATTATACTATGTCACTCCAAAAAGGTCATACTATAGTATTTTGAACACAAAAAGTTCATAGTATAATATATCACATGAAAATGGTCATATGAGTATATCACTCAAAAACGTCATACTATAGTATGTCGCTCAAAAAACGTCATATTATACTATGTCACTCAAAATAGGTCATATTATACTATGTCACTCCAAAAAGGTCATACTATAGTATTTTGGGCGACACGGTGGTGCGGTGGGTAGCACTGTTGCCTCACAGCAAGAAGGTCGCAGGTTCAAGACCCGCCTTGGGCCTGGGTCTGGGGCCTTTCTGTGTGGAGTTTGCATGTTCTCCCCGTGTCTGCGTGGGTTTTCACCGGGTACTCCGGTTTCCTCCCACAATACAAAACATGCTCAGGTTAATTGGTAAACTCTAAATTGCCCATAGGTGTGAGTGTGAGAGTGAATGGTGTGTGAATGGTGTGTGTGCCCCACGATTGGCTGGCGACCATCTGGGGTGTATCCCCCTGCCTCTCGCCCATAAAGTGCGCTGGGATAGGCTCCAGCAGACCCCTGCGACCCCGAAAGGGAATAAGCGGGATAGACAATGGATGGATACTATGTCACTCGTTAAAGGTCATACTATAGTATTTTGAACACAAAAAGTTCATAGTATAATATATCACATGAAAATGGTCATATGAGTATATCACTCAAAAACGTCATACTATAGTATGTCGCTCAAAAAAGGTCAGAATTTACTATGTTGCTCAAAATAGGTCATATTATGCTATGTCACTCCAAAAAGGTCATACTATAGTATTTTGAACACAAAAAGGTCATACTCTTGCATATCTCATGGAAATGGTCATATGAGTATTTCACTCAAAAACGTCATACTATAGTATGTCGCTCAAAAAAGGTCATATTATACTATGTCACTCAAAATAGGTCATATTATACTATGTCACTCCAAAAAGGTCATACTATAGTATTTTGAACGCAAAAAGTTCAAACTACAGCATATTGCATGAAAATGGTCATATGAGTATTTCACTCAAAAACGTCATACTATAGTGTGTCGCTCAAAAAAGGTCATATTATACTATGTCACTCGTTAAAGTCATACTATAGTATTTTGAACACAAAAAGTTCATAGTATAATATATCACATGAAAATGGTCATATGAGTATATCACTCAAAAACGTCATACTTATAGTATGTCGCTCAAAAAAGGTCATATTCAAAATACTATAGTATGTCATATTATACTATGTCACTCCAAAAAGGTCATACTATAGTATTTTGAACACAAAAAGTTCAAACTACAGCATATTGCATGAAAATGGTCATATGAGTATTTCACTCAAAAACGTCATACGCTCAAAAAAGGTCATATTATACTATGTCACACGTTAAAGGTCATACTATAGTATTTTGAACACAAAAAGTTCAAACTACAGCATATTGCATGAAAATGGTCATATGAGTATATCACTCAAAAACGACATACTATAGTATGTCGCTCAAAAAAGGTCATATTATACTATGTCACTCAAAATGGTTCATATTATACTATGTCACTCGTTAAAGGTCATACTATAGTATTTTGAACACAAAAAGTTCATAGTATAATATATCACATGAAAATGGTCATATGAGTATATCACTCAAAAACGTCATACTATAGTATGTCGCTCAAAAAAGGTCATATTATACTATGTCACTCAAAATGGTTCATATTATACTATGTCACTCGTTAAAGGTCATACTATAGTATTTTGAACACAAAAAGTTCATAGTATAATATATCACATGAAAATGGTCATATGAGTATATCACTCAAAAACGTCATACTATAGTATGTCGCTCAAAAAACGTCATATTATACTATGTCGCTCAAAATAGGTCATATTATACTATGTCACTCCAAAAAGGTCATACTATAGTATTTTGAACACAAAAAGTTCATAGTATAATATATCACATGAAAATGGTCATATGAGTATATCACTCAAAAACGTCATACTATAGTATGTCGCTCAAAAAACGTCATATTATACTATGTCACTCAAAATAGGTCATATTATACTATGTCACTCCAAAAAGGTCATACTATAGTATTTTGAACACAAAAAGTTCAAACTACAGCATATTGCATGAAAATGGTCATATGAGTATATCACTCAAAAACGTCATACTATAGTATGTCGCTCAAAAAAGGTCATATTATACTATGTCACTCAAAATGGTTCATATTATACTATGTCACTCGTTAAAGGTCATACTACAGTATTTTGAACACAAAAAGTTCATAGTATAATATATCACATGAAAATGGTCATATGAGTATATCACTCAAAAACGTCATACTATAGTATGTCGCTCAAAAAACGTCATATTATACTATGTCGCTCAAAATAGGTCATATTATACTATGTCACTCCAAAAAGGTCATACTATAGTATTTTGAACACAAAAAGTTCAAACTACAGCATATTGCATGAAAATGGTCATATGAGTATATCACTCAAAAACGTCATACTATAGTATGTCGCTCAAAAAAGGTCATATTATACTATGTCACTCAAAATGGTTCATATTATACTATGTCACTCGTTAAAGGTCATACTATAGTATTTTGAACACAAAAAGTTCATAGTATAATATATCACATGAAAATGGTCATATGAGTATATCACTCAAAAACGTCATACTATAGTATGTCGCTCAAAAAACGTCATATTATACTATGTCGCTCAAAATAGGTCATATTATACTATGTCACTCCAAAAAGGTCATACTATAGTATTTTGAACACAAAAAGTTCATAGTATAATATATCACATGAAAATGGTCATATGAGTATATCACTCAAAAACGTCATACTATAGTATGTCGCTCAAAAAACGTCATATTATACTATGTCACTCAAAATAGGTCATATTATACTATGTCACTCCAAAAAGGTCATACTATAGTATTTTGAACACAAAAAGTTCAAACTACAGCATATTGCATGAAAATGGTCATATGAGTATATCACTCAAAAACGTCATACTATAGTATGTCGCTCAAAAAAGGTCATATTATACTATGTCACTCAAAATGGTTCATATTATACTATGTCACTCGTTAAAGGTCATACTACAGTATTTTGAACACAAAAAGTTCATAGTATAATATATCACATGAAAATGGTCATATGAGTATATCACTCAAAAACGTCATACTATAGTATGTCGCTCAAAAAACGTCATATTATACTATGTCGCTCAAAATAGGTCATATTATACTATGTCACTCCAAAAAGGTCATACTATAGTATTTTGAACACAAAAAGTTCAAACTACAGCATATTGCATGAAAATGGTCATATGAGTATTTCACTCAAAAACGTCATACTATAGTATGTCGCTCAAAAAAGGTCATATTCAAAATACTATAGTATGTCATATTATACTTTGTCACTCGTTAAAGGTCATACTATAGTATTTTGAACACAAAAAGTTCGTACTGTAGCATATCGCATAAAAATGGTCATATGAGTTTTTCACTCAAAAAAGTCATACTATAGTATGTCGCTCAAAAAAGGTCATATTCAAAATACTATAGTATGTCATATTATACTATGTCACTCCAAAAAGGTCATACTATAGTATTTTGAACACAAAAAGTTCGTACTGTAGCATATTGCATGAAAATGGTCATATGAGTATTTCACTCAAAAACGTCATACTATAGTATGTCGCTCAAAAAAGGTCATATTATACTATCCATCCATCCATCCATCCATTGTCTATCCCGCTTATTCCCTTTCGGGGTCGCAGGGGGCTGCTGGAGCCTATCCCAGCGCGTTAAGGCGAGAGGCAGGGGGATACACCCCAGATGGTCGCCAGCCAATCGTGGGGCACACACACCATTCACACACCATTCACTCTCACACTCACACCTATGGGCAATTTAGAGTTTACCAATTAACCTGAGCATGTTTTTTGTATTGTGGGAGGAAACCGGAGTACCCGGTGAAAACCCACGCAGACACGGGGAGAACATGCAAACTCCACACAGAAAGGCCCCAGACCCAGGCCCAAGGCGGTCTTGAACCTGCGACCTTCTTGCTGTGAGGCAACAGTGCTACCCACCGCACCACCGTGTCGCCCCCATATTATACTATGTCACTCAAAATAGGTCATATTATACTATGTCACTCGTTAAAGGTCATACTATAGTATTTTGAACGAAAAAAGTTCATAGTATAATATATCACATGAGAATGGTCATATGAGTATATCACTCAAAAACGTCATACTTACAGTATGTCGCTCAAAAAAGGTCAGAATTTACTATGTTGCTCAAAATAGGTCATATTATACTATGTCACTCCAAAAAGGTCATACTATAGTATTTTGAACACAAAAAGTTCATAGTATAATATATCACATGAAAATGGTCATATGAGTATATCACTCAAAAACGTCATACTATAGTATGTCGCTCAAAAAACGTCATATTATACTATGTCACTCAAAATAGGTCATATTATACTATGTCACTCCAAAAAGGTCATACTATAGTATTTTGAACACAAAAAGTTCAAACTACAGCATATTGCATGAAAATGGTCATATGAGTATTTCACTCAAAAACGTCATACGCTCAAAAAAGGTCATATTATACTATGTCACTCGTTAAAGGTCATACTATAGTATTTTGAACACAAAAAGTTCATAGTATAATATATCACATGAAAATGGTCATATGAGTATATCACTCAAAAACGTCATACTATAGTATGTCGCTCAAAAAACGTCATATTATACTATGTCACTCGTTAAAGGTCATACTATAGTATTTTGAACAAAAAAAGTTCAAACTACAGCATATTGCATGAAAATGGTCATATGAGTATTTCACTCAAAAACGACATACTATAGTATGTCGCTCAAAAAAGGTCATATTATACGATGTCACTCAAAATGGTTCATATTATACTATGTCACTCGTTAAAGGTCATACTATAGTATTTTGAACACAAAAAGTTCATAGTATAATATATCACATGAAAATGGTCATATGAGTATGTCGCTCAAAAAACGTCATATTATACTATGTCGCTCAAAATAGGTCATATTATACTATGTCACTCCAAAAAGGTCATACTATAGTATTTTGAACACAAAAAGTTCAAACTACAGCATATTGCATGAAAATGGTCATATGAGTATTTCACTCAAAAACGTCATACTATAGTATGTCGCTCAAAAAAGGTCATATTCAAAATACTACTGTATGTCATATTATACTTTGTCACTCGTTAAAGGTCATACTATAGTATTTTGAACACAAAAAGTTCGTACTGTAGCATATCGCTCAAAAAAGGTCATATTATACTATGTCACTCAAAATAGGTCATATTATACTATGTCACTCGTTAAAGGTCATACTATAGTATTTTGAACACAAAAAGTTCATAGTATAATATATCACATGAAAATGGTCATATGAGTATATCACTCAAAAACGTCATACTATAGTATGTCGCTCAAAAAACGTCATATTATACTATGTCACTCGTTAAAGGTCATACTATAGTATTTTGAACACAAAAAGTTCAAACTACAGCATATTGCATGAAAATGGTCATATGAGTATTTCACTCAAAAACGACATACTATAGTATGTCGCTCAAAAAAGGTCATATTATACGATGTCACTCAAAATGGTTCATATTATACTATGTCACTCGTTAAAGGTCATACTATAGTATTTTGAACACAAAAAGTTCATAGTATAATATATCACATGAAAATGGTCATATGAGTATGTCGCTCAAAAAACGTCATATTATACTATGTCGCTCAAAATAGGTCATATTATACTATGTCACTCCAAAAAGGTCATACTATAGTATTTTGAACACAAAAAGTTCAAACTACAGCATATTGCATGAAAATGGTCATATGAGTATTTCACTCAAAAACGTCATACTATAGTATGTCGCTCAAAAAAGGTCATATTCAAAATACTACTGTATGTCATATTATACTTTGTCACTCGTTAAAGGTCATACTATAGTATTTTGAACACAAAAAGTTCGTACTGTAGCATATCGCTCAAAAAAGGTCATATTATACTATGTCACTCAAAATAGGTCATATTATACTATGTCACTCGTTAAAGGTTATACTATAGTATTTTGAACACAAAAAGTTCATAGTATAATATATCACATGAAAATGGTCATATGAGTATATCACTCAAAAACGTCATACGTATGTCGCTCAAAAAAGGTCAGAATTTACTATGTTGCTCAAAATAGGTCATATTATACTATGTCACTCCAAAAAGGTCATACTATAGTATTTTGAACACGAAAAGGTTAATACTGTAGCATATCGCATAAAAATGCTCATATCACTCAAAAACGTCATGCTATAGTATGTCGCTCAAAAAAGGTCATATTATGCTATGTCGCCCAAAATGGTTCATATTATACTATGTCACTCGTAAAAGGTCATACTATAGTATTTTGAACACAAAAAGTTCATACTATAGCATATCGCATAAAAATGGTCATGAGTTTATCACTCAAAAACGTCATACTATAGCATGTCGCTCAAAAAAGGTCATATTATACTATGTCGCTCAAAATAGGTCAAACTATAGCATATCGCATGAAAATGGTCACATGACCATTTCACTCAAAAACGTCATACTATAGTATATATATATATATATATATATACACATACACACACTCAACCTATTAAACTCATTAACAACCAATGAGCTGCTCCAATATTAGTGTTGTTCTTTTATTTGTACATTAATATTCAAACAGAACCTAATGTTGTTAACCTCAGCTCCATACCTGTTGATTCTCATCAGTCACAGAAAATTGTGAGATAAATTTGACCCCGTGTATATATATCGCTTGAATGAACTTTTTTTGTTGCTTAGAATCAAACATACAAATGATTGTATTCATTTTCCACATTAAATTAGGAGTTATGGAAAAATCTAAGGTGGAAAAGCTACAAACAAACAAAATTTACAAGGCTTTCAATGACATTACCATTTCAAAAAATGAATATACAGCAAAACAAGTAGAAGCACAAATCTGCTGCCATAATCTTACAGTTCATAAGCACTGCGGCTAAAAATTTAATTTACATTAACATGGTAAATTTTAATGCAACAAAGCTGCATGCTTCTGGCGGGAATGTCTTTTTAATTTACACTTTTAATTTTAGTGAAACATGAAGCTTTCTCTTTAAAAAAGGCACACAGTCAAGGTGCTTCTCTGATCTGTAGAAACATCATTCCTGCATCCATCGACATTCACGACACAACCGTCGGAAAAAGATGAGATGCAGGTTTCACTTTTTCAAAATAAAAAAAAAATAAAAAGAAGATAAAGACAGGATTCCACTAAAACACACACAGTAAGTGAGGAAACTAATACAGAAGATGTTTGATAAATAACACAATGAAGTAAATAAAAGTATTGGCAATATACAGCTTGTAACAGATCATACAGTATGAATGAAATGAAAAAGGAGTTACATAACAAACACAAAACATTGACAAACATTTTTTTTGTACAAATCAAATGTGAAGAAGACACTGCCTGTCAGCTCAAAAAACATTTTAACTGTGTAAGTGTGTTCTTTTATGTCAGATAAATCTTGAAAGAAGAAAAACTGAAGACATAATGAATCGAACTGGACTATGTGTCTTTTTCATTTGGATTATCAGAAATACATTTTTGCCAACAAAACCATCTGACGTTTCCCTGGTCAGGCAACCGAGAAAAAGACTTGAGGCTGCAAATGAACAAATGAAAACGCTCCTGCTCCGTCCTCAGTGCACCAGCTCCAGCTGGCTGGTGGAGAAGGGCAGGACGCCGCTGACGTAGTAGGCGATGCCCAGGGAGAGCAGGGCGATGACCACCAGCAGCAGCAGGACCCTCCAGAAGCCCAGGTCCTCCACAAACTCCTGCCAGGTGGTCCTGAAGCTGGACAGCACGCCCTCGCTGCTCTGCAGGTTGGGGTTGAGCAGGGAGTGGCTCTCCATGGCACTGACACACAGACAACACTCCGTCAGGTTCAGAGTAGTAGTCAGGTCATTGTGAATATGATGTACTACAGCAAATTCTTTATTCCCCAATAGGAAGCTATGTACTGCACAAAGACCCAGATATCAAGATTCAATTTTATTAAAATGTCTTTTTATGCCATACATTGGACTTTTTATCTCATTATTCTGACAGGTTAGGTCAAACTGAACATTATTTAGTATTTTAGGCAGCAGGTTATTTCCTGCCTTACAAATCTTTTTTTTTTTTTTTTTTTTTTAAACTGTAAATATTTTATCCCTTGAGCCCTGCAAGATTCTTAATGACTTCACATTTCTCTAAAGAAATAGAAACTGGACCATTTTTTTTTTTTGGTCACACTGGGTGGCAGTTTGGAACCTTTAGAGGAACCTGCAGCTCAAAGCTCAGACTGTAAATCACCTCTCGCTGTCGGCCATCTGCATGGTTTCCAGCTTGGAGGAGTGGGGTCCTCTGTTGAAGCCTTTCACCTCCTGCTCCTCCAGGCCCTCCAGCAGGCGGATGGCGTCCTTGTTCACGCCGCGCCGCTTCGCGAGCACCAGAGGAGTCGAGCCGTTGTGGTTGCTGTCACGGAGGAGAATAGTTAATTTTCACTAGGATTATTTTATAAACGTAGATAATACTGTACAGTTTATTGATATTCATGCAGCGATCACGAATCCCAGTAGAGTCTGCAACAATTCATGGATTAATCAGTTAATTAATCAGATAACCAATTTATGGATTTGCAAACAAACTAAATAATTTGAATATGTCATATATGAGATATGGGGAAAAATGATCATATACCACGATATGGATCATGTTATATCACAATAACACCATATGTTATAATATACAACAACAGAGTTTATTTTCAGTTATTATCTGAAAAGTTTGACCAAATTTCTTCAATTTAATTTTAAAATAACATTTAACTAAATCATCATAAATGTGAAACACACATTTTATTGCAGCAATATAGCTATAGGTATATATATGTATAGACACTACAGGTTTACACCTGCAATACAATAAAAAAATGACACTGTACTATCTATAAATGTAGATGTAAAGCATCTATAAGTAGCCTACTTTAAAAAAAAATACTACTTATGTAATAATAAATAATATTAGCAGTAGTAGTAGTTCTTCTTCTATCATTATTATGAGCTGTGCTTGCTGCTCCTCCTCCTGTCCCTTCTTCATGTCACTTATTTTGCACTATGCCAACAAATTCCACTGTCCTCCCGCTTTTCAGCATATAGGGTGTATTTCTGTTTAGTTAAATGTCATCTTCATTGAACAAACAGTGCTCTTCTTTCAAAAATAGGGACAATTCTGAGTGACCTCATACTTTAGAACGGTAGTGTACTTTAGTAAACACAACAAATAGGCATTCAATAGACCTGACGCTATGATTATAATCACTCGGTGCAGGTCTAGAAGGCTCAGCACACTCCCTGAAAAGTGTCAAATCTCTTACCAGATGTCAATCTTCAGCCCGTTGGACACCAGGAACTGTATTGTGTCCACGTGGCCGCACAGGTGCAGCGCCGTGTTCCCCTGGTAGTCCGTCGCCAGCAGGTCGGCGCCGAACTTGTGCAGGAGGCGGCATATGTCCACGTTGCCCCGGGCGGCGGCTAGGTGCAGGCCGGTGCGGCCCCGGTTGTCGCGGATGTTGGGGTCGCAGCCGGTCTCCAGGAGCCTCTTGGCGAACGGCAGGTCCCCATCGATGCAGGCCTGCAGCAGAGGCACGTTGGTCTGCGACGAGTCGTTGATGAAGACATAGGACATGTCCGAGTGGGTGTCAGAAAATTCCAGCGTACCTGGGTCACGGGTCAGGTAGGAGGGCGGGAGAGACAGTGTCACTAATATTGCAAACTTTATGTAAGGGTTTAATGGTAAATGTAGTTAAACTGCAGGAAAAAAAACAGAATCTAAACATTTTAAGATATATGGTGTCAATATAGATTTGAAGAAGGTGTAGTAAAAGGTTAACAATAAACCCCTGGCAGCTGTCAGTCTTAAAGTAGACACTTCAGAGATTGCGGAAAACCCCAGAAACGTTCATTCAATGTCCAGGATTTTAGTATGAAGGGAATATACCTGTGTAAATTTTGAGAATCTTCAGCTAATTTCTTATATTTTGTCCCAAAATCAAGTCAGGATGTCTTAAACTTAAGAAAATAACAATGCAAAAAATGCAATATGTGCTCGTTGACCCCTGTTTCCATCCAGACTATAGCAATAACCCAAATAACACAAACTTATATTATTCATTATTATTATTATTTACCTCTCTGGAGCATTCAACTAACATTCCTATAATGATTTCAAAACATGACACGTAGGGAGCCGTATACATTAAAGTTCAGGAAACATTCCCATCAGCAAAAGAAAAAGCGAATTTTTTAAGAATTACCTGAAAATCACCTTTTTTTGCTAGCTAGCAGTGATGCTAACTAGCTGTAGCGACACGCTGCGCCACAAATAACGAAGAGAACAGCGACTCTGTACACAACATATTCTCATTAAAAACGTCTACTATTGTACCAGAACGAGGCATCAGGGGTGTCGAATATCTACTGACGTTTATAACGACGACAGCAGTGAAGCTAGGAGGGCTAAAGCTAACGCTAGCTTAGCCCAACTGATTCAGATTTATAACCCACGCGGGTTGACAACCGCAGACAAGCCCACGCACGATAAACTCGCGCTGTGGGGGATTTATTGTCAGCTGTGTGCATTGCTCACCTGTTAATATGGTCCAATTCAGCCGAGAAATGTGTGTATAGCTCGCTGCCTTCACGCTAACGCTTCCTGCAGTGTTGTTATTGTGATGGAGCTTCTTCTTCAGTGGTTTTATTGGCGGTTGAGAAACGACGGAATGACGCGTCAGCGCCACCACGTGGTCTGGAGTGTGGATCCGAACTTTATTGCTACCCATGGTGTTGGACAGAGGTCAAAAAGTGTGTTAAAGTGCCTTCTTATGATTCTTATTATAGCCCAAAAAACATGTTAAAGTTGAAGTGCCCTTTCTGGAGCTAAAATGTGTTAAATTAAATTAAATTGTTAAAACTAAAAAACATGTTAAATTGCCCTATTGGAAGCAAAAACATATAATAAAATCCCCTCTTGTGAGCAAAAAGTGTGTTAAAACGCCCTCCAAAAACATGTTTTAAATTAAAGTGCCCTCTTGGGTCCTAAAAGCTATGTTACAGTCACATTTCAACATATAAAACATGCCTAAAGTGCCCTGTTGTGAGCGAAAACACATGTTAAAGTGCCCTAGCTCTAAATCAATTTATACTGGTGAATAAAAAAGGCTTTAGGCTATAATATTTTATATACATTTTGTCTAATCTAGTAATAATTTGCATAATTTGCAATTGTCGTTTTGTTAATGAGCGATACTATCTAAACAGAAAAAACAGCTACCTCATGGCCATGCATGAATTATGTTTAACACATCTGTAATAACATCTGGGCTCAGTAGTTCAGTCATGCATGTATGAAAAGTTTCTCTGTGTGTATAATAATTCTGCATCGGGAATCCTCAATCAGTTTTGAAGCTTTATTTCAAAGTGTGTGAGCACAGAAATACAATTACCTTAACAGACAATAGTTGTAATCACTATTCGTGTGATGGATCCTCTTTGAGGAAAACTGTGATTTTTTTCTCCTGTGTGAAAAGCTTCCGAACTCTTGGCTTTGAACGTGGGTTAAGACCAAACAGACAATATGAACAGTTGTTACATCTGCTAAACCATCAGCGTGAATATATTTTCCATATAAAACATAATCCTCAAAAGGCCATTTTTTTTATTTTTGTCATAATATTTAATGTACACATCATTTTCTTTACCCATTCCCTCCCATCTCAGTAAATAAAACCAGGGGATAGTATCGTGATTTAGGTCAAATAATTACAATCTAGATTACAAAAAAAAACAAAAAAACATATGCAGACAAAAGAAGAAGAAGAGAATAAAACAGGAAAAATGTGACGTAGTCATAAAATCAGGGCTACCAGCAGAGAGACAGAGCTATGTGCTAGACACAGTGGTCATAGTGGTTACATAATGGTCACCCAGTAGCTTTCACTGTCCACGGATAATGAGATAACACTAAGTTTCACTCGTTTTTTTTATATGATTAAGTGAAAACGAACATTCCGATAGATCATACTGTGTATTTGCGCATCTCTGCAACTCGAGTCATCCTTGAGGCGGCACAATCTCCATTGAAAGACACGAAACTTGTTCCCTGTGTTTCATCCGAGAACAGTGAAATGACACAGAGACTGGAATAAAAAAAAAAAGCAAAATAAAAAAAAAAGAGCTAACAGCATTTTTTAGACTTTTATACTCTAACATACCTGCTGGGAAATACAGTAAGCACTATGTACAGCAAAACATTAACATATTCTATCAGACAGCATGTGTTGTGAATGGTCACTTCCTGATGGAAGTTTGAAGGTTTTATTGAGATTTAAAAAAAAAAGAAAATAGTAGTTTGGTCATAATATAACAATGAAAGCCTGTGAAAGTGAAAAATGGATAAATATGCCCCTTTAAGTTGACTTGTTTCATTTTTAAGTCGTTGTAGGAGTTCACATCAGTGCAATATATATGAATGGGTGGCCTCATTCATGTCAGATTTCACTAGCTGTTGGGGGGTTGTTTCCATTGCAAGCGGATTAACGAGAATATTAATATCAAGTGGACTGTTTGGGGTTTTGTTAGCACCAAAAAAAAAGTCACAGTGTGAAATGTGCAGGTTTCACAGGCTTCTAAGACAAGTAAGACGCAAAGTAGAGTTCATGGACTGTGCTGGTAACTTTGCATGCGTTGGCACAATAATTAAATCATGCATAGTGTATTTCGTTGGGCTTTTGCAAAGTGAATTTAAGTATATAGTGACTATGAGGTTAAATCACGATCTGAAGCTGTAAACGGTACATAGAGTGTAGGGATGACGTATTTGTGCAGGCTATGAGTTAACAGTGTTCTAGATCCCTTGTCAAAAAGCCAATGGAGCACCACATTTGTGATTATTTGAAACAGAAGTAAAAAATGATAACAATAAAAAAAAACCTCTGTATTCTCATTTAACCACTTGTTAGCAAACTGCCTCTTTTAAGACATAAACAAGCTTCAAAATCCATGAATGAGGTAGTTACTGATCTATTTTATTGTTTTAAATCCCCTTAAGCTTCTTTTTAGGGATAAAGGTCCATCTAAAATATTTTTGCAATGAACAAAAATTTAAAATAAAACAAAGATATATAAAAATATATTGTATTTAGTATAGCGCTGAAGCCAAATTCAAAGTACCAATACTTTTAAAAATATATATTTGTGTTTCTACTGCATATATATATATTTATATGTCTATCAGAAATATATAGACCTTATTTCAGGTATTTAAACAAAAATCCATCAAAAAGCCCATTGACTTCCAGACAAGAAAACCCAAAGTGCTAACATGCCAACTCAGTTTGGGGTTTTTAAAACTTATTCCTGCAGAACTCTATTGAAAAAGTGATTTAACCTCATGAATGAGGACCGAATCATTCAAAACATGCAAACTCACCAGTACAGGAAGTACCTAACACTGAAAAAAGAACCAACCTAATCGAATTGTTTCAATTGGTAACAACTAAATTAAATATGTTCATTGAAATCAAATAATACGTTGAATTTAGTTATTTAATTTCATTTAACTTAATTCATTTAGGTGTTACCAATTAAAACAATTCAATTAAGTTCATTCAACCATTTGCTTTTTCCAGTGCTGACCGCTTTTACGAAAACTGTGGCTGCAAAGCGAGGTTTAACGGAGGCTACAAACGGGATCAGGTGAGGTTAAAACATCTTCCCTCAGTTGAATCAGTTCGGAAAAGAACGTTCTGACTCAGCTGACGCAGACCTAAGCAGGGGGGGGGCACTCTCCGAGGTAGCCGAGAATGATTCTCGCCAAAAAAAACCTTAACGAGAAATAAACACAAAGAACATTAAAACAAAATAGCACCATTGTCAGTGATAACCTAGAGAAGAGCAATCACGCTTCTCTTTCCTTTTTCCTCCCTCCTACTGTAACAAGCCATTCATTCCTAGATAGAAATAAAAAAAAAAAAAGACAGAAAAACTAAACAAAACAAAAAGAAAAGGAGCCGACATTGCTCGACTCAATTCTGAAACCACGAGCGAAGCCAGAGAGGGGCTCATTTCCAGTCAGTCACATGTTCTTGTTTGTATAGATTTATTTTAAAATCATCTCTCTCTTTTTATTTTGTGTTTCTTTTTCCTTTGAGGCGTTACCGCACCTCCCGATGTTTCCCCTCCCTCCGTCCTTCACCTCCTCCTCCTCCTACTACAAGATCTTGCTGCAGACTTGGCAGCGGCTGACTTTGGAGCGCTCCTGGCCGCCCTTCAGGGTCTCCTGCGTCGGGGAGTAGACGAACTCCTGGCTGGGCTCCACGGTGGTCAGCCAGAAGCTGTACTTGTTGGCGAAGTAGTGGCAGCTGCCCTTGGCGCCGTTGCACTCGATGAACGGCGTGGCGCGGAAGTCCTCCAGGCAGGAGCCGGGCGACACCAGAGATTGACCCCCGCCCTCGGCGCCGGCCGCCGTGTGCTGCAATGGAGAGGAAAAATTCATTTGAACTTTTTAGAAACTTTTTTTTTTTAATTTAGAAAATTTAGATGTTTAGATTTAGGTCATGGTTTACCATCAGGAAGGAGTATCCTATCCAGAGACTCCTCCAGCCTGGGGGGCAGGTGGGGATGCTGGTATCCTGACTGTGGACCGCTACAGCCTGAGAAGGAGCCTCACACACCGAACACCTGGATGGGACAGGAAGCAAACATTTCCCTTCAAGACGTTGGTTTTCGAAGGTTTGCCAATAGGTCTAGTCTCAGATGTGTGTCGGAGGTGCACTGTACCTGCTGATGTAGGGTTGTATCTGCTGCTCGGCCACGGGCATCATGGGAATGGGCGCGGTTGTGGAGAGCCAGTAGGATTTGTCGTTGCGACTGGCGTAGTAGCAGACCTCGTTGGGGGAGCAGTAGAGGAAGGGGATGGTGCTGAACCTGGGGAGGCATGACCCTGGCTGGCCTGAAGAGAGACAAGACAGACAGAGAAATATGGGTCTTCAACGCCAGAAAAGAACAGATTTTCAAGCATGAGCCAATCAAAGAATGGGGGGTTGGTAGATAGCAGCTTTAAAAACCAATGAGAAGTGGCTATAAAAATTTGACCACCTTTGGTTCGATGAAAAGCAGTGAGACCCAATGGGAACTTCCCAGACCCAAAACCATCCATATTTGATACCCGTGGCCTAGGGCTAATGAATGACATGTGGAATGTGGGAACAGTGCTACTCGCAAAAAAGCCTGATAAGTATTTAGCATGTTAAATATTATGCCACATTTGCAGTATGGTATGCATATTTCCAATGCATTGGTCCCATTGTACCCATTACCATTTTAGTAACTCTTTTGGTTGATGTACCTAGCACACAGGACAGGTGCGCTAGGGTAGGAGACCCTTTTCTAGGGTCATCATAGTTTAGCAGATTCTCAACGGTCGGGATGAGGGAAAGGACATTGACACTTCTGTAAGGACACACAACTGAGCATTTCAATTCCTCCATACCGAGGTCCTGGTTGTGCGCCTTCTCCTGTCCCTCCACGTAGAGCAGGCTGTAGCCATCCCACAGCTGGGCCATGCCCTGAGGACACATGGGGACCTGTGCATTCTGGCTGTGCTTCACCAGAGTGTAGCCGATGCTGACGCTGCGGCCAACACCGCCGCTGACACCGGGACGACCGACTGCACCGGGGGGGCCTGAAGGAGGCGAGGACAAGGACGTTGTAACAGCATGGCACTGAACAAAAAGATTCATGGCATGAAAGCTGCAGAAGAAGACTATATCTATATAAGAACAGTTGACACAAAGTATAGAATAACACCTGTAGCCACAGACTACTGACCTTGTTCTCCAGTAGGTCCGGGGAATCCGGGGGGTCCTGGGTCACCAACTGCTCCGGGCAGACCAGGAGAACCAGTCCTGCCCAGCTTACCCACAGGTCCAGGACGGCCCTTAGGACCTGAAACAGGAGAGTATTTTACACAGATGTAACAAAGGGTAATTCACAGATTTAAAAAAAGCCTCAGCTTCTTTGTTCAGTGAGTCATTCTGGTCTCAATCGCTGAATTAGGACACAAATAAATGGGGAAATTTGGAAATTACAGCTCCATATATACTTTAAAGATTTATGGTTTATTTCTTAGAAGTAAATAGATTACTGTTACACAGTTAAAATAAATATTAACTTTTTATTGGCAGTATTCCTTAGACCAATGTTTCAAAAGCCTCCACATAGCAAAGATTACTCAAAATTCTTACCTAGACCTCCAGGCCTTCCAGGTAGGCCAGGCTCTCCAGGGGCACCAGGGGCTCCACTTTCACCAGAATAGCCCATATCTCCAAAGTGTCGTTCATAGCCTTGAGGGCGTGGTACGGCGCCAGGAAAACCTTTACGACCAACACGGCCTGGAGAGGAGGGGATAGAGATAGAGAAGGATCGGATAAAGGGAAGAGTTGAAAGTTTCAAATGCAGGAGGTAGAAAAAACGTGTTTTACTAAAATGGATCAAATAACGTAGCAGTGACTTGCACTATTGCCTGTGGAAAGTCCTCTTACCTCTTACCCCCTTCGGTCCTTTGTGTCCATAGTAGCCAGGGTCACCAGGAAGACCTTTGAGCCCAGGACCGCCGCTGAAACCAGACTCACCGCGTTCACCTTTAAAAATATAAATATTGTAGTTGTTTTTGCAAAACAAGCATTTTTTTACAATCTACTGGCAAAAAAGAGAAATTCTACTACAACACCTTTGAAACCAGGGCTGCCAGGGAATCCTGGGCCTCCAGGGACTGCTGAATCTCCTTTCGGGCCAGGTGATCCAGGGAAACCTGGGAGCCCAGAGTCACCTCTGTCTCCCTGGTCTGTGCCTGGACCAGGTGGCCCTGGAGGACCTGAAGGACCCTGGAAACCTGAAGAATACAGAAGAGAGGGGTTATGAAAAATGTTTTAGGAAGAAAAAAAAACAAAAGTCAAAGGAAATGTATTTACCACTCTCTCCATCCAGCCCGGGGAGGCCTGGATCTCCCAAAGGTCCAGGAATATCTGAACCCACAGTCCCACCAGGAGGTCCAGGTCGGCCAGGAAAGCCTGGAAGTCCAGGACCACCTGACACACAGACACAGCCAGTAAGGAGTTTGATTCTTTTCATGTTATCCTGTCTCTGAAGTGTGACCCACCTTGATCTCCTCTCTCTCCCTTTGCTCCGTTATAGCCTGGTCCTCCTGGGTAAGTGACACCCCTTTCTCCCTTCGTCCCTGGTGTACCCGGGGCACCGGGGAGACCTCCTCCAATTCCACCTGTATTCAAAGACATCAAATCCAAAAAATTATTTATAGAGGAAGAACCTAAGAGACCATGATGATAAGACCTCATGATGATCATTTCCAATGGGTCCATCAAACCTCTGTAGTTGAGACAATAATTGTTGCGTTATTTGCACAAAGAAACTAACTTATGAAGTGCAGGTATATATAGATAGTAGTAGTGCTCCCCTGTACCACTGACAGTACTCTCCAGAAGTACAAACAACACTTGTTAGAATCTGGTATATGTATTACCTGGGGTTCCAGGGATTCCCTTAGGTCCAGGGAGGCCGTTAAGTCCATCCA
This sequence comes from Eupleurogrammus muticus, assembly GCA_036785175.1. Lineage (NCBI taxonomy): Eukaryota > Metazoa > Chordata > Actinopteri > Scombriformes > Trichiuridae > Eupleurogrammus > Eupleurogrammus muticus. The sequence continues at coordinate 16,975,066 of JAYKQN010000017.1, read as the reverse complement.
AACCCGGGGATCCCGACAAACCTGCAAAAACACACCAGAATGTGTTTGAAGACTTTGCTAACATTTGTAAACAGAAACAACATGCCTTGATGTTTTTTCCCCTCACCTTTGGCTCCAGGTCCTCCAGGACCTGCAGGCAGGCCAGGAGGCCCATCTGCTCCTTGTCTTCCTGGGTAACCAGACTGACCCTTCGGCCCGGGAAAACCAGGGGAGCCTGGAGAGACGATGTGGTAAACTGACAGTCCGCTGACAGACACATGAGGGTATTTCCTACCTGATGCATACCCATTTCTACAGAATTACATAAAGAAGGCCCCTAATTCACCCCTTTGTTTGTCTTTGGAGATTGGCCTGTCTCACCTGATAATCCAGGTCGTCCTGCTTCTCCAGGAGCTCCCTTCGCTCCAGGGAAACCCGGACCTCCTGGAAAACCATTATCTCCAGGGGCACCATCTTTGCCAGGACTACCTGGAGAGAGACAATCAATCTGGTGTCAGTCTGTCTCCAGGTAAGGAGCTTATTGTTTTTATTCCAGTCTACCACATTAGGTAACTACCTGAGAAGCCCGAATCTCCTGGCTGGCCTTTAGCTCCTGGAGCTCCAGGATAGGCGTAAGAGTCTCCGGGTATACCTGAGCAGCAACACATGTCAATGGAAAGATTTGTATAGGACTGAATGCACAGATGTCTTCAGTGTGTGTGTGGTCTGTTTTTTTATACTGACCTTTGCCACCAGGACGTCCAGATTCTCCAGGGTTGCCAGGGAAGCCAGGTAGGCCATCATCACCCTGGAAAAAAAACCCATCAGAACTGAAGCTCACGACCTGAACACCACTGCCAGAGACTGTGCATGTATGTGTGTGCATTTTTCCTTACTCTTGGTCCAGACATGCCAGGGAATCCCATGATTCCAGCTTCTCCCTTTGGTCCAGGGAAGCCTGGACCACCTGGTTGCCCGGGGTAACCAGGCTGTCCCGGCAGTCCTTTGCTCTGCTCTGAGAAACCGGAGTGTCCAGGTTGTCCTTGACGACCGGGCAGACCTGGCAAACCTTTGTCACCTGTGAAAACAGACACAGAACAGTGGGTAGAGGTGAAACAGGGCAGGGAAACTTTAATCAGTGATTAAAAATGGAAGTGACACATCTTAAGAGTTCATAGCAATAAAGAAAATTACATTTACAAGTACTAGAAATTGTATTTTATTGGAATAGCAGTATATAAAATTCTCTATAAGTATGTTCGCCAAATCTGCTCTCAAATGAAAGTAAAATAGTACAAAGATGAATGAACAAAGATTGTGTTACCTCTGGGTCCAGGAAAACCAGGAAGGCCACTGCTGCCGGGATATCCATTGTCTCCTTTCGGCGAGTAGACCGGAAGAGCGATACCAGGCAGTCCGCTATAGCCCCTCTCACCTATGGACAAAAACCTTGGTGTTAGCCTGATTCATCATCACAATCTACCTGGAATTGGTGAGTTACACCAAAGGGTGTTATCTTGTGTATCATTTTCATCCAGAAGCTCGGACACTACACCTTTCTGTCCGGGATATCCAGGACTGCCTGGAAGTCCATCTCTTCCAGGCCCTCCAGGTAATCCCTTCCCTCCAGGGATCCCTGGAGAACCAGGACGACCTGGTAGCCCAGGGAAACCCATCAGCCCTGCGAAACCTCTCTCGCCTGTGTAGACAAACAGATAAATAGTGTTAGTTACTATCAACACAAGTGAGACATTGAAGACTAGGAGAACCAGAGGTCGAGCCTACCCTTCCTTCCTGGGATTCCTGGTATCCCCTCTCTGGTTCCTGGTCCTGGAGGTCCGGGTGGTCCCTGTAGCCCTGGTGATCCGGTAGTGCCAGGCAGTCCCGGGGTTCCTTTCATACCAGCAGGCCCTGGGAAACCTGGATCACCTCTTTCTCCTTTCCGACCAGGAAAACCTAGTGGACAGATGGTCGGATAGATGACGGATGACAAGAAAGACAAAAAGACATTTCATTTTAAATAGATGTATGAGATAAAATGTACAAACTTATTTTAATAATAGAACATAATAATATAAACATAGGAAACAAGGAACAAATGCAGACTAACAGACACAATCTTACCTTTCTTTTAACAATAGTTCAACTTACCTCTTGAATAGATTAAAAAAAAAAAAAAAAAAAAGTATAGTTTATTTTTATTCACACACCCACACACGCGCATGTCACACACCCACCCACCCACACACACACACACACACACACACAATTTGGCAGAAAGCAATGTAATGTAAACATTTTATATTGTATTTGTTAGGCTGAAATTGCACATTGATTAGGAAGATATGCCAATGACCATGACCATATGCAGGGATTTTAAATGTTCACATTTTTTGTTTTGCAAATCTGCAAAAAAAAAGCTAATCCAGTTGATCTCAGGCTTTGGTGTAATTGTGAAACAAATAGAAAATTCAAGTGCAATATCAGACCCATTGAACATGATTATACCACCTATGGGTTTTTTGGAGCACACTAATGTCTACTAACACATTCTTAAAAAGACAACTCATTTTCAACACCATCATTCTAAAGCATGTTTGTCCAACGTGTTGCTGATCTACACAAGAGGGCTGTGTTGAAAATGACAGGTGCTTTTTAAGAGTGTAAAAAAGCCTCTAAATGGATAAAAGCAGAGGCAAGAGTGTTAAATTGCATCAGGAGCTTTTTTGTCGCACAAGCCTACTGCAATTAATGCATAAATCCATAGTAGCACAGAGTTGAACATGTAAATGAACTACAGGGGTTAGTGCTGGCTGCAAAAAAACAAACCCAAACATCGGCAGACACATTTCTTTTGAGAACTGCTTATTAATACAGTGAGTGTGTTTTCCAGTGGGGTGTGATGGATTCATTTCTTTCCTGTGTCATACTTTTACGGTAAGACTAGTGTCTATCTAGATTGAATTACATATTTTGAGTAATACTGCCCACTGTCTTGGTCACACTCAATGCAGTGTTGCCAACACATAGACCAATCTGTGGCGTGGGGCCACAGAATGAAAACTGAGTGCCGTAAATTGATTCTGCCCACTTTTTTTTCAATGCAGTTCTGTTGGAGATAGAGATCAACAGCTGGACATAGATGTCCACTGGCCAACCTAAACACAGACTCAGACCTCTAAATAATAATAAAATAATGGACCAGATCTTCTTCCTCACTCAATTAATTTAAAACGTCTTGGTCATCCTTTTGAATAGCTCAATCATGGCCTTATTATGGCTTTCAGAAAACTGCACAAGCATGCACAAGTTAAAAACAGCCTAGCTCATTGTTCACAATTAATAAGAATTTCCCAGTTACTCACGGTGATTTTCTTTTCTCCTATGATAGGAGAAATAATTTTTGTTCATATTTGTTATATTTACATGCCACACTGTTGGAAAATCAAAGAGGAACAACCAAAGAAGCCCCATGCTGAATGTGACCTAAGTAATTTGTGGCATAAAAATTGTCGCATTTGGCAGCCGATGCTTAAGGCTGAATTACACTGTGGTGAACCTATCCAGAACCTACACTAGTGTCCTATGCCTTTATACATTTATACAAATGCTAGTTGGTGGTGGGCATTGTACTGTATACCACTGTATTCAGTTTGTCCAGTTTCTTGGCGATGACAAAACCCAACAATGGCCAATGGAACCAAGTGCAGCTAATAGGTTTCGTACAAGTCTCGCAATCAATCTATCATCTATCTTGTGTATGTTTGTCCATTCAACTCTATTTGAAAATGGAGAAATAGAAGGAGCTGCAAATGCATAGGAAGAACCAGTCATTCTGATCCCAGAACAAAAATATGAAACATTTTTGAAGTATGTCACCACATTGGTAAATCTGCACTTAAAAAAAAATAAATTCTGTCACACCCCAAGACAGACTTTAAGCTGAATCGAGTCATGAACATTGTTTGCGGCAGATGAGCGAAAGAAAGTGAAAGAGGTTAAAGTGATTGGTCTAATGCACATGTACAGCAGGAGTATGGAGGGATGGAAGCAGACGATGGAGCGGATGGGAAAATGGGGGGATGAATGGATGGGGAGGAGCTCTCACCTTGGCAGCCTATAACGAGTGACCAAACACCAAGAGGAAAAAGATGAAGTGATGAGAGGATGGATGGAGATGATGGTGGTGTGTAGAAAAGAGGAAAAGAAAAGGAGGAGGAAACATAGGATGAGGAGAAATACAAAACAGGAGAAGAAGAGATTCTTTTGGGTGATACAGAGTTTTAATAAACAACAAGAACAAAAACAGGCAACCGTGGTGTATGATTGGTAAATGAGGAATTGTGGATGAAATACGGTGATAAAAGGAATGAATGAAACGACACTGGTAAACTTGGAGGGACAAGTGGTGAAAAAAATGGCCAAGATCAAATTAATCATATTTTTTCTGTAAAACAGGCTTCAAATAGCTCTATTTAAGACGAAATCTGGAATGTCTACATTTCTACAAAATCAAACAGAAGAGTGGTAAGCCACATGGTGAAACATGGACATAGTCTGGAAGAATCTTTTTCCATACCTGGAGGTCCACTCAGTCCACTACTGCCAGGAGGTCCACGTTGACCAGGAAGGCTACCGGCCGCTTCACCTGGAATTCCAGGTAGGCCAGGACTACCAGGATAACCGTCCACTCCACGCTCTCCTTTCAGCCCAGGAATGCCAGATCTCCCATCCAAACCTGAAGGAGGATTCAAATTCTGTCATTTCTGTACTTTCAAAATTCATGGAAATATGTTGATGGAGACACAAAGAGTACTTTAGACTTACCAGGTGATCCAGGGCCTCCTGGTGTCCCAGGCTGACCCTTGTCTCCAGGGATCCCCGGCAAACCGTCCTGTCCTGGAGATCCAGGCCTGGCTCCCAGTACATCTCCAGGCTGGCCTTTGGCTCCAGGGCGCCCTGGAGCCCCATTCTTTCCCTTGGCCCCATCATAACTCTGTCCTGGAATACCTGGACCTCCAGGGTCCCCTCTTGGTCCGGGAAAACCTGCAAGGTGGACTTTGCTATCATTTCTAGAATTGTTGTGAACTGATCTATAGGTACCAACTTTGCTTTTTCAGTGTATCAAACATCCAGAAAAATAGAGAAATATCAAGTGAAAATCAGCCAATCGGAAGCAAGGCTCATGAATAACAATGACCAATAACAACCCAGAAAAGAACATGATATGGGACTTTCAATCTAATACTATTTTGTTGACTAAGCCTATTACGAGCAGAGTTTTTTAATCTTGTGAAGACACTCCCTGCCGGGTACTGCCAGGGAAATGCTGTAATCATACATTTTATTTGTTTTTTTTCTATTTATTTTTCCTGCCACCAGAGGGAGACATAACACCCACACTGCAGCTTTAATAATTGAACACTCCCAAGTTGGAAATATGTCTGCAAAAAAAAAAAGAAATACAAGCACTTGTAAATGTTTCTCTTTTGTCGTTTACAGAAAAACATCAAACTTACCTTTCAGTTGTTTGTTTTCACATCACAGATCACATCATAAGTCCTGATTCTACTGTGCAAAAACAGCCACTCTGCAGGTTTACCTTGTGGGCCTGGCTGGCCTCCGAAACCGGGATCTCCTCTTTCTCCTTTGGGACCACCGGACCCTGAACGTCCGGGTCCTCCTGGCTGACCTGGTTGACCTTTAGGACCTGACAGATGCACACAGGCACAGCTCCAATTATGACCGTTGTTCAGTAGTATTAGTGGCCCGTTAGTAAAATGCAAAATTTATTGATTGATTAACTGAAAAGCCTTGGGAGGCCTTAAAAAAACAAAAGAGAAGATTAAAAATACACTACACAATAGTCAGTACAGACAAAAGGAATACAATTCTTAATTTAGCATGTGAACCATAAAAATCAAATAAAATGTAAAATTAGTTAATTTAAATTTTACCTGGTCGACCAGGCACACCGGGTAAACCGGGTCGTCCCACCTCACCAGGTATGGTGCAAGGTAACACTTGACCTGGTAGCAGTCATATACAGGTTAGCACACTTTAATAAGACACACACAATCGACACACAGACTCACTATAACTAATCAGACCTGGCCAGGATAAAAATGTAGAGGTTTGGAACAAGAACCCCAAAATAAACAATTTGCAATGCAGGTGCCGATGCAATGTGGTTCTGTAGAGATGCAGAGTTAGAGTTAGGTTACAGAAGGTGTGTGTGTGTTTGTGTCATGTTGTGTGTGTTTGGTGTAAGCGAGAGTGCATGTGTGTGCATGTGTAATAACTTGGTCCAGGTCTGAATCACACATATAAACAAGAACAGAGTGATGCTATACTAAAGCTAGCAACATAATGCTTCCATAATTGAAAATAATAAAAATAATAACGACATTTTGAAACCCTTGATTGAATCCATTTTATAAAGCGTCCCGCTCGACGTGATTGTCTGTCGCCTCCATTCATGCCATCACTGCTTTCAAATAACTTTCATTTAGGTTAATCTGATCATGAGGATTATTTCGTGTTCTAGGTTGAATCGTTAGTTGCAAATTCATCACGATGAAGGGCATTTGAAAACGAAGGAAGATGATGATCAGACTGAAAATTAGAAATGTTTTTTATGGTTTTGAGTGTCTGGGGAACATTTCTAGGAACCATTTCTGCCCCCCCCCCCAAAAAAAAAAATAACCTCACTGGTTAAAAGCACTTAGCACAGGCAGGGTTTGAAAACATGCGCCAGGTTTCAGCAGCTTTGATTGGAGGAAGAAGAGATGTACAACTGTGGCTGTCCAATGATTGTCAAGTGGAATCGTACCTGTTTCGAGAAAGGCGGCGTCCCTCTGAAGTGCCACGAATTCCAATAAAACCTCAAATTCTAATGTATACTGAGTCATCGACTAAGAACAGACTAATATTAGTGTATAATTTAATGCCTGAGACTGAGTCATTTTTATCTACAGCAGGAGGAAGCCTGCCATGTTTTTTGTGGTTTGGTTGCAATCTACAACCTCACAGCTAGATGGCAGCAGACACTGCACACTGTACCTTTAAAATATCAATGGGTACAAAAACGAACGTTAAATCTTAACATTGAGCACGTGTTCAGACAATGCAAACACAGGGTCAATCACTGGACTCACTTTCACTTTATCACTTTATAATTGTAACTATATCTGTTTTCTTTTCCCTCACATTTTGCAGATTTCTTTACGATACCAGGTTTAAATGCATGGTTGTAAAAATTTTCTATATTTATAATAATTTACAGCAGGAAAAATAGGCCTTGGGTTAATTGGCTTATGGCTGGGAAATGTATAAATCACTCTAAGATGCCTTGTGGGTTAACATCAGATGCTGAGCGAAATCGGAAAACATCTTGTTTTTGGTAAAATTAAGCAGAAAATTTATCTTATTTCCAATATTTTTTCTTGATTTTAGTCAATTTAATATTTTTTTATAGAAAATGTGAGTCTTGTTTTCTTAAAACACAACCAAATTGACCCAAATCAGAAAAAAACTAACTTAACTGATACCTAGCTGTACCAAAAAGTAGAAATATTCACTGTATGTGACGCTCTGGAATTGGAATGTGTTGCATATATACAATATTTAACCAGAATACGTTTATCCTGTTAACCAAGCTGCTTGCATTGTGAACACATGAGGTACTCCATTCTTTTCTGTTGGACACCTTGATGAACACTGGTTCATTTTTCTATAATTTTCTACTTTTTTTTTATATTTGAGGGATATTTTATGAATCCACCAGTCCGCTGGGCTAGCTGAATCTAAAAAAAATCCAAGTTTTCCAAATTTTGGTCCCAGGCAGGTTACTCCGGTGGATGAAAAAGTTAGTTACCCACCCGTTCCCTCTCCGTCGTCATTAACCCCTCCACAGCCGCTTTCACCTGGACAGATACACATGCACATGGAGGAGAGATGGAGGGGTGAATGGATGAGAGAGAGAGAGAGAGAGAGAGAGAGGTAGAATATGGCAGAGCCAGTCAGGGTCATTTGCATGCGCCGATCAAGCAATTCAATCTTTTGTCATCAAACAAATATCAGCAATCAGTTCCATTCAATTACTTCAAGGCTCATTCAGTTAAGGAAGTGCATTGATGTAAAAGCGCTTAATAAAATAGATTATTCCACTCAGCGGGAGGAGGGAGAGAGAGAGAGAGAATCTCCCGTGAGTGACAATAACCTCCAGTATTAAGAGCAAATCAGGTGTTTAGCATTAGCGTCATGGTATGAGAGCACAGGTTCATACATGTCCAGCTGCTGCTGAGGACTTTGTGTCGTTTAGTCTCAGAGAGGTAGGACGGGATCGTGAGAGGAAAAAAAAAAAAAAAACACGATCTGGATCTCGTTAACACCGGTGGCAATCGGCAAAAGTGGGCGAACCCACTCAATTTTGGATTTCATGTCGGAAATTTAAATCAAATCACAATCAAAGTAGAATTAAAAGATCAAATTTAGGAATCATTCCCCCGCCTCGTGGCAAATGAAAACCTCCTCTGAGATTAAAGAAGCACAGTGGCTGTTGCGCAATCAGCAAATTGAAATCTCATCATTGTGCATCAATCGGCAGTCAACTAATGAAGCAGTTCATGGATTACAGATCACAGAGGAAGTGTGTAAGCACATTAATGGAGACCATTAATCATTAAAACGGCATGAAGGGCAGGAAGCTGCGTCGGTAAAAGGAAATCTGGTAAAGAACCACGTTGTTTGCCTCTTCACGTCGTCCTGAGGAGCCGTTTGTCCCCCCCCCCTGAGGCGGCTTCAAATGGTTTAGGGTGTTAGGATGCGGTCGCTATGGAAACTACGGTACACGGGAGGACTGTCAGTGATGGGATGAATTGGGTAAATGGTTTCTGGGGGTCGCCCTGCGGGGAGAATACAGTGTGACACACACTCACACACACTCACACACACACGCACACACACGGACACACTCACACACTCGCACACACACACACACACACACACACACACACACACACACACCTACCTTTCGGACCGGGCAGACCCTGTGGTCCCGGGAACCCGGGCACGCCGGGCTCTCCGGCCTCCCCGCGGAACCCGGGCGTCCCCACGTAGCCGCCGCCGGGCTCGCCGGCGCCGCCTGTACGACCCTTTGCCCCCGAGAACCCTGGGAAACCTTTCTCCCCCACCGTGCCGTAGCCAGCGTCACCCTGGAGGAGCGAAAACACAATGTTACTGTATAATTAGAATTAGAATTAATATCCACACCATTAATAACATCAGTAGGAGGACTGCAACTCACCACTATTTAGATATTTAATTTAGATTTGAGCTGCTTGTGTGATTATTTAATTGGCTCCTTTTTATTCCAGAAATAGATTCTTAATCAATCTCTGTGTGATTTCTATGATTTTATGAGCAAGTAATTGATCTTTGATCACTTATCTTATGAATTATTATATTATATGTATATATATAACATACATATACTATTCATTATTGAACCTTGCAATGCAAATGCAATCATAATCCCCTTATTTCAAATTTTTATTATTTTTTATTAGTTTTAAAGCTAGTTTTTTTCTCCCTTAAAATGCAATAGTGACATTTATTTGGTGTTTTTTTGTTCCTTTTAAAATTTCTAATTGTCCTATTTGTCTATAGTCTGTGTCAGTTCTCCTAAATAATCTTTTTTCTTTTTCTATGATCTCCTTTTTATTCCAGAATAGATTCTTCATGACTCTTAGTGTGATTTCTATGATTTTATAGGCAAACTCTTAATTCCCAGTCTAATTTCAAGTTTTTTTTTATCTGTAGTAAAACAAAATGTAGTAATGTAAATTTTAGTTCTATATTCTAACTATATTTGCTCTGTCTGAACCACATACATTAATTCTGACACGTCTGTCGTCACCTCACATGTTGTAGATCTATATTATAACATAAACGTGAGTGTTTAACAGGCTCAAACACTGACTGGGGGTCCAGGGGCTCCAGGGAAGCCAGGCAGTCCGTCTCTGCCGGGCTTTCCGGTTTCACCCGTAGGTCCTCTGGGTCCAGTAGCTCCGAGCTCTCCTTTACTGCCCAGGCCGAAGGTTGGGTAGAAGGACGCCCCCTTTTCTCCTTTCCGACCGGGGAGTCCCCTCCCGCCAGCGAGACCCTGCGGAGGGGGGGCGGTAAAATGAAGCGGCGTGAGTGACAGCGACCCAGTTTACTGCGCGTTAGACGCTGGCCTGGTCTTTACGTACGGGGGGGCCCTGGACGGCGCCGTAGCCCGGGGAACCGGGGTCACCGGCTTCGCCTTTACGTCCGGTGTATCCGGGGTTGCCGTTGGGTCCCGGGGGGCCGGGTAACCCCGGCAACCCAGGGGTGCCGCCGCCGAGACAGGCACAGTCACCAGGATCCCCTGGAGGACAGATGGGTAACAGCAGGGGGAGAACATCAGTGGCCATAACAGCCAGAACATTTTCAGTGTTATATGTCGAATCTGAATGAATCTGATGATCATAGCAGCTCTGTTTTAGATATTAAAGTATCATCAGGTTTGAAAAACTGGAACCAGATAAATCAATTTGAGTCATTTTAAGAAGAAAATTCTCTGGTTCCAGCTTTTAATTCGAATTATTTTCTGGTTTCTGGTTAAACTGAAACTTTAGGTTGTGGACTGCTAGTTTTATATATATGTGTAATTACAAAGCTATTTTATTGATTTTTTGTATTGTACAAAACACATGAGTAGTACACACGAGTGAAATAAATACATCTTTGTAGAATAAAGCTGTATTTTTCCACCTTCTAATGCAATACTGACGTTTATTCTGTGTTGTTTTTACATTGCACATTTTTTTTTTCCTTTTGAAATTTCTTGATTGTCCTGTTTCTCTTTAGTGTGAAGTCTGTGCCAGAGTTTTCTTAATTAATGAAGATCTTTCGTGTGTAACTTACTAGTAGTAAAAAGGAAAAAAAAATCATGCATTCACATATTCCTGCATGCATGTACTCATATATTCATGCATTCACATATTCCTGCATGCATGTACTCATATATTCATGCATTCACATATTCCTGCATGCATGTACTCATATATTCATGCATTCACTTATTCCTGCATGCATGTACTCATATATTCATGCATTCACTGATTCCTGCATGCATGTACTCATACATTCATGCATTCACATATTCCTGCATGCATGTACTCATATATTCATGCATTCACTTATTCCTGCATGCATGTACTCATATATTCATGCATTCACTGATTCCTGCATGCATGTACTCATATATTCATGCATTCACTGATTCCTGCATGCATGTACTCATATATCCATGCATTTACATATTCCTGCATGCATGTACTCATACATTCATGCATTCACGTGTACCTCTCAACCCTTTGCGCCCGCTGTCCCCTGGCGGCCCCCTGGGACCGGATGCACCAGGCTCTCCATAAGAAGGACCAGTAGAACCTATAGAACCTGCAAGGACACACACACAAACTCAATTAGAGCTCCAAATATTAAATTGAACCAATACGGGTAAGTAGACACTTGGAATCAAATAATAAAGGAATTCTGTATTTTTTTTTCTTTTAGATTTCACACTGTTTGGTCTTGAGCTGAATTGACTGATTATGGTTTTGGCCAACAACCAAAATGCAAATTCTCCTGGAGAAATTAACACATTTATATTTTTAATGCGCTTTTTCTAATGATAAATTTATATTTACCAACAGCTCTGAGTCACAGTGTGAAGTCCAGGTTAGTTTGCTCTGCTCGGGTTTATCAGATTTAATGGAAGATTTTAGTAGCTGCTGCAAGATGACAGGTGCTTATTGTTTCAATATTATTCTTTTAAAGCGTTGAATTGTTTATATCTTGTTGAAATATAAAACACCAATGTACATAGCATGAGCAAATTCAGTGATTTTACATCGACTGTGGCTAAAAGCAGCGTGCATAGGGCGTTACACTTTGGCACCAACACAATGTAAAAAAAAAGAAAACAGGTTTAACTAATGCAAATTATGCTAATTGCATCATTTTGCATTTTTTCTGCATAATCAAAATGTCTTTCTTTTCTTAATTAACCCTTAGATGCATAAGTGGGGTCAAAAATGAACTATGATGAACTTCTCCTCATAAAACCAATTTGTGACATTTTTCAAAAAGTCAATGCTTTTTCTGCAATAAATATAAGACATTTTTTCCACATTTTTAACACTTAACGATCAATCGATGTCGTTGACATGAGGACATTAGCATTATTGTTTAGCTTTTTATTAATTTAAAAGAAATTCCCTTTTTTTATCACCACTTCACTCTCCCTTAAGCTGGGTCAAAAAATGAATAATATCAATTAAAATAAATGCAGTTATTTTGCAATCAATAAGATTTTTGGTTGGAGATGATCATTTTTACCACTTCATCAATTGAGGTCAGTGGTTTGACTATATGGTGATTAAAAAAATGTTAAAATTAATTGGTCTGGGGAGCATAAGTCACACGTAAAATGACTCTTTTGTTGTATAATCACTAATAAAATTAATTGAAAAATAATGTCTTACGTTTACTGCACAAAAAACGTATTGCATTTAACTAGGAGCCATTTCATGCATCCAAGGGTTCATGTGTTGATGTGTCAATTAAATGAAAAAAAATAAAACAAATAGGAGTTTCCTGCTGCCGTGCATGTAAAATCAGTGAATTCCGCTCACAGGCGACACCTTGTGGCCAAAGAAGAGGAAAAAGCATCTTGGAGTGGAGAGAGAGAGAGAGTCGCTTCTCATCCAAGTCTGAAGCTCGCAGCTGTTTTTTTTTTTTTTTTTTTTCTCCTCAGCTCGACTTACCAGCGCCCCCCCCCCGCACGCAGTACAGCGATAACACAAACAAAAAAAATGGGAAAAAAGAGCGTTTCGGCAGTCGAGACGCTGCCTGCTGAAAGTTGCGTTTTTTTTTTTTTTTTTTTGGGATTGTCCACTTGATTGACAGGCGGGGTATTGCCATGGCGACCATAGCAATAGGGCTGCCTGTTTATAGGATACCTGCCTTTGAACCTTTCTCTCCAGGCGGGATGGTTGGCGCAGGGTACCTCCAGGCCTTGGAGGACAGTAAGATAATTTTTTTTTAATTTTATATTGACATGTGTGTTTCATGCCTGTTCCAGATGCTGCATCCTGATCTAGAAGAAAGTCTAGTCTCTGCATTAGTTTTCTTAAATGAACTGACATCAATCATTAGCAGCGCCAACATGATGGAAAGACCAATCATTTAAATTCAGCATTAATATACCTGAAACGCCCGGAGGTCCGGGGAGTCCAGGGGGTCCGGTGAGTCCGGGAGAACCCGGGAGTCCTTCCACGCCATAGGCAGGTATGCCAGGGTCACCTTTCTGACCTTTAGGGCCCGGGGTCCCCGGAAAACCCTGGGACCCGCTACCTATATGTGGTAAATACGAGGAGAAGAGGAGATTTGAGAGGTGCAATTATTATATTATTTTAACAGATGATTTGTGGATTCTTAATTGAATAATAAAAAAACGCATATTTCAAGCAGCTGCGTCACCTGTACCATAACCACCACCACCACCAATTCCAGGTGGGCCTGGTGGTCCCGCGTACCCTGGAGCTCCCTGGTCACCAGGAGCCCCCGGCAGGCCGTTGAGACCCGGCTCGCCGCGTAATCCTGCAGCCAATCAGAGACAAGGAGGTCAACGCCGTTAACCTGAGACCCAGCCATTAAAGCATTGGCGTGAGGTGTGTTTGGTGAGTGTGTGTGTGTGTGTGTGTTACCCTGAACAGAGGTGGTCTGACCACTAACGTAAGCAGGAGGTCCAGGAGGTCCAGGGTCTCCCTGGTCTCCCTAATAGACAAAAAAAACCTTTCAGGACTAAAGTTCAGATACACTAATATGAAACTGATCTACCCAAGATGTTCGTGCATTAGCTTAATTTAAATTTTAATAAATTTGTAATGTATTATATTATTGCATTAACAGACCAGCTTCTTTATAGTCTTTATAATTGTGTGCAATCTATGATCTACTCATCATTACCATGTGCACTTGTATAATAACCATGTGCAATGAGACACAATTACATTTATTTGATATTGTCTATTTATATATATTTTTGTACATATTGCTCTTCTTTGTGTGTGAAGCAGCTTCAATTTCCCTGATTGAACCTCCCAAATGGATCAATATAGTCTGATATAATCTAATCTATCTGTCATGTTTTTCATTGTTAAATAATAAACCACATGAAAATTAGCTTAGTTTTGCATTTAAATGCTGAAACAGGGGAAAACAGTTAAGTGGTTCATTTATTTGATGCGCTGAAGAAAAAACTTTTAAACTTTTTTTCTCAAATTCATTCATTCACCACTGGCACCATCTGCTGGTGAACGCTGGTATTGCAGTGGCAATAAAATATAAAAACACAGGCCCCAACAGGTGCATGTATGAGGGTACATCATCATATGATGTACATTTTGCATTCATGTTGGTCTATTGTCATTTGCATTATTTTATTTAACAAAAAAAACCAATTTAATGCGATTTTTGACAGGAAATTTCAAATGGTGTAACCGCAAAAGAATGATCCATTTTGAATATTTAATCCATTTACAATATAAAATAAGTTGACAGCATTTTAACACCCCTTTTATTAAGGGAATTAAACTATCTGGTACTACCACATTGTCCCATAAACAGGTTTGAGTATTAAATGTGTTTGTGTTTCGAATGACGAATTTATGCAAATTAAATGACTCTATATAAACTATGTACAACTATTACTATATCGTGCATAAAGTCTAGGATGGCAGACCTAACACCCCCATTTTACCTTGGGTCCGGGGTATCCTTGTTGACCGGGGTAACCAGCATTGCCTCTGTATCCCTGGATCAGAATAAATGTTTGAATTATTATGAATGCACTGTACAGATGACAAAAAAAAACATAATTACATTGTTGGAAATATTAAAACATTTGATGATAATACCACAAAAATAGGATAAATACATAATATGAAGATAAATACTCACAAATATGGAATAAGGCCAATTTAAGAATATATTTTGTCATCATTGATGCAGTAGAAATGTACTTTTTGAGAAATTAAACTCGTGCATGTAGATAAATTAATTTCATGTGACAACTTGATATAATAAAATTACCAATACCAATATGCACAATAGCACCAGAATGTAGAGCAGAGCTGGTTCTACCTGTTGTCCAGGCCCACCAGGAGGTCCATTAAAACCCGGAGCACCCTGTTCAGAGCAACAACAGAACACATCCACCACAGAAGCTCAGAGCAGACAGGAAACAGGACTTTTAAGAGCACATGGCGTCACGACAATAAAAAACCGTGTTCCTGTCTAAACCAGAGCTCTGGTCTTACTCTGGGTCCCGGGTATCCAGGAATTCCTTTTTCTCCGTATTCGCCACGATAGCCGAAAGGTCCCTGAAATCAAGAGGGAAAAAAAAGTGATTCTTCATGCTCGCTTGTATAAGAATGGCGGATGTGGAAAAAGCACTTACAGGTGGTCCCGGGCTGCCGTGGTACCCTGGGACCCCCTTCCGTCCGGGTTCACCCTGTAGAGAAAAGCCAAGATGGAATCATGACACGCCTCAGTCGATGTTCGTATATTATCCTGCATGTGCTTTAAAGTGGGAACTTACCTTGTAAATCCATGCAAACAATATACAAAACTGCCTTGTAGCAGCCAATACATTATTTAATCTGTCTTTAAAGTGCAATAGGCCAATAATGTAATAAAAGTCACTATACTGACTTTTTGCCAATAATTTTATATTATAATACTAATAATGAGGCGAATAATATGTAAATCCTGAATTCAATTCATATTCTTTAGACTTTATGTTTATTTAACTTTTCTGAAATCAATTCCCCTCACCAGAACAATTTCATGATTTTTGGGAAATTCGGTGCATTTATAGCCAATGGTGTCCCAAAAAAATTCGGATATGGAGCCTCAAGCCTACTTTATGAATATTTCAACATGGCAATTCGCAAAATCCTACCCATAAAACACTCATCAAAGATGGCATCAAAATAATAGGAATAATTATTATTATATTACATTATTAAAATGTTAAAGTGTCCATGAATGCACCACACTATGCAAATAATACTAAAAGCATTGTAAAATTTACCAAAGTGTGTGTCTGGAGGGTAGAAAATCTATGTGTATTTCAATAGTGATAAAGCTAATATAAATATGCGTATAGGTGCATGACCACATGTGCATAGTGGACCCTTCATTTGTCATATTGCATTAAAATAGACTATAGAAGTAAAGAATTTTTACTTCTTAAGTGTTTTTTGACATGGAAACAAAGGTGATTTTTTAAAGGGCAGTCAGGGGGGGGTTGAAGGACACCCGCCAATGCCCCCCCCCGGAACTAGAAACGCTGGTGGACGGAATCTCCCGACAACAAACCTGCAGTCCTTTGTCTCCTTTGGGAAAACCCACAAACTCCACAACGCCATTTATCATTGGCTGGCCAGGGTCGCCGGGCAAGCCCACGTCGCCCTGCAGGTTACCACCGGGGGGGGAGGAGAGAGCTGGTTGGTTTACGGTGCAGGGGGGGGGGGGATTCAGGGCTGAAGAATGGACTTGGTGGACCAGGCCTCCAGAGGGGGCGGGGCTGTGAGCTGTGAGGGGAGGAGCCAGGAGCTTTTCCTAAAAGTTGTGTAAAGCCTCATGCATGGACATATTCTAATGTAGAATCCAACATCCCTCCACTATGAGTAGTTCTCAGGGAATTTAATGCTCCATTGATGGATTCCAGAATCCAGACCAGACCTTTGGCCCCTCCCCTTTTCTGAAATGCCACGCCCTCTCCTCCACGGCAGGAAAGTTTGCTGCAATCACTGCTCCTCCTCCCTGTTTTTTTTATTTATTATTTCCTAACATGGATTTAGTTTTTCTTTTTGGAATCCAACCCCACCACATCCACACGTGATATGTGTGTGTGTGTGTGTGTGTGTGTGTCACTGTGGAGGCGCTACAACCCCGGTGGCTCCGCCCCTTCACTCGCCGCGTTACCTTATCTCCTTTGTAGATAGTGAGAGTTTGTTCGCTTCTCAGCGACCCGTCGCCGGGGGTACCGCTGGGTCCGGGGAGACCCACGTCGCCCTGGAGTCCGAGATACACACAACACACCGTTAGCCAATCAGGAGGAGGCCGGGGGGGGAGGGGGAGGAGTTAAAGGTGACAGAGATGGGAAAGTGAAGCAGAGAATGGTGTGTGATTCTAAGGTTCTAAGGTGGCTTTAAAGTAAATGTCATGTTTCCTCAGGAGTTTAACGACCTGTGGTAGGTGTCCGTTTATTAGCAGAATATCTCAAAAAGTTTTAGGTGGATTTTCATCAAGTTTTCAACGAATTTTGTGCACGGTGCCATGAACAGATGATTCAAATTTGTTAATAATCCGGGATAAATCCTAGTTTCTGTATCACTTTGAAGTTTTTGTCCTTTGGTAACATTGAGGTAAAACTGAGCTTTAAACAGGCTCCATTGTTTGGTGTCACCTGAAGGTGATACCTGGCACCTGGTTGTGTTTTTATCTTTAAATATAATTCTAGAGAAGTCATTTCAATCTGTAATATGTAGCATATAGACTCGGTTCTATTTCACTCTGAAAACTAACCAAAATTGGTCCGATTGCTCAGAACAGTTGGAGCCTTTTTCCCTTAACTCTGTTAAATAAAGCATAAATTTTAATACTCTCATGCCTTGAAGAGACTTGTTCATTTATATAATCATCAGATCAGATGTCATTGAGGTCTGGTACGTCCTCAGAAACCCACGTTTGGACCTAGGACCACGTTTATTTTGGGGGTCTTGGTTTGCTTGATATAGCACACCCTGACAAAATCAAACCGAACTAAGCGTCTTGGGTTCGAATGGACTGTTGTACACCCAGCAGTGTGGAAGCAGCCTTAGATTCTCTATTTGTCCTTTTAGGCTCAGTTTATTAAAAATATCGTTCCTCCCTTGTGTGTAGCTACGACTACAGAAGCTGAGCACGTCTCCAAGCTACATTCAATGTGGAAAAAACAACAGGTAATTAATTTATTATAATAAATTAATTAAAGGGATGATATTTTTAACAAATAAAGAAGAAAAATACAAATGTTAATACAATTACTGACACACCTCATACTAAAAAGATTAACTAATTCAAACCCTTATTATTGGTTTTCATGGTAATTGGCTCCAGACTGAGATTATAATGGCAATAATGAGATTAACTGTGGGCTATAATAATAATGCAGACAGATAGATTGAAAGATGTGAAAAGTCAGGAGGAGCAATACAGAAACATAAATTTAAAAGAAGAAAATCAAGTAAAAGCAAACATAAGGAACAAAATCAGAAGAAAAGAGGAAACACAAAGAGGAATAACAGCAGAGAGAGTGCAGGGATACTTTATCTTGAGTCCCTATTCAATTTACAGGAATTTGGAGCTTCTTGTTTCATAGAAACTAAAACAAACTAAAAGAAAAACACATTTCGTACTCACAGAACAGTTCTGGGTTCATCCTACAGAATCTCAACAGGCTCTACAGTAAATCCAGCTGTTTCCACATGTGGCGTGAGCCCGAATCCGTCCCGTGGTTCGGAGTCGGAGGATGTTCGGTCGGGCGTGACATGCATGGGGGTGTGTGTTAGTAGTGGTGTGTGATTGGTGGATGGGTGGAGAGGGGGGAGGAGTCGCGAGTGAGCTACAAATCGCCCAAAACGCCCCAAAAAAAAGAGGGTGAGGAGGAATTAGAGCAAAAACAGGAAGTGGGAGCGAGTGATTCCAGCACCAGTCCACAGGTCAAAGGTCACAGGTCAAAGGTCAGTCCTTCACCACGGCAGATCAGACATTTACACATGGTACAAGTTCTGCTCATCTTTTTTTTTTTCTTAAATTGGTTCAATTTGAGTGTTTTTTTCCCTAATTATTAAAAAAAAAGGGAACTTCACCATTTAAAATCTCTGAACTGCCATTCAACAGTAAGGGAAACAAGTGTGTGATGCCACTGAGCAGCTCTTTAAACCCATTCAGAGCAATTTGGAATCCTGTTTTTTTTTGAGAAATTGGATTAGGAAGCAGGTTCTTGGCTCGTCTCAGTGGCAGCACGGATCTTTTTTTTTTTGGAAAGAACAAACCAGACTGAATCAAACAGAGGTTCATGTGATCTCTTTATCAAACAGGAAATGGATGCAACACACACGGTTCAGTGTCAATCTGGGGATGGAGGGAGGAGGGATGGAGGGATGGAGGGATGCGGGAAAAGGGGGCGGGGTTAAGGAGGGATGGGGGGTGATGGGTAAATTAATACGTTGGACGGAAGGAGTGCAGAGTGTCGTACCACCACCCAGAATTCAACATGCACAGCATTGTGTATGACATATCCATTTATTACATGCACACACACACACACACACACACACACACACACACACACACACACACTGGACCCAGCTAGAACACTCTTAAGCCTGCTGTCTGTAGTGGATGTTTATGCAGAGGAAAATGAGAGAAAGCGTAAAAACCCACAATGTTTAAATAAATAATAATGTGTAATAGCTACTGCTACTACAGTTTAATAACTTAATATTATCACAATGTACTTTTTTGTTATCATACTGATTTTATGACTTCATAAAACTTTCCTTGCTGCCGTGCAGCATTGTGGGTTCTTACGCTCGCATCCGCCTGTAACTAGCACCTGAGATAACTTCATGGAGATAAAGTATCCTCAGTCTCACTCACAGACACAAACACGGATTATGTGAATCCTCCTTTCCTCAACTTTTCTTAGGGGTGTGTATAAATGTGTGTGTGTGACATAATCTGACCAATTAACTACTAGTTAGTGCTGTAGTGGTGTTTTAATTACTATAAAGTGTATGTGACTATGACTCTTAACTTGTATGTGTAAATGATTGATACCTAATAAAGATAAAAGAATAATGTGTGCAACAATGTTTACAAATTTAAATTAAATATTAATGTGAAGGTGTGTGCATTAAACTCTACAGAAATCTATGATTGTCTATGATTTTTTCGGCTGGTGTAGCGTACCTTGTCTCCTCTCTCTCCTTGATATCCGTCACTACGGCTTCCCTGTAAACAGCGGTGGTTACCAAACAAATAATAATAATAAGTGATAAAAAAACGAGCCATATACGACTGTATAACAGAATTGGACTCACCATCGGCCCTGGGGGACCGGGAGGACCAGGTGGACCCTAGAAACAGAACCGGGTTCAGCAGCATAATCAGATGTTAATGCAACCAAATTAATTAACATTAATTTGCACAATTATTTTAAACTAGGGACAAATTAAAGATCAGTTATATATAATATACATACAGTGAATCCTTCAGGGCCTCTTGGACCAGGCAAACCAACTGGACCATCAGGACCTCTGATACCCTGCAACAGGTCACCACATGTAGAATTATTGGTTATTACATTTAAGATAAGATAAGATAAGATAGGACTTTATTGATCCCACAACGGGGAAATTTGTCTGTTACTGCAGTGTACAGAGTAAAGAAAAAGAAAATAAAGGTATAAAAAATAAAAAATACACAACACTATGTACAAAATTTGTAGAATTTGTTGATCTGCATACACAGTATGCATTATGGACATATTTAGAATGAAAAAAATACGAATAAATAGCAAGAAAAAAGTATGCATAAGCAAAGCATATATACATACATACATGCACGTACACACATATTTACATATTTGCATATATATATCACATACACACATGTACACATACATAGCTAATGCATACTTAAGGTGCAGGATGTGTGTGTAGAGAAAAGTGACGAGTGGAGGAAAAGTGACTACAGTGAGAATTTAAACTGAGAAATTAAATGACAACTTCAAATATATATTTAACAACCAAGGATAATGATGATAATGTTAAGTAGGAAAAGGTTAAATCTCACATCTGGACCGTCGTCTCCTGGTAAACCTGGTAGACCCTAGAAGAGGGAAATTACACACAATTACTTATATATTTAACAGAAACAGTAAGAAAGTGGGTTTTGTTCTGTTTTAATACACTTTTAATGTCTAAATGCTGAAGACCAACATAAAAATTTTAACTTTTACCTCTCAAATGAAGATAAAAGGGTTCAGAAATCAAGTTATATCAATCACATATGTTGGATCTTACCACTATTTCGTTGTCTGAGAAGTATCGAGCTTCTCCTTTCTGGCCTTTCGGCCCGGTCGGCCCCTGTTGGAGGAAACCGTGTCGTCATTAATCGCAGGACGATCGGCAGAATGGCGGGTTTAAATACGGGAGCTGGTGCTTACAGCTAAACCGGAGGGCCCGGGGCCTCCTGTCCCGTAGCCGGCTGCTCCGGGTTCCCCTGCGGTCCCGTTACATCCGTCCAGTCCTGGTGGTCCTCTGCCACCCTCCTGACCTGGGTGACCCTGCAGGGGCAGTCATACAAAATACTGAGTTAGGTCAGCAGAGGGGGGGCTAATTATTACAATAAGGGACCCTTTTAATATATCAATTTTCAATAAACTGCATCTCTTGACAAGTCCAGTTAGACTAAGTTAAGTTTTATTAATGTACAATTCAATATACTATACATAAAATACACTGTAGGTGTTTTTTTCTTTTTGCCCCTGTGATTCCACCTTTACAATGAAAGAAAGTTCTCTTGAAACGCCTCCATCATAATAGTAATTTCTCTAAAATCATTTTATCTACTGTATCAGTAATTATATATGACCATTGGATTGTTAACTCTATTAATGTAAAACAAAAAGAAAAGGAAAAAAACTTTAAAGATAGCAAGAGGAGGCTTACGGAGGGAATAAAGGGACAGAAAAAACACTTTTAAAATCACGGACATTGAAATATTTCTTCAGAAAAAAGGGGGAATAAATGTGTATATGTGTCCTGGTTACTTACAGGTACTCCATCAGTTCCCTGGAACCCAGGAACCCCCATAGGCCCCTTCAGAAAGAAATAATCCACTGTGTTAATTAATAATCATTAAACAGCACCACCTGGTGGTGAAAACCTGCTACTGCACACAGTTCTGATCTTTACACTGAGGATGATTTTCTGTATGAAATAAATGAAAGTTTCTAGTTCTATATTTATTTTCTAATTAATTAACATGTTTAAATTCTCAAAAAATTAAAAATGAAGCAGTATTGTAAGTTCTCTGTCTTTTATTTTATTATTTATTTTATTTTATTATTAAATAAAAGGACAACCAAGCATGACACCCACCTTGTCTCCTTTTGGTCCAGATGGACCTTTCAGTCCAACGTGGCCCTTCTCTCCTTTGGGCCCTGAAGGCCCCACAGATCCACGGGGCCCCTCTGGCCCACTTTCACCAACCAGACCGAGAGGCCCAGGACGACCCTGAGAGGAGAAAACACCTTTTATTCTTTCAACCCTGGGTTTTATAGTTTCTGGTTCTAGGCGTTTTCATCTGGACAAATATCACACAATTAACACAAACTCTGCAACACTGGACACACACATGTGGAAAAGTGTTGAAGAAAAACCTGCATATAGACCAGAATCAATCTAATATACCCAAAGAAAAAATCTAATGTGCAGGTATTACTTTTCCTAAAGTGAAAATATGAGAATTGAATTCATACAAGATCAGGCTGCTGATTGGCTGATGGAGTTTGTCTGTCAATGAAAATAGTCCCGCCCACTGAAACGTTTGACTTATGTGTAGAATGAACATAAGCAATATTTTTTATATTATAGTTGTCATATTTTGTACTTTTTATCTCATAACCGACTGTTTTTTTATATTTTGGACTTTTTATTTCAACTTTTGAAAAATCTTGAAATTATTATCTGCCAATTCAAGATATTTCTATTTAATATTGTGATATTTGTATTAAATACAATATATTTTCTCTTCATATGATTTTTTAAAGCAGCAGGTGAAGTTAAAAATAAAATTGTGTATTATTTTAACAATAATTTGATTTTCCATTTTTTTGTTGATTTTAATACATTTATTTATTCGCTCACCTCATTCTCATTCCTTTATATGTTAACGTAAAAAATGTAAAATAAAATTTGAATATGAATAAATTTAGGAAAATAACACACAGCAAATAATAGAAAATTATTTATTACTAAATTAAATTTATTTATTTTAAAAACTATGGAAATCTATACTAATGGTTCTGGCACCTGGCTGCACTACCTAACTTCGCCACAGGGTGGCAGTAAAAAAAAAACTGCCATCAGCTCATGTATTCAAGTCCCCAAAGACAATGTCTTTACAATATTTGGGTGTATACAATAAGTGTGTGTTCATGTCAGAATAAATCAGAATATCAGCAAGTTCTTCTCATTAACACCACGAGGAGACAAGCTCTGTATAAATGTCACACAGGTTAACTGGCGAACCGTAAACCAGAGCTGCAGACGTGAATTTAACGTTAACGGGACGTTTTTGAGCTGCGTATGGACACTTGACTGTGACTTGACTGATTTTTTAAAATCTAAAAAAAATTCCTGCCTTAACCCCCTTCAACACTGACCTTAATTAACCCTTCCACAATATTTAGCTATGCTCACGTAAATCTGAAATCATCCGGGGGTTTAATAAAAGGTCCTGATTCCTTAGAAGTTTTCGTTTTATTCAACCTTCAGTGTAACATTACTACGTTCACACACACCCTTCATTAGACACGAGGCAGAGGTTCACACACCACCTCTATTGTTCCAATGCACGCACACGTACATAATACAAGGAAAAGAAGGTAATTTTCAACCCACAAGTGGCCCTATTCATATATAAGTGCCCCGCCTGCAGACACAAACCCATTCAGACAGTTCTGGCTTTAGGGACGCGACCACGCCACACTGTGGGCTCCTAAACGCCTTCTTGTTGCCGTCTAATCGCCTGTTCGGCGCCTATGTGAGAGCTCGTTAAAAAGCCTTTCTGAGCCTTTATCTGATATAAATTATATTCCCTAATAGTTTCTCAATGAAAAAAACTCATAAATGTGGCCTGAACAAAACGTCCGACCCCTGGGAACCAGACGCATTAAAAGGAATGTTCCCGAGGTCCGACATAATGGAGAAGCTGAAGGGGACGTTTATGAGGCATTTTTCATTGACCGTGGCAATGTAACTATAAAGTGAGGAATCTCTGTTTCTATGTGTGTGTGTGTGTGTGTGTGTGTGTGTGTGTTTTCGCTGTTGAGTCCAGTAAATTCAACGTCGAACAAGGTGCAATATTTCTCCAGATGGTGGCACTGTAACAACAAACTTGGTGTTTTCGGACGATAAATTCTTGTACCGTAAATCTCAGAAACAACATTTATTTCCCTTGAATCTCTATAAAATCATATATGTGTATATACGTTTCTATTTTTTATATATATATATATATGTTGTAAATCTGTTTTTTTCTGTCATTCTTGGTCTATATAGGAAAAAAATCGGTCTATGCCTATCACGTTTCTCAGGAACAGTTTATCTAATTGACTGCAAACTCTATGGGTGAATTACTAAAGCGGGTTGTGTCTCCCCCTTGTGGCCCATTTTGAAAATGCATGATAATAGGCCTTGCTCTTGGGAACTATAAAGCCTGTTAAAAGAGGCTAAATGAGTACTAAAGTGGCTTCTTGGGAGGTTAAAAGTGCCACCAAATAGCAATGTGCTATAAATGTTCCTAATGGAACAGCAATTATAATATATGACACACATTTAATATATATATATATATATACTGTACATCAGGCGGTGATACACACATCCAAGTGGGTACGTCGTTCCTGACGTTTCCAGCTTCTGCCTTTTAAGGCGTGTGTGTGTGTGTGTGTGTGTGTGCTCCAGGCAGGTTGGTGTAATGACAGGGCTGGGTGAAGTGGTCCTGCCGGGGCTGTCAGCCTCATAGCGTCGCGTTCACACCTGGTTTCACCTGAAACTATGCTGAGGTCCCACACAGGGAGAGGGGACACTTTCCCTGCTGCCTCCTGCCCTCCGTCACGCTTTCTTTTTTTTTTTTCCCCCCCAGACGCCCTATTGAGTGTTCATTTACGTCTAGAAACCCTTCTGTAATGTGAGGATCCAACATCCATTTCTCAGGTCATAGGGGTCAAGCTAACCGGCTAACAACTCATTGTTAACCTAAATGCTCCTATTTATACTTTTAAGGGATGATCAGCATCCTAAAAGGTATTTCTTGAGTTTTTTACTAAAACCAAATCCAAGGTCAGCCTCAAGTGAGTGTATTCGAGTTTTTTTTTTGCAGAGGGAGGAAGTCAGCGTGCCTGTTTATTCCCAAACATGGCATGGAATTGAACCAAACGCCGTCCGCACTGACTGGAGAAGAAGATCACAGCGTGTGCGAGGAGTGGAAATAAAAGGGAAGGGATGAAAGGGAACAAAAAAAAAGGGGGTGAAGAATAAAGAACACAGATAAAGATCAGATGTGCATTCAGAAAGTTTAGAAACCTGATATATTGGGGTTGCACATAGAGACATGGCCACTAGGTGGCGACATATCATTGACTACATCTGATTTCTAAAAAGACGCCTTGTGTTTTAAAAGCAATTTGCAATTTGCGTTTCATTCATTGTTCCATAAGAACCCATTGTAGCGTGAAGTGCTCAGGTACCTTTTAAATGATGGATGTGATAATATTGAGAACATAAAGGCTCAAGAATGAACCACAAATCACTACAAAATGTGAAAGGACATGCAATTAATACAAATATTGGGATATTCAGATGATTAAAATGTGACGAAACTTCACCTTAACCTATTGTATCATACATTATATTTTAATTATGACTATCTACAGTATATTGTAGGTTATACTGTATATATATATATAGAGAGAGAATGTTGACCTCAGGCTCTGGTCACTATGATCTGACTTGCATTGGATCATAAGGATAATGTACATTTATTCTCATACATCAGGTCAAGTTTTTTTTTTTTTTTGATATTTTTTGCTATCTTTTCATTGCATATTTCAACGTTTTTTTTTTATCTCATAACTCAGATTTTTTATCTCATAACTTTGACTTTTTTATCTAATAATTAGCATTTTTTATCTCATATTTTGGACTTTTTTAATCTCATAATTAATATTTTTATCTCATAACTTGGACTTTTATCACATAATTAGCATTTTTTTCAATTCATATTTTGGACTTTTCATCCCATAATTAGAAATTTGTATCTCATATGTTGGACTTTTCATCTCATAATTAGCATTTTTTTTATCTCATAACTGACGTTTTTTCTCACATTTTGGAGTTTTTATCTCATAATTAGCACTTTTTATGTCATAACTTTGACTTTTTATCTCATATTTTGGACTTTCTATCTCATAATTAGCACTTTTTTATCTCATATTTTGGAAAATCTCGTAATAATTATCTGCCCATTTAAGGTAATTCTACTCATCATTGTACAGTGACCAGCGCTCGGTCTCTTCCTGTCCGTGTCCCGCCACAGACGTCCCCTGGCCCCGTGTTGGCACCTCCGACCTGTTTTGACGGCGGCCCGCTGGGTCCCTCGGCCCCGGGCCCTTCCAGACCTTCCAATCCTCATCACCTTCCAGCAGACTGGTCAGTTTGTAGGTTCAAATCCCCCCCGGCACAAAGGGCACAATGGGAGCCCATTCTGGGCCCCTAAGCCCCCCGGACTTACTGCTCCCGTCGGGCCGACCTCACTTCCTAACAGCGGAGAGTGCTTGGACAGACAGATTCTGAGCGTGAAACCCGGCGTGCACGCACACGTGTGTGTGTGTGTGTGTGTGTGTGTGTGAGGGTTTAGGAGGACGTATTGTTCCGAGGGCCGGGGGAAGATTTCAGCTGTCACACCGCGTGCTCACCGCGGGACCGTGATGGGGACCGTGTTTACGTGGAGGGGGCGGCGGGGGGCGTTGGGTCTTTGGGTGCAAGTTTAATCAGCGGGGGCAGCCCGATAACCCAATTACACGTCGGGCCGCACGCACACACACACACACGCACACACACACACACACACACCACCAGCATGAATCGGCAGAAAAAGAGGCCATGCATTATCAAAAGATGATGATGATAATTAATCTGTTGAAACTGTTAAATAATGATACGTAAAAAGCTAAAAATTCAACCTAAAATGTCTTGTTTGCAACTGAAGATTTAAAGATGCCTTAATTTAAAGTCACTTGTAGATTAAGATGCAACTAACAACTTTCTTGGTTTATCTACAGTTCACTAAATCGCTTCTTACACTAAAACACTTTATCTTTGTTGGGTTCATAAAATGATGTAAAATGACAATTGACTGGTTCCTGAAGCTGGAGATTCAACCTAAAATGTCTATTTTTGTCCAGACCAACAGTCCATAAACCCAAAAATCATCGGTTTACTATAATAGAAGAATAAAAAAAATGCAAATTTGAGAGAATTTGAGAAGCTGGAACCAGAGAATTAGGATGTTTTCTCTTCTAAAAATGACAAAATTTTCAAATAGTTGTCGATTAATGAAAAGAAAGATGATAATGAAAAACACTATAGCTTCAACAAACAACTATTCTGATTAACTTTCCGATTATTGAAACTATTAACTCCTCAGTTTACTAATATAAAAGGTAAAAAATAATCAGATTTGAAAATCTGGAACCAGAGAATTTGGATGTTTTCTCTTTATCGAAGTAGTTGACACTCTCCTAATGAAAAGAAAAATATGTCTGAAGACGTTTCACTTTCATCCAAAAGTCTTCTCCGGTTCTTGGATCCAGTTTCTCTTCCTCTACAACATTTTTCTCAGACCGTCGTGCACGTCCGTGCGTCACCGTCTGTGTGTTTACACTCTGTCCTGCTTGTTTGTTCGGCTCCTGTACTCATGTGCGAGTTTTTTTTTTTTTTTTTTTTCTTGGCAGGTCTGATAGGAAAACCCGAAACAACTCGAGTGCGTCTCTTTCATGCACAGCTGCCGCGGGAAGAAAAGACAACAAGACGAGTCCAGCTGCAGAAAGAAAGGAAGAATGTCCTGAATAATCCGTTTGTTCTCCTCAGTTTTCAATCACTAATCCAAAAATGACAAAAAAGGTTTTGATTTTAATATTTATTTGGTCGGGTTTACACGCCCTCGTTTAGTATAAAACAAATTTCACTTTTTCATTAGGCGTGTAAAATGCAGACGGTCCCTAACACCAACCACAAGGTTGACGGTCCCTACATCAACAAATCACATGCAGTTCATAGTTTTCATCTGAGCCTAAAATTTAATAGTATGAAAAGGCATTTTCTTTAGCTTTTTATTTTGTTAGAATATAAAAAATAGCAAAAATATCCAGTCTTCCTTTAACTCTTTTTTACTGCTACATGCGTTCAGATACTAAAAATTAATGGATTTTTAAGGAAATAACGTGCAAAGTAATAAACTACTGAGAATTGTTCAACTATTTCCTCAATGCTATGGATAGAATATTTTAACTAAAGTCAATGTTTTTTCTTAAATCTACATCTATCTACTATCAAATTTTACCATCCGGTCATGTGACCAAAGTGTGTTGTGTCGTGTTGTACAGTCAAACAGAAATGTTTTATTTATTCTTACATTTGTTAAATGTGTAACCGAGGTTTTAAAATAAAGATAAACTAAGCACTGGAAATAGATTTTATTTAAGAAAAATTGAAGAAGAATAAAGAATAGAATAAAGTTGCATGCATTTTTTTTTACATATAATATTGAATGTCCTATTGTACCGTAATGTACCTAATATGAGCACCCAGACAAATTTAGAAAGTTTAATGTTGGTTCTAATAATTACCCTCTTTAATGAATTAAGTTATTGCCAAATTATTTCCTCCCCCTCCTATCAGCACCCAGAGAATCTCCTCACCAGGTCCACATTCTTGTTCCTCTCGCCCCCCCCAGCCTGATTCCCATGATTCCCACCCCTCCTCTGTGCCACCCACTCGTCTGTTTGAGCTGATGGCCGCCGCCGTTAAAACCAAAAAACCTGTTCCCTCTTTTCATCCAGGTGCTTTCCCCTCTAATAAAAAAAAACCCATAAGGGGCTAGTGCCCCCCCTCCTTAAGCCCCCCTCCCGTCCCATGATGATGATGTCATAAAGTGGGGGGGTGGGAGAAACCAGGTTGAACGGGACACAACTTTTTTTTTTTTTTTTTTTTTTATCAGCAGGAGGTGCTCAGGAGGAGCCGTTACGACAGTTCCAGAGACGTTTGTTAAATGGCGTAATTGGTCTTAAAAAGGTTGCCCTTCCATAAAAGAAAAGAGCCCGAGGTGATGGTGACCTTAGAGCACAAACAGCTGACGCACGTTTAGAAACCAGCGAGCAGCTGTGATTACTGAGGTGTAGGGAGGTGAAGGCTCAGGAATTCATTACAATATAGAATCAGCAGTTTTTGGGGGCTTTTTCCCCCGGGTGGAACAAATGCATCACGTAAAAGGAATAACACAACAAGGAGAAGAGCGCTAAAGAGGTAATGAAGTAATGAATGAATCACGTTATTTCATCGGGAAAAGAAAGATATGCAGACATCTGTGTGTTCCTGATAACGTAATATCACACACCACCATGCTCCCAGCTGCTGAACGTTTGTGTCTGCAAATGCTGCTGCAAAACTTTGAAGAAAAAATGCAGTAAAGCAACGTATGGAAGCCCATTCCCTTTTATAGAATTAAAAAAACAAACATGGAAAGTCATAATTATAGGACAAAAATTGAGATTATGAGATACAAAGTTGTAATTATGATATAGAAAAGTCATAATTATGAGATAGAACGTCTAAAATATAAGATAAAGTCATAATTATGAGATAAAATGTTGAAATTATGTGATGCGAAGTCGAAATTATGCAGCCGTTTTTTTGTGGTTGTATTTGCCTTATATAATCCCATATGAATTAAAGTACTCCTTAATGTACTCACATACTCACATTTTCCAACAATTCACACCAATGAGCTGTTACTGTGGACAATCCACCTACAGTATAAAACTAGATGATAGCATATTTAAATAAAAATAAAATCTGTACACTCTGTCTGGTTCCAAGTTTTTAGTCATTTAGTCATTTTTTTTTAATTGTCCCAAATACACTGAGTGAGTCACATTTGATTTAAAGGTGCAGCATGTGGTTTCTTGCACCATCTAGTGGTGAGATTGCAGACTGCAACCAACTACTACTACTAACAACCACAATTTATAGGAGAAGCTTGATGGCCTTCAAAAAAATGTGAAAGTTTCTGTGCTAGAAACAAGTCTTAATTACAAAATGCTCAATCTAAGGTAATAAAAATTCATATTTTACAGTTTTGTATATCATATTCTGCTATTTCTGCTAGATGCTGCTAAATCGTACACACTGTACCTTTAAGAATGGATCCTAACCTTCTTCCTGAACCTTATCTGTTGCCGTATCTTTGTTTTATTTATTTATTTGTTTTAATGGCATATGCTGTCAGCAGCGTGTTTCAACAGTTTGATGTGTTTTACCGCAGCGTGTCATATTTACTGTGGGCCGAGATGATGTGTCGTACATAACTGCTTACCAGCTGCCAAAACACACACGTCGACACCCCCCCCCCCCCCACACACACACACATAATTACACAGTCCAAAGGATTTCTGCATCTAATGTGATGAGTTTCTACATGTTTTAACAGCGTTTCGCCGGTTCCTCGAATTCAATAATGCACCCGATGATTGAAAATGTCATAAATAATTGCGCCGCCATTATCGACACATAAAAAAAAATATATAAATCAGTAATAACCAGTGTCGTGCATTCCTGCATGTGTTTGCCCATCAGATCACCCAGAAGATATCCAACTTTACTCGGAAGACGTTCTTCCACTTAATACGCTTTCTTTTTTTTAAAGCCTATAATTAAGAATATATAAGTTGAATGCATGAATTATGTCCCTGTGGCATGTGGTTTATTACAAGTTCACTGTAAACTATCCATCTTTCTGTATGTGTGCTCAAATCCGTTAATTAAAAAGCATCAGAACAGAGATTATCTGATTTTGGGGGTTGTAGAAGCTACATTTACGGCTTTAAAATCACAAAACCAAAGACAGTATCTGAAAAGGAGTGTTTTTTTATTCCAATTTTTACTTTGCCTGGTCCCCTTGTGTGAAAAAATTTATTAGATGAGGTCAAAATTAGAAAGGAGAATCGTGCAAATGTCAAAAAGGAGAAATTCCTATTAAAACAGTCAGATTTAAAGAGAACACCAGTGAATGTGTGGTTAAAATAAGATGTTCCATGCACATTAAAACCACAAAAAACAATCTATATTATATATGGGGCACTAACAATACAGTACAGTACAATAATGAGAATTAAACAAAGTTTTGTCATTGCAAATTCAAGTGAAGTTGCTTGCAGGTTTTAATGGTGTCCGTGTTTAATGGCAATGATACTACTTTTACTTATCTACTTGCTTTTGAGTATTTTGTGAGACAGTTTCTCTACGTTAACTCAATAAATCTTGGTTAAGTGCAGTAGTACTTGAGTAATTGTTTACTACGAACCGCTGCCCATAAACTCACTTTCTGAGAAGTTATAAACACAAAGTACCTGGAGGAGCCATCAGGGGGCAGTAGAGTGCATAAAAAAACACACAAAAAAAGACAAAGTCCATCTTTAATATGACGTCTCCTCCTGTTTTAACCTCTAGACGACATTATAGTTTCAACCCTATTAATAAAATCCAAATAGGTAAAAGAGTGCAATGAGACAGGACACACACACACACACACACACACACACACACACACACACACCTCAGCCTGTCTATCTTCAGGTCTGTGATCATAATGCCCCTGACCTTCCAGTCTGCTTCGGCCTTTGTGTTTCGCCGTGACCTCTGACCTCTACTCGACTAAATGCTGTGTCTGGCGAGGGGATGAGCTGACAGTGAGTGAGCGTCAGGTGTGTGTGTGTGTGTGTGTGTGTGTATTTCAAGAAGAAAGTTCAAAGCTAAAGTGAAAAATGCGTTTTTTTTTTTTGTCAA
Source organism: Eupleurogrammus muticus (assembly GCA_036785175.1). NCBI lineage: Eukaryota > Metazoa > Chordata > Actinopteri > Scombriformes > Trichiuridae > Eupleurogrammus > Eupleurogrammus muticus. The sequence goes on along the minus strand of JAYKQN010000017.1, from coordinate 16,943,030 downwards.
GCTGTAGGGGACAATAGGGGGCAAAATGGCTGCTCCACCGCCATTTTACGAGTGTGTGTGTGTGTATGTGTGTGTGTGTCAGGACGAAGCCTAAACAAAGCCCACCACCATTTCAGGGAGACCACCTCAGAAGGAGAGAGAGAGAGGGGCTGATAAAATACCTCGCAGAGGCCTCCGCCCTGTGTCAGCACAGAAATGTTTAGATGACAGGACGCCACTGATAAGGCCTGTCCTGTACAACGGTGTGTAGGGACGTCAGCATGTATGTCACACACACACACACACACACACACACACAGGCACAAGAAAGAAACCATTCATATACTACTAAAATACACGTATATGTATATATATAAAGAGGGAAAGATGAAAGTCGTCATTCATGCTTGTCGTGGGGTCATGCTGCTGATTATCTGTGTGCAATCTGAGCCTGTGTGTGTGTGTGTGTGTGTGTGTTTGACAAAACATATATGGTCTCATATAAGGTATGTGCTATATAGTACATTCAGACATTTAAACAGGGCACTTTAGTGCGTGTTTAGACATTTAAAAGAACGCTTTAGTGCATGCATTGTAAGGCACATTTAGACATTTAAAAGTGCACTTTAATGCATTTCTGTTTTCTTCTCCTGGTTTCTCAGTGTTTGAAGTGAAGCAAAGGGCGTGCACAGATTTCTTTCTTGTCCATTGCAAACCAATTGAATAGGAAGTGTGCTTTTAACATATAAAATCAGTGTTTCTTTCTTCCATTTATCAGCCGTCACTAATGTAATTTCAGAAGAAACATGAAGGAAACGTGACGTCGGGTCAAATCTCAGACTTCCTGCTTTATCTCCAGCTCTTCTTTCATCCGCTATCGTGACATCGCTCTATTTTGTCTCGGCCTTTTCCAGCAACTCGATTCTGTCTTCTCCTTCTCATTGTTCCTCACAGAAAACGTGCTTGCTCCGTCTTTGTCCGTTTCATCTGCTGATCTTCTGGATCTTTCTCTACCTTCTCGCCACTGTTTCTTCTTCTTCTTCTTCTTCTTCTTCTTCTTCCCTCTTTTCTCGTCTACCTGCTTCGGGATTAAAGACACTGGGTTTCGTGGAGAGGCCCCAGTGGAGGGTTTCATCCCTCGCTTATCTTCTCCTCCCACGAGACACACACACACACACACACACACACACACACACACACACATCCAAATATCACTTTACCCCGTCTTATTCTCTAAAGGGGGTGGTGCTGCTCTTTCTCTTTTTCCCCTCTATTCATCCTTTTATTCCTTGTTCCCCTTTGTAGCTTGGGTGTGTGCTGCTTTTTTTTCCTTCATTCTCACACACACACACACACACACACACACACACACACACACACACACACACTCACATTGGTTCTTGACTTAATCCGAGAGGTTAGGTGTAGAAACGCAGGAAACTTGTATTAAAATACTACTATTTTCTGACAGAGAGCACTAATTAAAATATAAAAGTTGATGTAAAGAACCAACCTGCAACTAGAGACATCAACTTTTTGTTTTCAAAGAAAATTGCCATGAGAGGAAACATTGGGATTTGGCAGCAAAGCAGAAAACAGATTCAATTGAGCAACTTTTGTGACACTTAATTTAAACTTATTCTTTACTTATTCTTTAAAAGATTTATTTTCATCAGTAGGACTGGAATCAAAGGGGGCACACTGAGAGGAAGGTTTGTCCTTAAACTAGTGGTTATCAAAGAGAAATAAATAAATATTTTTTATTTTTAATTTTTTTACGTCCTAGAATAAAGTGCAGTTGCACCTCCACTACATTAGGGGGCAGCAGAGTGTGAGCAGGGAGCATACAGCACAGAGGATGAGTATGAAGTGTAGACACCAAGTGACACCATGAAAACATATTTAACAGGGATGAGAAGACAGGCGGAGAGAGACGGAGATAAAGAGACAAACGAAAGTCTCCCAAAGCTAAGACGAGGAAATATGACGAAGCGTCTGTAGCGCTTGGTTCACTGTGAAAGACCGGTGTGTTACTGAGTCTGAAATGTTGGAGACAAAGAAATTAAAGATATAAATCTAAACTCCTTTTCCACCTTTAACTCTCCTTCAGAGCCACGATGGAGAACCAGCTTGTTGACCCTCCCTCCGCCCTCTTAGTGCAAAAGTAAAAGCCGGAAAAAAAGAGACGAATACGCCCCCTGCACGCTTTAAACGTGCCCCACCAGGACGTAGCCACGGCCCGTACAGCAGACGGTATATCATTTACCTACAGGAGCAGTCATTTACCTAAAGTGGTGTACAGTAGCAGTAAGTGTAGGTCTGGCTGTCAGACAGTAATTGCTGTTTGGATCCGCGCTGAAAGAGGCTGAAAGAGGCCGATCAGCGGCGTGCGGCTCACGGACGCTCCGGTTTAGTTTAGAGGCGTTTACTTTTATACGACAGTGTCGTAGCTCCATGAGTTCTTTATGAGGTTTGTAAGTTCTGGTTTATTCACAGCAAAGTCATACTTTTGGAGAAAACAAGGTTCCAAATATGGCTGGTGTTGGACAAAACTGAAATAGTGAGTTAGACGGGTTTACCATGCATTGATAATGAAGAAATTAATCAATTCAAAGTGCATTTCACTCAGTTTTTATTCATATTTTCTCTATTTTAATGCTATAACCATATTTAAGGTGTAAGATCAGTACAAAAAATGCTAAATGATCCTACTTGAAGTTAATATTTCTTTTGAGCATTTAGCAGCTGAGGAGTAGAAACAGAGAAAGAAAACTGGAATTCCAGATGTGACTCATATTGATTAAAAATGTGTCTCTAGAACATCTGGAATGTCCTAAAATAGATCAACATCTGAACTCTAAAGGTGATGATATGTCCCCAGTTAATGCATGTGCAAAGATATATATGACATCTGCTTAATTCATTAGAATATAATTTAGTTTGGTTCCTCTTTCCCTGATTGGAGTCCATACAAAAATAGTAGAGTAGGATAATTCTACTGTATATTAGACAAGATAATATGTGTAATATGTGATAATATATGATAATGTGATGTTATTATATACAGTGAAGAAAACAGCTGCTTTTTTGCTATTTCTCCCACTTAGAAATCATGGAGGGGTCTGAAATTGTCATCGTAGGTGCATGTCCACTGTGAGAGAGATAAACTACAAAGAAAAATCCAGAAATCACAATGCAATTGCCAAGCAGCTTGGTGAAAAAAGGTCCACTGTTGGAGCAATCACTAGAAAATGGAAGAAGCTAAACATGACGGTCAATCTCAATCGGAGCGGAGCCCCATGCAAGATATCACCTCGTGGGGTCTCAATGATTCTAAGAAAGGTGAGGAATTAGCCCAGAACTACACGACAGGAGTTGGTCAATGACCTGAAAAGAACTGGGACCAACGTCTCCAAGGTTACTGTAGGTAATACACTAAGACGTCATGATTTGAAATCATGCATGGCACGAAAGGTTCCCCTGCTTAAATCAGCACATGTCAAGGCCCGTCTTAAGTTTGCATATGACCATTTGGATGATACAGAGGAGTCATGGGAGAAAGCTTTGTGGTCAGATGAGACCAAAATAGAACTTTTTGGTCATAATTCCACTAAGCGTGTTTGGAGGAAGAAGAATGAAGAGTACAATCCGAAGAACACCATCCCTACTGTGAAGCATGGGGGTGGTAGCATCATGCTTTGGGGGTGTTTTTCTGCACATGGGACAGGACGAGTGCACTGCATTAAAGAGAGGATGACTGGGGCCGTGTATTGTGAGATTTTGGGGAACAACCTCCTTCCCTCAGTCAGAGCATTGAAGATGGGTCGTGGCTGGGTCTTCCAACACGACAACGACCCAAAGCACACAGCCAGGAAAACCAAGGACTGGCTCCGTAAGAAGCATATCAAGGTTCTAGCATGGCCCAGCCAGTCTCCAGACCTGAACCCAATCGAAAATCTTTGGAGGGAGCTCAAACTCCGTGTTTCTCAGCGACAGCCCAGAAACCTGACTGATCTAGAGAAGATCTGTGTGGAGGAGTGGGCCAGGATCCCTCCTGCAGTATGTGCAAACCTGGTGAAAAACTACAGGAAACGTTTGACCTCTGTAATAGCAAACAAAGGCGACTGTACCAAATATTAACGTTCATTTTCTCAGGTGTTCAAATACTTATTTGCCGCTATATCACACAAATAAATCATTAAAAAATCATGCATTGTGATTTCTGGATTTTTCTTTTTAGTTTATCTCTCTCACAGTGGACATGCACCTACGATGGAAATTTCAGACCCCTCCATGATTTCTAAGTGGGAGAAACAGCAAAATAGCAGAGCAAATAGTGTTCAAATACTTGTTTTCCTCACTGTATAAGTCTATCCATCCGCCCTGAGATGCCCCCTCCCCTTTCTTTTTGTGTAAACAGCTGTTTCTGTACGTTTAACGCAGAGTCGCCTCGGCCTCTGCCAACAATTCCTGGGCCGCCGCTGCCAACGCATGACAAAGCCCACGTTAATTTGACGGCAACAATGACGAGAAAATAAGTTCCTCACCCGAAGGCACTGATTATCGTGTGTGTGTGTGTGTGTGTGTGTGTGTGTCTGATTTCATGGCCCCGGGGGAATCGAAAACCTCACGACGTTCGCTGTTGAAACACGCCTCACGCAGGCTGCAGCGATGGAAAAGAGCCGCCGGGTCGCCGTTTATTAACGAAGACGAGTCTACGAATCATTATTCTTACAATATAACCCAACAAATAGTGATCAGATATCCTACAATGACTGATAACTGGGTCAAATCTGTACCCATTTGCACTATTTAGGTTCATTTTATCCAAGAGGGGGGGGTCACCATCCCTGGTCCTGGTCCTGGTTCTGGTCCTGGGGGGCTACTGTGGGTCCAGGTTTCTGATCCAACCAGGCAGTAACACCTGATTCTGTTGTTATAGAGCCTTTTTTTGTAGAATCAGGTTTTTATATCATTGTTTGGTTAATTTTCCCACTTCAGAGCTTCTATCTGCCTTATTAATTTAATTCTATATCATAGTGTCTACCCTCTCTTCATGGTCTTTCTATTGCCTTTATAGTCTGTTTTCTCTCTTTCCTTCTTTCGCCAGGACAGCGTCCAATAAAAAAAGCAAATAGTATCCTTAGTATTACTAGTCTTTTTATGGTCTCTACAACATGGTAAACAGACTGTGTTTCTATTTCTGGTCTTTTCAGTCACTTAAAGTGCTTTCACAGATCGTTCACCTGTTCACACACATTCAAACTCTCATAGCAGAGGCCATACTAGGTCTAAAGTATTATTATTTAGACTAATTTACTGGTACGGCGTGTTAATCAAAACAATTTGTGTTATTTAATTGTTCTTACCTTGTTTTAAAAACTGACTTGAGCAAAAAAACAAAGTGTCTTCCTGCACTGTTTCATGTTTGAGCCTGTGATATTTAACTTTTCTCTATTTATCACAAGGGAAAACTGCACATATGCAAATGCATGTGCATTTTTTTTTTTCCTTTTTAAAGACGGATGACAGACGGGAGGTGAAACAGAAGGAGCGTGACTCACCCTGCCGCCTTTCTCTGGGTTGCACCTGCATCCTTCGCTGCAGTCCAGGCCCGAACATGGCTCGTCAACTTTGAAACCCTGCGGGCAGACAAGATACAGACGTTAGCGCTGATGCCTGGAAATGCAAATGCACAGACTTAGCATCCCCCTTCGTTCTGCGGTTGACCGATTAAGGCTCGTTGCTGCGAAAGAGTTTGATAAAGATCCAAAATACCACAAAAAAAAAAGAGCAGCAGCGGCGAGAAGTCGACAGATTTATTCGGCTTTTTAATGAGATCCAGGCGGTAGCGGTTCAAGGTGTCTGCGTGATTCCTCCACGCCGGGGGGCAGGTGACCGTGTGACCCCCCCCCCCCAGGCGTCCTAACTCACAGCAGCTTTCACTGCAAGCGCTCAGTAAGAAAAGAACAAAGTGACGCCTACAGGAGAGAGAAGAGCTCAATGACTCCATTCATAATGTTCATGTGACCTTTGACCTCTGGCTGCTTTTATTATAGATTATTATTAACAGTTTTTTCTACTATTAGTACTTCTTTTGGGAGTACTGGTGTGTAACCAAACTCTACTAATAAACTAGTAAACTACTAGGCCCTACTAGTACTCATCACCACAGCACCTTAAGTCTGCATTAGCTGTGTATGTGTACATGTGTGTATGTGCGTATATATGCAAATATGTAAATATGTGTGTACGTGCATGTATGTATGTATTTATGCTTTGCTTATGCATACTTTTTTCTTGCTATTTATTAGTATATTTTCTCCATTCTTATGTCCATAATGCAAACTGTGTATGTGGATCATCAACAAATTCTATGAATTTTGTACATAGTGTTGTGTATTTTTATTTTTTATAGCTTTTATTTTCTTTTCTTTTCTTTACTCTGTGCGCTGCAGTAACAGACAAATTTCCTCTTATCTTAGTAGTACTCTATTAGTAGTTCACTACTAATAAGGACAAAAATATGCATTAGTAGTACTAGTGATGTATGTTACACCTTGCTTGTACTACTAGTAACTACTAGTAAGCGCTAGTATTGCATTTTTGACCTCTAGTAAGGCGTTAGTACTGCACAATTAGTACCAGTAATATATGTTTTACCTTATTAGTACTACTATTAACAGCAAGATCACCCACTAGTACTACTTGCGAGAGCCAATATGTCATTTTTACCGCACTAGTGTGCACTAGTAGTGCTGGTAAGGCATTTTTTTACCTCAATAGTACTGCATTATTCGTACTAGTAATGCATGTTTAACCTTACTAACAGTACTAATAACAGCAAGAATGACTAGTGCGACTTGTGAGAGCAAAATGTCCACTAGTAGCATGATTTCTATCTCATTAGTACAACTAGTAAGTACAAAAATGTGCACTAGTCATCCTAGTAATATTTTATCTCACTGATACGAATATTGGAGCCAAAATGTCCACTAATACTACTATTACGGATTCTTTTTTTTAGGTGGTAAAAAATGTCAGCTGGTACTAGTTAAAATACAAATATAGCAAATAGGGTTCAGGGGATGCACAGATACACAGATGTTGATGCAGAAATGAACATAAACCGTGCGTAAAATGTGTGTGTGTGGATTTATAAAACATCGTAAAACCGCTTTACGATCATCCGTTTGTGAAGGATCCCCCTCTCTGTGCACCTTACGAGCTGAGCATCGGCCACCGTGTGTAGTTTGTAAACTCCAGATGAACTGCAGATTAGCCCCTGTGTGTGTGTGTGTGTGTGTGTGCGTGTGTGTGTGTGTGTGTGTGTGGAGGGTGGCATTCCTGAGATATCTAGCAAACATCACGCCGTGCTTTGCGGCTTCATAAGCAGCACACACACAGCTTTTATAACCCCGGCGTGTGAGTGGCAGCGGCTCATATCCACATGTGAGGCCGACACTCAGAGGACGTGTGTGTGTGTGTGTGTGTGTGTGTGTGTGTGTTGACTCAAACATACGACACATACACATGTACAGGCGGCTGCTTCCGTGTGAATATGCGAGGGCGTGCTTTTTAGGGGGTCTTTTGGGGGTCAAACCCAAAGGTCACGGCTGGCATTTCAATGTGATTAGTGGCTGAAAGGGCGCCGGGTGGTGGGGGGGGGCACAAAAAAAAAAAAAAGAAGGGTGTCAGCCGGGTTCTGGAAAGTGAGCGGGTCACAGCTTAACGGTGTGGGGTGTATTAGTTTGTGTGGCTGCGACTTCATATTAAGGCAAGGTCAAGGACCCGTCTGGACCCCCCGCGAGGACTCATCAGCTGGTCTAGACCACATCTAACCCCCCCCACCCCACCCCCCGCAGAAAAAAGGGCCTGGGAAAGCAGGGCGGGGATCAGTAAATATATCTTGAGGAATATAAGTCGGCAAGATGGCGTCAAACTGAAATTTATCAGCTGATTTTTACATTCACAGACAAAGAATGTTTGACCTTTGACCTTAGCCCCCACCCACTCATCACATGATTTTCAACAGGTTTACACATATTGACTCGTATGACACATTTAGCTTTTTTGCGACTTTAAGTAGAAAGAAAAAAAAAGTATATTGAAGAATTTAAATATTTATTTAGATATTTATATTCTATTTAGGTAATTGATGGCTGTAAATGTAAAAACTTGGTCCTAGATAGTTTAACTGTGTTGAAAAAAAGAAAAAAAACACATGCTATTAATTAGATTTATATCCTAGGATGATTAAATGTATTAATTTTACCATTTGAAATTTGGAAATGGACTTTTAAACGACAGGAACTCAAAATGTACTTTTGTAAAGACCTGATTAAGCTTCTTAAAACTGTATTTCCAAAAGTTTTTGACTCTGATCTGTAACACTAATTAATTGATTTAGAATTAATTAATCATTTAATCATGCAGAATGAATCTTATTGTAATACATTAGGCTTAAATGATCTTGGTTTAGTACATTATCAAATTAATCGATAATTATTTTTCTGCAGATTTGCTATAAAAATGTTAATGAAGCCAAAGAGACACAGTAACAGACAAAAGCAATCGATCAAACTCCTCAAAAAACTCTCTTCTATCTATTATTTTTTCTGATTTCAGTTTGCACAGAAACCAGTGAATGTGCCAGAGTAAGTTGAGCAGAGGTCAGAGGTCACAAAATAAAAGGCACCTGTCCAACACGGCAGCATCGATTACAACAATGAGAAGCTGCAGACAAAGAGAGGAAGGAGGGGAAAGGTCGTCGTGCTGGTCCTGCTTTCTTCACTCTGATCTTCTCAACTCCTCTAATCACAGTGACAGAAGGGGGGGGGGGGAATTAAACTTTTGGCAAAAACAGGCCGCGGAGACACTGACCTATAAATAGAAGCGTTAAAAGGAAAAACCCATAAAGGATCTCATCCCTTTCCTCCACTCGTCTATTAAATTACACCCATTATTTGATTCCATTGGGCCAGTCCTGCTATAAAAGCTCCAATGCTTAGTCCACTATCACAGAATCTCCCTTCACGTTGTTTCAGGCCCCTGAGATCCGACGTTCTGGGACGTTACCGAGCACGTTAAAACGTGTGATGCAGAAAGGAGAACAGATGCATGTGCATAATTAAAAATATATATATGTATATATGAGAGGTAAGCAAAGGGACAAATTTATGCAGAATTCCAAAGGAAGACGGTTAAAAACATGAGAAACAGATGCTTCTCATCCATGCACACATGTCAAATTTGCTGAAGATATTGTCGACACTGGAATTTTTTTTTTTTTTAAAAGTGGTGAACCAACTTAAATAGAATTATTTCAATTGGTCGAATGAATTAAGTGGATTAAAAAATAAACCTCCATGAATCGTATGAATCCACTTATTCCTCTAGAGTTAATACAGTTTAACACAGAGGTTAAGACGACGTGTGACGGGACGCCTGTGATTGGCTCGACATCTGAGACGCGGTTGCCGTGGCGTTGCCGTGGCGCCCATCACCGCCTCCTCCGCACTGTCATCCCCCGGCATCGCCAGCTATGCGTCGGCTCGTGTTCCCCGATCAATCTTCCGCTGTTTGCTCTCACTTCACTGTCCAAACACTCGTGTACGTATGTCTGAACTAGACTGGGATTTTATTTTTATTTTTAAAAAGCGAGTGGCAGCTGATGGGTGACGGACGCCGCCCGGGCTTGCCCGCTCATTCCTGCTGATGTTATCCGCCTCGCAGGTTGAGTCTGGGGTTATGGATGATGTATAGGCCTGTACCGGTGTTTTCTTAGCGATATATCTGAGGCCGCAACGCCTCGTGTGACAGGTTTGGAAGAAAGAAGAAGAAAATAAGCTTCGCGTGTGACGGCCATGCTGGTTTCCTGGAAAGTCGCAAAAAATACGAGAAAAAAAAAAAGATGGAATGTACACGCTAAAAACACACGCCATCAACTAGTTTAATGTTCTAAATAGATTATAGATTTTTTTTGGTTACACTATTTGATGTTTCGTATAAAAAGAAATGGTACAAAATCATGATTTAATAATCCTATATATAACTAATAATCCTAATTATAACAGATGATGCATAAAACTTATTTAATCAAAATCAAACAGGGAGTATTTTATGTATTTTCATGCAGACGTGACTAACAGCAATGTCAGTCGGGGGTCTAGTTATTATGGTTAGTTTGCTTTTTCAGAACCAAGCGGTTCATTCATGGGAAAAGCAAATAATGCTGCAGTTAAAATATCATGAGGAAGTGGCCAAAAGATAATTTAATTAACCATTAATGTCAAATATAGGCGAGTAAATTCTGATTTGTAAAGCAAAAAAAAAAAAAAATCACAAATCCCAGATGCGGAAAGGTTGCTGTTTTCCTTAAAGTGGTTAACGTACATTATAAAGTCAGATCTTAGTTAATTTTCTAGGTTGTAGCGTTAATATTTCATTATTCTCTGCATCCCCTCTTTAATATCTTGTTAACTGAGGATGAAGCTGTAAAATGAGGGTTGTGAAATTAATGCTTTTCCAAATAATAAAAGAAAAAAAAGATCAGTGGTAAACCCCGATAAACATTGATTATCGCCTTTCTTTTCTTTTTTTTTTTTTAGGAAGGGCCTAATGCCTGGGAAAACCACAAATTGACCCTTTGAGGGGGAATCCGCTAAATCCACAAGCTGTCAACCGGCGTGGGAGACGTTCCTCCTGAACGCCACCGCACCTGAACCTGAAACTCACAGAGGAAGAGGAACGAAAAAAATACAATCACTCGCTCTTCATCGCGTCCCTCCTCCTCCTCCTCCTCCTCCTCCTCCTTCTCTCTCATCTCGTCTCCATCTGTGACCCTGACGTCCGCCGCAGGAGAAGAGCCAGCTGTGTTTGGGCCTCCGCTGTCCGCTGTTTACTGCTGTTTATTACGCGTGTGTGTGTGTGTGTGTGTGTGTGTGTGTGTGTGATATACGTCTGTGAGCATCTGCATGACGCAAAACTCCCTCTCCTAACACATTCATAGTCCACTTATCCGACTCAGTCCTGGGGTTTTCTTGGGGTTTAGTAAACGCAGTAAAAGTATCACAATATACTGCGATATCCAGGTTTTATCCCAGGTGAGGAAATACATTCTAGTATTTTTTTTATATTACTTTAGATGAAGATATATAGAATAAGATAAGATAAGATATGACTTTATTGATCCCACAACGGGGAAATTTGCTTGTTGCTGCAGCGTACAGTAAATAAAAGAAAAGAAAAAAAATTAAAATACTATATAAAAAATTTGTAGAATTTGTTGATCCGCATACACAGTATGCATTATGGACATAGAATGGAAAAAAAATACTAATAAATAGCAAGAAAAAAGTATGCATAGGCAAAGCATGTATACATACATACATGCACGTACACACATATTTGCATATTTGCATATATATACGCACATACACACATGTACACACACATAGCTAATGCATACTTAAGGTGCAGGGTGTGTGTGTAGAGTAAAGTGAGTAAAGTGAATAAAGCATGTATGTGCAGACACACACACACACACACACACACCACTGCAGTCTTATTTCATTTTTTCTATGATTTTAAGACAATTTAATCCTTTTTTTTTTTGCTTGTTTGACTAAATTGACCAAAATTAGGAAAATCTTCTACTCAACATTAGACTTTTTTTGTCATGTCTGTCTGGGAAACACACACAAACCAACAGCTTTTTGAGAAAGTTAATCATCAGAGTCTACCAATGTCAACACAGAATAAATATCACAGCCGTGCATCTGCACGTAGATCTTGAGACTCTCGAGATTTAGTCTGGAAAAGATGAGATAGATAAACTGACACTACAGCTCCACATGCACGGTGCCCTCAAACATACAAAAAAAGCTTTTTGCACTGGCTTGCATGCAAAAACCTGCCATGCCTTTTATGTTTTATGTAAAGCAGGTTGAGTTGCGGCCGCGCATAAAAAAAAAAAAATTGCCTCGCCTGTGTCCTCTGGCGAAGGATTCAGCCGTCACGATGACAGAATAGAACGCTGCTATTAGACGGGATTAAGACTCTACCTGCCCGGCCTTGTTGGCTCGCTCTCATAATGCAAACCCCAACCCCCCCAGAACATAATTAGAGACTTAAGGGGGGGAATTTAGCAATTTAATCATGTTTTTTTTTTTAAGGACAAAGTTATCTATGGCGAGAATGGGCATGCACACGCACCTTGGTGCTTAATGCTGCTGAATTGGTGCATCAGGACTTATCTGTGAGTTGCTCTGCAATTCCAGAATGTTCTGTAACATCTGCCAAAAACATTGCATTGTTGACCCTCATGGTCAAAGAAAGGTAAATAACGCAACAGAAGTTGTTTTGCATCGACTGACACCATGCACCATGGAAAAAGGGAAGGAGAAAAAAAAGGGATGAAAATGTCTTAAAGAGAACATGATGCAAAAAGTCAGTCAAGTCAAGGCACTTCTCATATTAAGTAAAAAACACAACGCAGTCAAATAGCTGAAAGGGTCACCGCCTGGGTTAAAGGGGTCACACCATCCTCCTGCCCTTATGTCTATGGCCGGGCTGGATTTAGTCTGCCCCGCTGCAGCGTTTAGCCCCGGCCCGTCAGATTTACATCGACGGAATACGAGCTTCCGTTGTGGGTTCGGTTTCCTCTTCTGCCAGTTCCGTGTGCACGAAAATAGACTCAAGCCACCAGATATAGACCAGTGCATGGTTTCTGACATCTGTGGGGGGGGGGGGGTCACTTACAGCAATGCAACGCTTCCGTCGTCGGTTACTCTGCACAAATAACACAGCAGTCACGGTCTGGATGTTGTTCTGATTGTTTGACTCCATGCACGAGCCAATCAGGAGATAGCATCTTGAAAACCAATGAGGAACGGCTATGAAAGTTTGATTGACAGCAGTATCAGCCAATAGAAATTCACTACGATGAGACCATCCTCCAAACCTGATTGGACCAATAGCCAGGGCTTTGAAAAGTCATGTGACATATGGGAGCTGTGCTACTTTAAACTTAGAATTAGACTGAAAAAGGGGGCGTGTCTTAAGAGGTCAAAGGTGATCAAACAATCAGAAAAGAATCAGAATAAACTAAATCTAAGTAAATATCTAAATAGTCATGAGTTGCTCTCCTACTGATATTATATTTTACTACAAATCTAGTAATTATGAGGAAAATTATATATTTTAAACATGCATTTTTAATTTTAAGTCTCTCGCCAACGCCACCATGGCAACGTGCAAACACCCTTTCACCATCACATAATTCATTCAGTGGAACAATATTTTTTTCCATTGTTCCAGTCGCCTTCTAACAGTCGGATCAGTTGGAAATGATGAATCATCATCATCCGTCCGTCCTCCTTTCAACACAGACGCTAGAACGCTTGGAACAGACCGCCTCAAACCCGCGGCGTGCCAACGCTAGGCGGGCTGGCACGGAGCGGGAAAGCCCAAAAAAAAAGCTCTATGATGTCATCCGACGGCTCAAGAGACGTTCGCATGCGGCGTGGAAAAAAAAAAAAAAAAAAGCTCCAGTCAATACAGACGCGGACAAAAGGGGGAGAGACTGAGGTCTGGGCCAGAGCAAACGGCGTGGACAAAGAGGCCGGAGGAACGGACGCGGCGTGATCGATGGAGCACATGAAGTGTGTGTTCAGGTGTGAATCACTCATAAAAAAAGGAGAAGAGAGGAAGAGGAAACTAGAGGCTGGTTTGCTCAGTCGTGAGGGACCATCTCACAAACCAGCCGACTGGGGTCAACGGATTCCTGAGGAACTCAAACACACTGTAAAACCTGAAAAAATCACTGAAACTAACTGGAAGCAGTAGTTATAGTGTGGTGGCTTTACTGCAAAATATAAAAAACAATTAAATAGTGTCATTTAAGTCATTATTCATTACAGTACCCATTTTTTACTGGGATATACTATAGTAAAACTATGCTGACATATAATATTATATGTAATTTATTATATATTATATATGTATTTATTCATTTATTTAGTTATAAATATATATATATTTATAATTAAATATACAGCAGCCTACTGTAATAATCATTTATGGTAACACTACTGTGTTTAACACTGTGAAAAACCACAGACTAAATATATGGTGCAGGTATACTATATTTTATTTATTTTATATTCTTAATTTTCTTGCATTTCTCTCTCCCTGCTGTTTTCCCCACTGTGGGACAAATAAAGGATTATCTTAACTTAAATGATCCTATATTATACTGATATTGCATTGTATCTGAATAAAACTCAACACACATGTTCCATGAGATGCAAATAGTGTAAAATCAGTTTTCACACAAGAGTCAGGAATTTAAACTTAAAGCTGCTACTGCATTTGAGAACTAAAAAAAATAAAAATGACTCATGTTTGCACTATGCTGTTTGTGCTGTCTGTTTCTGGCATCACCTGGGAAGATGCATATGCAATATATATGCAATATATACATTTCGCAAAAAAAAGCTGATGTCCAATCACCTCATTGTCTGCAGACAGTCGACATGTTCAACCTGTTGGATTGTGAGCAGGTGGATTTGTGGTTGGGAGGGTAAACATCCCCGCGTCCTCTGTTTGAGCATCTGGGTCCTGTTACATCCTGCATCTGATCTCATTGTGAAACAGCTGCTTGTTCCACGGAGGGAGGATTATTACCCCCGATGAATCACTTCCCCTCCGACCGAGGGGCCAACCGGACACACAGAGCCATGTTTATAGATGGATATTACACCACGGAGGAGTTTTTATGATTTCAATGAGCTAATATTTACAGTATGGATGTGTATTGTAATCATTTAGTGCAGCATAATGTTAACTTAACATTATTTTACAACCTATAAACCCTTCACTGGATGCCATTATGGTTTATTGTTCGTTTATATCACTGGGACAGGGAAAAAAAGATGAATTTTAGCCAATAGATGGACTTTCCTCTGTCATTCTAGTAAATAAAAAGCCATACGCACCTTAAACCTGATTCTGAAGGTTTTTAATTGTCAAGAGACAGAATCCCAACCATGCATCTATAACACTTGTTAAACCTCTATTGCAGAGCATCGTGCAACATGGTACGTCCATGCAAATACTTGCGTGTCTCTTTTTCAAATTTTGGCCCAGAATGCATTGCAGTATTGTGGATTTGCTGCGACAAATCAAATCAAAATCAGTCTAAATAACTTTGTATGTGGAGTAATTTTAATTTGAAGTGAAAACTGCTCCTTTTTTTGTCCTTCAAAATAAAATAGATGATTTTTATTTTGAAAACTGAATTGGATTATACTCTACAACTATTTTATATGCAACAGAGCATTTGCATATAAAAATATGAATATAACACGTGAGGTGTTAGAAATATAAGATGTTAATGCATTAGTGCAAGAACAGGTGGAAAAAGAAATAGAGGAACAGAAGGGGAGGTGAAAAGAGGGTTGGGATGCTGGAGCGGTGGGAGTGATGATGTGAAACTAATCTAGAGGAGGAGGTAGAAGCCCCCGAGAAAAAGAAAAAGATCTGATTTCACTGGGTGTGATTGTTGGCTTGTACCTTGAAGCAATGTGTGCGTGCACGTACACATATATGCTGCTTGTCTCCAATGGCAGCTCCAGCTCATGTTCCTCTGACCAAGAGGTGTAAACCGATCAGTGAATCAGAGAATCAACCAGTCGATGACGTTGGAATCCCATAGAAGTCAATGCAATGTGATGTGTTTGGTCATTGCATTTAAATCTAATGCATGGTGTGAAGTTTTTTTCATGCAAATCCAAGTCTAACCCCTTCGGTCACGACGTCTACGTTGCACAAACCTTTTCTCTTTTAAAGACAAGTTTTAATAATTTTGCCGCTTTGCATGACACAACAGCTTTCCTGCGTGAGCAGGGGGTTGAAACTTAATTCACCAGGTGGTAGCAGTGTCAAGAGCGATGGCGAAAAAGCGGGAAAAAAAAAGGCGAGGGGGACGGGGAGGCGGGGGAGAAAGAAAGTGACGGATGACGAACGCTGGCGGAGGAAGAGAGAGACGCAACATGTGTGCTGCGGTGCCAGTGCCAGGCTGCTGTTTGCTCTACGTCGGCAGGTGTGGAATTCAGCGGCATGCGAGCAGGGGATGGAGGGAGATGCACTTTAAATACATGAATACATCACACACACACACACACACACAATCAGCTGAATTGCGTCCAGATCGCCACCGACCCTCTATTCACACGCCCCTGTCAAGTTGAAAAGTCAACAAGGGAAAAAAAAGCAAAGCAGCGAAGTTGCACCTTCGGAACTTCCGTTGCTAAAAATAGATCCGCCCCGGCAGCAGTGGTTCGGCCAGAGGGGGAGAGAGAGAGAGAGAGGGGCGTTGTTCGGGCCCCGAGGCGGCGGGATACGCTGAGGTGAGCTAAGGTGGACGAGCTCCGGGGATTCTGGGAAGTTAGGGACCGTCCTGAACGTCTGTTCTATATTTAGTTTGAGGGTCTTTGACCTTAAAAAGTGTGAAAACAGCTGATTTAGACTTATCAAGCCTAGTTTTTCAAGTTTTTTTTAAGTGTCAGCTTCTCGCTTATGATGCAAAAATAACACACACACACTCACGTAATCATGCACATGGCAGTATTAGTGAGTGTTTCTGCTCTGACTGATTATAAATGTCAGAGATTTATTCTCTTAAAGCTACACGCGCACAGATTGACCTTTCGCTCTCCTATTATTCATCCCTTACTTTTCCTTCCACCTCCGCTTTAATTCTTCCCAACGAGTCGGATCACGTCGGACCCACCTTTGGCTCCGGGTCGGACCAGACGCCTGAAAATCTCGCCCCAGCGGATTTCTGAAGGATTTACGAGACAAGGCGAAATTTCCCCCTTTCGTTGTCGGGTCGCCCTCCAGCCGCCCGTCAGCTGTGTCTACTCCACGGAGCGCCTGTGCAAACACTCCGTCCCACATCAATGACGGGGCGTGCATGTTGATGCTGCGAGCAGACAGATGGAACAAAAACACAGAGAGCCGCTCCATCGCTATCAGGAGGATTTTTTCATTTTGAGTCTCTGCCAGTTTCGGTTCTGCGTGAACAGGAGGCAGACAGACGAGTGCAGTTCAAATTCCTATTGATGACCATTAACACAAATGCAAACACACACCTGGGAAAAAACCTACGCTTCATCAACCTGTCTGCAGAAAAAGTCTAAGGTCACGTGTGTTGCAATAGGAAAAAAAAAATGGCCGCTGATGATGTTAACACGATAAATGGCTCGTTTCGCCCTATGCAGGAAGGTCAGAGGTCAGAGGTCAGAGGTCAGGGTCGGTCTCGGGGTAGCAGGGTGAAGGCCGACCTGCTTCTGTGGCCATTGGGAGTTTAATAAATCAAACCCTGACACAAGAACTTCTCAGATTAATTAATTAAATGTGCATCCTCAGTATGTTGAGTCTGAGAGAACAATATATAATATAATTTTTTATTGGAATTCGTATTGAAACCATTTAATCATCAATAATGGCTGGAATAGTGAAAGTGGCTGTTTCTTTGCACTAACAATTTAAAAACTAATACTTGCAATCTCCTAGTTCACTATTATAGATAAAGTAGTTTTCCACAGAAACATCAAATTTTAGGACAATATATTATACATCCTCCTATACATGATTATTAGGAAACTTCTTATCTGCAAAACCCCCCTTACAGAGCTTTTTTTAAATCTGATAAATCTATTAGAAATAAGTAGCGGGGGAAGAAACAGGAGCTTGACATCGAATTTCTGCAACAGAAGCTTACAAATACCAATTTCTGCAAATCTCCTTCACAGACGGGTCGGGTTAATCCTCTGATATGATGAGAGCTGTAATGTTAACGGACTTGGAACAGGTCTGATGTCCTTAAATGGAGAAGACATGTGACATCCAACCGTACGCTACAGTTCTGAGAGATTATTGCCACGTTCAGGGCAAAAAAAAACACCACATGTAAAATACGGTACATAACAAGAGGTAAAACAGTGAGTCTGCTGAGGGAATCTTCTCAATCGGACGTGTCAAGGCCATCTCACAGCGCAGTGAAATGGCCATAAATGGGTAAAGAAATAAGCCCTTAGACACAGTACTATAGAACGTCCTCGTCGACCTTGAGGTTTTTTCAGACACGAGGCAGCGGGACGGCGTCTTTTTTAGAAGTACTCACAGCCTCAGAAACATGCTTGTTGCATTATTTTGATCTTAATTCATAGATTGCATGAAAAATGTATATAAAAAAGGTGTACAGTTTTGGAAATTAGACAAAATAAAAAAAAAATGTGGGGGAAAAAAATGGAAAGATTTGTCTGGATGCACAGAATCCAGGAGACGCTTCATAAGTTAAAGGCTAAGTCTACAAGTTACTAGTGTAATATACTCATAGGAAGTATTTTTTGTGTACTTTTGCATGAAGAAACTGGACAACGGAGCTTTGAATTGTAACAAAAGCGCTGGGAAGCAACATGGGCAGGAGCTGTGATATGGAGCTTTACACCATAATAGAATCACTGCTGCAGGATACATGAATCTAATGGGATGTTGAATCTATGGATTTTGAATATGCATGTAAAAAATTCCAACTAAAACTGAGCTATTTCCACAATCCGAGGTTGCTCTGACAAACCAAAGCCACATTTCACCAAATTTCAACATGCAGCTTCTCAGCGTTTACACCGACCGAGCAAATTGGCGGGTTCGTCACTCAGACGATTTGTGAGGAAAAACACAGGCAGAGAGATTCCTCGCTTCCTCAGATTCGTATTTTATCATCCTGGTCATCTTTCCTCTACCAGATAATGGGCTTTTGGTGCATAAATTGTGAAGCTAATTAAAGCTAAAACTGCCTTTTTTTTTAATTCTGCAAATAACATTTGTTAATAATGGCGACATATGTTTTATCTACCTGGAGTTCCTTTGTTATGTCGCAGATAATTACGTTTTTTAAAGGGTGATTTATGAGGCTGAAAAGCGTATATTTCACCCAGCGGAGCAGAATAAGCCGTGTAACAAGGTATGTGTGGGAACCTCTGGAGGAGACAGAAAAACACAAACACACAATGTAACCAAGGTGAGGGCACCTAAAGGAGAAAAAAGAGAAGAGGCCCGTGGGCAGGAAAAAACTCCCAGCTATGCTATAGACCCCCACCCACCCCCCTCCGCCCCTCTGCAGCCTTTCATCGCTTCTTAAAGCAGTATCGACCTCCTTTGTGTCTCTTTCTTTCTGCCGTGTGCATGCATCTCCACGTACGGCTGCATGCCTGCACGTCTGCGTGCGTGCATGCACGTCCGACGCGTAAAAACAGAGCGTTGGTGATGGGAACCAGTAAAACGCAGTGAATGGGACACACAGGGATAACTCATCCTGTCTAAGGTGTCCTACTGAACACATGGTGCATCAAACTGTTTCCCTAAATATAATCATCTAATGTAACCACGAGGGCACTTTGACAGGCTTAGAATAACAGTTGTATGTATATGAGATATGATATGAGGAGAAATATTAAAACAGGAAAGTGATATAGAGAAAATAACATTATATTGGCGTGATTCAGGCCAATTTTTTGTGCTGTTAGTTATTATTTTAATGCTGTTATCTTAAGATATTGCTGAAAAAAATATTAATTCATTAATTTATTAAAATAACTAAGTTAATGGCTGCTCAGGGCTTCCATAGGTTTACAACTATCTAATGCAAAAAGGCCCATAAATAAAATAATGATAATAATAATAATAATAAAAAAAAAAATCTACAATAAGTAAAAAAAAAATCTAACTAAATTAACATTTATATATAAATATATATAATTATATATAATGTATGTATATATATATATATATATATATATATACTGTGTATGTTAGTTATATTGCAGCTTAAATAAATGAAAACTTGAGACTTTTAAAGTCATTATTATTCAGATTTTTGCCTTTTTGAAACTATTCCAGGTTGATTTGTTAGTTTTTTTTCATATATTTATGAATAATCGCCATATATGACCATATAAATACGTGTCAATGAGGTAAAGGCCAGTTTATGAATGATTCATCACGGTTAATGTACAGAGTAGAACAGAAATACATCGTCCATCGTCGTGTCTCACGTGCAGATAAAGTGCAAAGTTGCACTTTTAGAGAAAAGACGAGAAACAGAGACTTTCGACGATAAAAAATCAGCAGGAGATCTTTTACAGGAGGAGGAGGAAATTCAGTTTCTCTTTTTCGTTTCTCCATATCCCGCTCAGGGGTCTCTCTACTAAATCACCTGGCTGTCAACTCCCACCTGAGACACTCCCTGGAGTTAAGAAGAACTATAAAATCATGATGGTGGTTTACATGCATGTGTGTGTGTGTGTGTGTGTGTGTGTGTGTGTGTGTGTGTGAGTGTGTGTGTGTGTGAGCTCCAGACAAACCTACGAGGAAGCTGTGGTTGTGGTTTATACCGATGAAGGTAAAACATTTTCGGGTGATGCTGTTTGAGGCGTCTCCTCTGCGACGGCGATGCTCACAAACAGGAAACGAGGAAGCGGAGGATTAAAGCAGCTAAAGCAGAGAAAGGACTTAAACAGCCTGTGCATCCATCATTCGGCTTTGACAGCGTAATGAAACTCCTACTGCATATTGGATTTATGCACAAAACAAAGCTTTTAAAACGAGACGTGCAGCTTATTCTGAAGGGAAACTGCACATTGTGCATCTTGTTTTTGCACATCTTATTTGACGAGTTGTGCATTTGGAATAAACTGTTGAAGTTTTGCAAAGAATGCAAAGAATTTTATATATATTAATCATTTTAATTAAAAAGGCCTTGACAGCGGATGACTGGACGTACATAGAACATTGTGTGTCACGTTACTTTAAAGAATAAAGTGATTTCTGAACATTCTAGTGTGACTTTAGTCAAATTTAAACTTTTTTTTGCCTGTTTTTTATCGAACGTAACTCATCAACATCCAGTTTACACATTTATTGAATTTATTGATATGCACAGCGCTTTATATTAAATTATTATTAAAGTACAACTTGTGAAATTTGGACTAAATGACTATAAAACGTTATAGCCTAAAGCCTTTATCACTCACTGGTAGAAATTGATTCAAGAATCATGATCAGAGATGATCAGATTATGATGTATTTTGATATAAAATCTTGTTAAATTGTCCAAGTTAAGGAATTTTAGGCAAAAAAAAAACAAAACTTCTGTTGCACACCTGGAGCGAAACCGTGTTTTTTGGAAAAAGGAAGAAACTCAGTGCATATTAAAACATATACATACATTTAGAAAGAGGAGCACTACTTTGTGTGTTTCGTGAGCTAAATCATTAGCGGTTTTCCTTTCATCGCTCCTGACTCCACAGGTGGAAGCGGCTCTGAAACATCTCGGCTACCTGCAGGCGGCTCCGCGTCGACATACTTTTTATTATTAAAAAAAACTCAATCTGGCTCCAATAGTCAACAGTTCGCCTGCAGTAACGTTCATTATAGCACAGCTTAGACTCTGGGGGCTGAGTTTTTTTTTCATATTTTTTGTGGTGGTGGGGGGGGGGGGGGGGGGGTTCTTTTCATCTGTGGAAGATATAAGGTTTGGCATGTCAAAGCAAAATGAGGCGTTTGACAATATCTTCTCGCGCAGACAGGCTGCTGCCTGCAGAACACGCCTGCACGCAAGGCCAGAAAAGATAAGTTAAGATAAGATGAGATGAGATGAGATGAGATGAGATGAGATGAAATGGGCCTTTATTAGTCTCACGACAGCTAAATTGCAGTAATACAGCGGCAAAGTGGATGGTGCAATAAAAAACAAATATATGAATATATACGTGAAAAAATACGTCTAGATCGCATATGATTTGATTTGAAAAAGTAGAGAGATATCAAGATCAATGCTTCTCCACATCAGAACAAATTATTTCACATATTTCTTCTTGGTGAATCATTTCTAATGGTGCAAAATGCATTTTTTTTGTGCATCATTCTGGATTGAAACTGCCTTTTCCATGTAACGAAACGTAATTTTTACTGCACGTCTTTGTTTTAAAGTTTTACACATCTTATATGTTGCAGTAAAATCCTCCTTTTTGCATGTATTATTGTGAAGTAAAACAGTGGTTTTCTGATAACTGCAGATGCATCGACCTGGAGTTAAATTGGCTTTACAATCAAGCTGCTTTGCATGACATACTTTGCAAACAATTGCAACTGCACATTGTATCTTGCAGTAAAATTCCTTCTTGCACGCATTATTTAGACGTAAAACTCCTGCGGTGAAACTCCTCTATAGGCTCCATGTGCATTGTGTCGTTCTTATGAATCATCGCCGCCGTTTTCTTTTGTCCAACAAGACGTATGGATCCTATAATTTATAAGCCAGTGTGTTCCACATTCCTCGGCGAGTCTATAAATCCAACATATAGGTAGAGGCTGCGCCTCCACGCCGGCTCCCATTGTTGCCGTGACAGTGATTTCCTGCCGTCTCCGTCCAGCTTTATAAACAGGATTTACCATCCACCCCCCCCCCTCCTGGTTTCTAGGTGCCCTGCAAAAGGCAGCGCCGCGCAGGCATGTCTTTCACGTATAGAGCCGGCGTCACGGGCCAGGCGCCGTCATGGCGGCGCGGAGGCGTATATGCACATACACGACGCCCCCCGAAACGTCCCTGAAGGACGCATACCGCGCCCCCATAGGGCCGTAACCATGCCAGGGGGAACAGCCATGCCTTAGGGATGTTTTAACGTGGACGCTGCAGCATAGCGGGACGCGGGGAGACCGGACGGCAGAGACGTGCATCAGAATCCTGCAAAAATATTTACGTCAAGACGTACATTATGTGTTCAAGCTGGTTTCTTTAGATCTGTGTGTGTGTGAGTCTTTAACCTGCGTAGAACAAATATATCACATTGTTTAAAATCCTTTTGTAAAAGAGTTAAACTATCTGTTTTTTAGGGTTACACCACATGACATTTTTGGTGTTGTCCCACTTCCTTTAACATATATAAAAGTACGGCTGTGCCCTTATAATAAAGATATACACTTAAGCCCTAAATGATTACTATCCCTGTCAAACACAAGGGATTTCTTTATTTTTCCCACTTACAAATTAGTATTTCACTTCGGTTTTTACTTAAAACTTTATTTATATATACGCATTATAGTCGAAAGACTTCCTTCTGTGTCTTATTTAAGTAAAAATTGAATTTGTAAGTGAAAGAAATCACAAAATCCCTTGTATTTGACAGAGGTAAGTGTGTGTTTATACACGTGTATGGCTGTGCCCTTATAATAAAGATATAAGTGCAAAACCCTCAGACCCAAGCCAACATTTTTATTCAAATTAAATTAATTTACCAATAATACATGATATATAACCTTTGACCTACCAACACCTACACTCTTCTATACAGTCTTTTATTTTGGTAAGACCAGATGTATTTTGCTCAACAAACGGTTCATTTCCTTTATTTCCTGATGATAATCTGCTCTGAACTGTGTTCCGAAAAAAGATCCGGAACATAAGACGAGAGGGAGGATGCTACCGCACGCGCCTGGCAACCCGACAGGTTTCCCCGGCAACCAATGTCTTTGAACCTGCCTTTTTCGGGACGTTTTAGGACGATTCGGACCCTTTTTTTTTTGTCAGGCTTCAACCTGTGGCGAAAACGACCACTGCCAAACATCTGGTGAATCACTCCAATGCACGATCGAAATCTAAAATCTCAGAAGAAAAAAAACAACGACTCGCCGTGAAAAGGTCAGACATTCAGAAACAAGCCTGAGCTGCCACCGGCCTGACGCCCGTGCCAACGCATATTTGCGCGTATGAACAGAGATCTATCAAACGGTGGTTTGATAACGTGGAGGGAGACGGCGAGTCAGTCAGACATGTGTCACGACACCTCTTCTCCTCTCCACACCTGCTGGCGCTTTCGCACCTTTTCACCGCGGCACACCTGTCCGTGGTTTCTGATCAGCAAACCGCACGATAGTAATAGAAAAAACTCATTTAAAGAAAAACGCCTGCAGAACGGGCCACGCTTCACCAGGACGGTGTAGCCTTCAACATCTGGGAACCCTGTTTAAATACATACACATATACATACTTATATCAGGGTTCCCACGCCTTTTCATGAACAAATTCAAGCACCTTCAAGCACCAGTTTTTCACTTTTCAAGCACCTTTAAATAGGTAGCCTACTTGTTGTGTTGCCATGATGGTCATGATGTATGGCATAATAGTATGGGTCTAATTAGCATTATTTCATATGGTGGTAGATTGAGTGTTTGGATTTTTAACTAATTGTGAACAGTGCATTGTGTCACTACCATAGCGCAATAACAGTGACAAATGCCTGAAGGAGGCTAAAGTATTGTATGTATCAGCAGACGAGTTATTTATTTTCACTGTGTGCAAGGACAATCACACAGACCCAATCCACACGTACTGCCTGTCCATTAACAGGATACGTGCTGGTGCTGCTTAATGCTGAAGTAACACGCAGAGTCACCGTGCAACACCTATGACCAACCAGTATGCTTCAGGAAGACAAAACCTGTATTTTGTGATTTACTGGAATATAATGTAAAAATCCATGTTTCAACCAGCATGTTGAGTCTGGTAATTGTATATGTATGGCTGAGTGTGAGATCTCTATGCTTTTTTTCTTTTTTGATTGAGCCCTTAATTCTGCATCAAAACATTGTGTTCTACTCACCCATTGTTTCAGAGATTTAGAAGTAGAGTCAGAGTAGAACACAATGTTTGGATGCAGAATTAAGGGCCTAATATCATAGTAGTCTACTGTTATTGCTCTGCAGAACACCGAGCGAGTATGATAACCGAGTTCTGCACGTAAAGGTATCGGATCGAGCGCGTAGCCGCTTAGGAAACATTTTTGTTTTCTCTTGGTTTATTGAGATAGACATCACAAAAAATTCAAGCATTTTCACAACCTTGAAAACACTGAATTTAAATTCAAGCATTTTCAAGGAATTCAAGCACCCGTGGGAACCCTGATATATATATATACTGTATATGTATTTTCCAGCTATGCACCTCATGCACATTCACATTTTACCACAATGCAAATGCATTTAACGTCTCCATGCGAGACTTGAACAGGTATCAACCTGTTATAGTTTATAGATATTTATATATTTGCAGCTTTTTTTTTTCCATGCATTAGTTTTGTGTGTTTTTTTGCTTGCGCGACACACTCGCCCTGGTGCGTTCATCTCCATCCAACAAGGAAACGATTGAATCCAGATGCAGATTTTAATTGTTTCTACGCACAAATCTGATGTGATGCGACACAAACTCATAACTGATTATATATATACACACACACACACACACACACACACGATGCAGAAAACGCTGACTGAACACAGAAAGGCTGCAGGTGCGTGTGTGTGTTGAATTATTCCGGATCAGGCGGAACACTAGTTATCAGATTAGGTGTTGTGTGCTGCTGCATTTTCCAACTTATACTTTACACAGCCACCTTTACACACAACAGAGGCGTCGCCGTATGGTTAAAAAAAGGTAAAATCGTTGCATGAAACTAACATTAAACACGTGAAGTTGTAGCAGATGCATGTTTGATTTATCACCAGGATTAAAGGAAAACTCTAGTTTGTACTGATAGACGTTTTTAAAGGCTTTATTCATGGCGATGTCACTTTTTAATCTCATTATTTATTCTATTAATGAGTTTGCATCTTTTCTTTGTAGTTCTGAGTCTGTCGAAGCACTTTTTATAATTATTTGTATTAAAAGCAACTATATAAATGAAGTTATGGTTATTCATTATTGAAGATCATCTTTAATAGAAACTATGACGAACTGCTGACTCTAGAATTTGCATGCAATGCATTCTGGGAGCCACGCCAGAGACTCAAAGTCTGCATATCTCAGCCTCTGCTGCTTAAATCTTTACCGTTCTTAATAAATACCTCAAATGAAATAATCTATGTCGCCCTGCCATGTTAGATTCATTAGATCCACACATTTACGTTTCCTGCACCTTCAGGAACCAAACCAGTGATTTTATAGAGAAAAGCTGCCGTGACGTTTAAGGACGAACCGAATTTTCTCCTTTTGCCAAAAGGTGAAGCAGAAGACTGATGATGATGATGATGATGATGATGATGGTGATGGGAGGCAGGAAGCCCCTGAACCAGGTGGTGTTAGGACCTCACCTTCGGCCTCCCTCCACCTACTCTGTGTTTAACGTGACGGATCGACGGGGCCCAGACTCATTTATCTTCCCGTTGGCGCGTCTGGGACGGCGGGTTTTCAGCACCGGAGGGGGGGGGGGGGGGGGGGGGGGGGGGGGGCGATAAAACTGAGGCGATAAAAATTTAAGCAGAAGGGGGTAACTTAAAAAAAAAAAAAGGTGTGTCGCCGTGATCTGAAAGTATTAAATAAAAATTATAGCCGTCAGCTGAAAATGAGTTTAATAACCTGGCAGGGCTTCTAATGCATTAACATGTAGAAAAAGCAGCCTTTCATCACGCTGGAAGTGTGTGTGTGTGTGTGTGTGTGTGTGTGTGTGTGCGCCATACATTCCTCTATCTGGCATGTCTGCTCTATCTCCTCCAGAGCTACATGACAGGACAAGAGACGGACATAGCTGTCCCTCAGCACAAGTGTATGGAAAGGAGCGTGTGTGTGTGTGTGTGTGTGAGTGTGTGTGTGTGTGTGTGTCAGCAGGGGAGAGAATGTAAATCCAAACACACAGCTGCTTTTCCTGACCAACTTTCCCTCTTGGAAAGAAAAAAAAAAAAACAAGACAGTTTCTTTGCTTTTCTTGTCTGGTTCTTCTCTAATAACATTTGGCCTTGAAAGTCTTTGAAAGTCTTGAAAAAAACTACTTAATGAAAAGTTTATAGGATAAATATTACCAATTTTGAGTACAATGCAAGTAAAGCAAGTTAAACGTAAAACTTAATATTTATATAAAGCGTGTGTTAACACAGTTTTGTAATAAATGACTCATTAATGAACCAATTAACCAATTAACCAATTAACCGAGTCCTTGATCTAAGTCTTATTAACACATAACGCATTTACTTCTTTATATGAAGTTTGGGTTCAGCCTGGTGGACCAGACCAGACCTGAGGGGTCAGGAATGTCGTGTTTTTAGGCTGCGGGGGGGGGGGGGGTCAGGCTCACCGGGCCTAACGTGTGTCCCGTCATATTCCAAACGTGGGAATTTGAGGAATTTTAAAAAGAGACAGTGAAGGTCTGAAATGGAGAATTCCTGGGATGCTGCTGTGCTGGGATCAGATGTTGGAGTCAGGCCTGGAGGGGGCAAAGGTCAACGAAGAAACCAATAAAGTGCTTCTAATAAGTGTGTGTGTGTGTGTTTTAATGATGATTTGAATTATGATTTATGGGCCCTGATCTAATTTAATAACCTGTGGGACTATAGCATAATATTCTGGATATTCAACAGTGTAAATGAGCACAACCAACATCTCTTGAGGTTGAATTAAACCTGAATTTACCTGTTTTTCTCACAAATACAAATACAGCAAATATATGATAGATATCCTGGAGGATTATGAAGATGTCATCTGAGATAAACGTCACAATTTAAAGTGTTTTACAGTGTTTTATTGCAAAATTGCCTTAAATCCAGGTGATCACGAAGGCGTGGTATATGTGAAATATCAAACGAGCGTCTCTGAATCTGTTGATCATGTCTTAACCGTCTGCCATGTTTTAGTGTAACTTTTTGACAGTTTTCGTCATTTTCTGCAGTTTTCTCGTTAATACAATAGATTTATCACCTTTTTTGAATTGATGTAAATGTGTCGTCTGTAAGGCCAAACACAACGAGCTCAGATCGACATAATTTGATCACAGGAATATAAATCAACACAATCTAATGGAGATGCAGGATGAGCATTTAACCCTGAAAATATCACTTTTAAATAGCAATTAAGTTCTAATAGAAACACTGAAGGAATGCTTGTTTCATTAGTCCCCAGCCATAGTAAAGAATAAGACAGATTATAGGAATTTCACGCAGACGGAGTCATTTATTCGCTCCTGTTTGATCTCAGCCTCGTGTGCGACGCGGCGAGCGAGAAAACAAAGCGGACAGGATATTGTTTACGTGTTTTTGGAGGCATTCTTATAGGAGGCCAACGTAAAGCGGGGAGCGGCTCATATCCTGTCTGGACCTCCACCTGCGGCCGCGTCTTCTCCAGCGCAGGTGGAGCCGCGCGTTTGCTTATTTAAAGCCTCATACCTTTAAAAAAAAGGTAAAATCCAGGACGCATACGCTGGATTTCCTGTCGCGTGCCACTCGCCCCGCCAGGAATGTATCGCCTCCCTTTTTTTTCTTTAAAATTTCCTGTTCGTTCCACGTTTTAACGTCTGGAGCAGATGCTGATACTACAGACATGGGGTCCCCCTCCAGTTATCCTACATGTGAACCTGTTGAAATATACAGGTTTTATGCATAAAGAGTATTTTTATCTGTAGTAAAACACTATGCTACTGTTACAGTATCAATACAATACAATGAGAAAACAGTAATATCAGTAGTACGGCTTTGATTTGAGCTGTTTGGGTGTTTTTTAACATCATACAGAATATATTCATCATAGATTCTTTAATAATGCTCAGTCTGATTTCCATGATTTTTGGGGGAAAATTAAATATTATTTATATCCTATTTTAATTAGAATATTCTTAACATCTTATTAATCATTGAACTTTGCATTGCAGAATTAACTCCAATCAAGTTTTTTTTATTTATATTAGTTTAGTCTTGTTTTAAGTTTTATTATGCAATTTTCTAACCATAAATTGATTCGGACACAGATTTTTTCTGCTGATTTGTTTTCTTTTATTGTATTATATCTATAACAGCAACGTAAATTGATCCTGAAACTTCCACCTCACATGTTGCAGATTTTTTATAACCTTCGTGGTTGCAGAGATATTCCATGTTTATTGTCATTTCGAGCAGGAGAAATAAGCCTGGGGCTTAAGTGGCGAAATCAAGAAGAAAAATACACATAATAAGCTCAATTACCTGCCAGTGGAATGAGATAATTCTACTTATTAGACTAAATTGCACTGAAAACAAGATTTCATTTTTTGCAGTGTATTGTTTCATCCTGAAGATATTGGGTTTACCATCCTAGGATAAAAAAGCAGCCCACGGACTATGTATTGTTTTATCCTGAAGATATTGGGTTTAACATCCTAGGATTAAAAAAAGCAGCCCACGGACCATCTGATCACCTCTAATCTGCGTGCTGGATCTGAGCCTGCAGGCGCTGAGGTGCACCGGCGTGTTCGACACCTCTCCACCCACCTGATGTGATCTGGCCACGCGGCCCTGCCTGTGCATGCGTCCCTTCACCTGCTCCGGGTCATTAGCGGCATTCCAGCGAATATCTGCCACCGGCAGAAGCGTTATTAGCCAGGTATTTAGCGGCGTGATTGACAGCGGTTGAGCCGGCTGTCAGAAGCCATCACGTCGAGCTCGGAGCGTCGCTGAATGCCTCTGGAATCACTGCACCAACATGCAAATTCTCCCACTTATTAGCTGAGATGTTCAATAACTTCATTTTTTTCTTGATTCGATGCTTATTTTTTAGTTTGTCCTGCTCCAAAACGACAATAAATATGGTTTGATACCATGTACTGGTGGTTAGAATATATTGCACAAGAAATCTAACATTGCATTAACTTAATTTAAAAGTTAAAACAATACACTGCAAACACTGAAATCTCAATGGGTGCAAATATTGTGTTTTTAGTACAATTAGTCCAATATTCAGTAGAATTATCAGGTGATTTAGCTTATTGCATTTCATTTATTTTTTTTCTGGTGGAAATATCTCCACTAAACCACAAAGGTACGTGTACATGTACATGTACAAGTGGTAATACAGAAGAGTCAGGATCAATATATGTTGCTTTATAGAGCAAATACATTTACAATATTATAAAAAAATGACAAAATCACTTCATTTAAAACTCAAATCCAGAGGAAAAAAAAGATTATCTGCAATGCAAAGTGCAATGATTAATAAGATAAGCGTTTAAAGATCACATATGTGTCTGTAAACACTGAGGATCATTATAACATGGAGAATATATTCAGCTAAATGTTTTAAAAAAGGAGATTATAAAGGACCCCAGGTAAGTCATTGCACAAATGGCTGAAATCTAAATTAAATTAATGAATTGCATGCTGATGTTATATCAAATTCAGGATGTACAACATTCTTTTTTTGCAGTTTCCTGCAGAAACGATGCAGCAGCTCA
Source organism: Eupleurogrammus muticus (assembly GCA_036785175.1). Lineage (NCBI taxonomy): Eukaryota > Metazoa > Chordata > Actinopteri > Scombriformes > Trichiuridae > Eupleurogrammus > Eupleurogrammus muticus. The sequence continues at coordinate 16,912,740 of JAYKQN010000017.1, read as the reverse complement.
GTTTATTTTTTAGTTTATTTATAATCTTGAATTATCTTTTCCCTCTGCTGTGTTTGGATGCGACATTATCTCTGCATGGTGAGATAAGTCGCTCCGTGATATCGCCGCTGTATAAATAAAAAATTAAAAAAAACAGTGTTGAAAGAGTCAAGTCAGATTACGAATCTTTACTGGTTAAAGACCTCTGCTTCTTATTGTACAGTTGTGTTATTTCTAACAAGATTCATAAAGTATTTATTATGTTTTTCCATGAGAACACACACTTCCTGTAGCCACTGCAGTAGTTTATAGACGAGCTATGATCATAAAGCTAATAAAATCCACCTGTTTTACCATATGGGACATTTACAGACTTTGTTTCACTAGTTCTTTCCCTGATGTGAAATCCTTGCTCCTCTCGGCCCCCCCCCTTTAATTTTCCCCCTTTTCATCGTGCCCCGCCGCCCTCTGAATGAGCTTCCTCCAGACAGATGAAGGGAGAAAGAGACCGAAATAAAAGACAAGAGAAGAAGAGGAGGAGGAGGAGGAGGAGGAGGAAGAGGAAGAAAAGGGGCATCAGGGCTTGGCCCCCGGTGAATTTACAGCTTTTCATAGTGATGCAAAAAAAGTCAATAAATTGCGTCGATGCGAGGCCGTTGACCCGCTCACCCACACACACACACACACACACACACACACACACACACACACACACACAAAGGCTTCATAAACAGCTGATTTGCAGGACCCTTTTTTTTTTGAAGACTAATAAAAAAAGTGACTCAGCGCGCCGGGGTCAGAGCCAGTGTGTGTGTGTGTGTGTGTGTGTGTGTAAATTATCCCCCCCGTGACCTTTTCGCAGATAAAGACGCCGGACGGCCCCGGACACGACGCTGACAGATATACGGCCATGTCTTTATGTCGGCGCGACAGACTCCGCTCCCGTCTGTCCACTCTTTCTATTCCCGTTCCTTTACTCCTCATCTTATATCTGCCGACACATGTTTTTCGCCATTTTTGATTCCTCTAACTGAGCTGGTTAGTTGTTGGTCAGTCAGGTTGTGTTAAAAGACCCAAAATAAAACACATAATCATCTAAATCAGTCAGTTAAACAATAATTTTGCACCAATTTCAGTCTATTTAATGTTTTAAGGAGAAAAAAACGCGATACTAAAGCTCTTCAAATGTTAACACTCTGGCTTCTTTAATGCGTCGGTGGCAGTAAAGTGGAAAAGGAGACGTGTGGGGACGTCCGCCTGGTGGGAGGTGAGGGGCGACCTTTGACCCCTCCGGCGGGCAGCTGTGTGCCGGACACGTCTCCATCAGACCGGTGAAAGACAAGTCAATGCAGAATGTTCCTTTACTCGCATTGTCTTGTTTTACCTTAGCTTCACATTTAAAAAATATATATATATTATATGACTGATCATATGGTTCCTGCTTTAAATCATCGATTTGACGATTTTATTTACTGGGAATCACTTTTATTTTTATTGATAGATTTCTAACAGCATTTTGCACCAATGCTATTTCTGCATAGTCCTGCATCAAAAAAACATCAGAAACTATTGATGAGTTTATTAATCCTAATGAAATTAGGATCAATTCATGGAATTCCTTGAGGAAAATATTCCAGAATACATATAGCCTACTGGATTTACAGATATGTGGATATATCAGTGTATGTAGGGAACAGACACACACACACACACACACACACACATGACAGTGTGTGTGAGGATTGTAACAGAGGAGCAGGAATCCCCCTCCGACTGGGACAACAGGCCTTTTGAATGGTAATGCTATTCTCATCTTCACCGGCACAGCCCCGCTCCGCAGGGGGTCTCTCACACACACACACACACACACACACACACACACTCACACACTCTCACACACACACACACACTCACACACACACACACAGACACTCACACAAAAGGGGCTGCAGGAGAAGCAGCAGCACCTCGACATGAATGACGTGGGATGGATTGTAACCTGTTGGAAAAGGCCACACACACACACACACACACACACACACACACACACACACACACACACACACACACACACACACACACAAAGGGAAAAGCAAAAAGCCAGAGCCATGCAATATCCCGACGAGCCAGGTAATAGTCGGTAACAGATTAAGTTAAGAATCGGGTCATGGATGCAGTGCAGGTTCACAGTCCTGGTTCAGGTCTCTCTCTCTTTCTCACACACACACACACACACACACACACACACACACACACACAGGCAGACGGTGGGACCCTTTGAGGTTTCCCATCAGTCCCCTGACACCACTTTGCTTCATGTGAGGGGCTTAAGGGGCCCTGAGGGAACAGTTAAAACCTGGTGACTCCGCAGGTCAAAGAACCCGGGTTGGCTGCAGTCCCAGAGAACTACTGAACAAAAAAAAAAACAACATCGCAAGGAAATCTCATACAACAGATAATGTGAATACGGTCAGGTAGGTGAGGAGATCCTGCAAACTAACGAAGGAGAAGCTCTTTCGTGGCGTCTCTCTGGCTGGGGATGGGAACTAATTGTTTCACGGCTGCTTTTTTTTGGGCCTTTTGGGACAACATCTGACCTCATTTCTACCTGAAATGAGGCACGGCGCGTCCTCGGCGAATCCAGATCGATCGTCCAGACGCGGCCGTTAACTCATTTTGGAATTGGGGGAAAAGAAAAAAGGCAAAAAACAGAGGCTGTAATGCACGAGTGGCAAAGTGCAAACGTGTCACGTATTACTAAGATAATCACTGATGAAACGTAAATTTGATGCTAAATAGGAACAAATTGTTTTGCTCGGTGTGAAGCAAATGATTGATTGGTGGCGTAAAAGCTCATTTTAAAGAAATAAACAGGTCCACAGTCCCAGTTAGGGTCACACACACACACACACACACACAGGCGATGGGACCCTTTGAGGTTTTTAAACAGAATAGTCCCCAGACACCACTTTGCTTCATGTGAGGGGCTTAAGGGCCTCAGACCCCCCCTTACCCCCCCATGGGGAGCATTTAAAACCTGGAGACTTTGTAGGTCAAACAACCTGCTGTTGGCTGGAGTCTGAGAAAACTGCTGCAGGAAACAGATCATAAGATCAGGATACGCATGTCTCGTATCAGTGGTGCGTGTCTGCTATCAGTGAAAGGTAGCGTGCATCTTTCAGGCTGCAGGATTCAGACGAAACAAAGGAGAATTGAAGGGAAAAGCAAAAGGCTAAAGTTCAGCAACAGTGAGTGAATATGTACAGTTAATAGTGGTGTATGCAACCTACCTCTAGTTTTACATATCATCTAACATGATATATTGTCTTCTTAACTCGGCCATTGCTGCCTTATTCGCTTCTCTATTAAAGATTCATACTACTACAGTTTCCAGTTAAATGTGTAGATAATTCAGCAAATGCATACACATAAACATAGTAGTATAAGCCTCACTGTTAAATATGGTGTCCACAAAATGTTATAATTCAACAGCACCACACATACGTAGAAATCGCAGTACTAAACGCTGTCTAAGTAGGTAAGTAAGTGAATACACAGTAAAACGTTGCTGTTAAATCTGCACTTATTTACTGTGTGAAATACAGTGACAGTACTGTAAATTATGATTATTATTATTATTACAGTTACATTTTTATTGTGCAACTAAAAATACAAATACAACTAAAATCACATCACTTCTTGTACTTGCGGTACAATAATTACGGTAATTTCTGCATAATTGCTGCCAGTGAGTTACACTACGTTAAATTTTGAGGTAATGGTTTTACAGTTTAAGTAAGGAAGTGCAAATACGTTTTTAATTACGAGGGTAAGGCAGAAAAAATGTTAATCAGGATTATTTTCACAGAAGTTTAGTTCCTATGACCTGGAGAGTTTCCGCTCGGTCTGAATCTCATTTTTCTGTTAAACATCGGCTCTCGTTAAAGAGCTCTGAAACTTCAATAGGAAGATTTACATACATGTTGAGTCTTAAAAAGGTGAGTTAGGCCAGGGTGAGGCGGATTTAATAATGCAATTTTTATTTTATATATATGGGAGGGGGATGCGTGAACAGGCCAGTTGGAACAGGTGAGTTTTGAGGAGGGATTTAAACCCAGAAAAGGTATGAGGGGGGGGGGACCAGAGCCTGGGGGGTGGAGGGTTTTAAGACCCAGATGCCATAAAAAATAAATGGTCTATGTAGGATTGCTGATGCTCGTTTCGGTGAGAGTAAGAGCCGAACACACCTCGCATGCAGGAATGACATGAATTGGTACTTGGGAGTGATTTACAAGCAGAAAAGGTGTGTGTGAATGTGTGTGTGTGTGTTTGATGCCTTAACAGCTAAGCTCCCTGTTGTAGTTGGCTAGGCCCAGGCCACCCAGAGAGAAAGAGGAGGGCCGTGTGTGTGTGTGTGTGTGTGTGTGTGTGTGTGTGTGTGTGTGTGGATGAGGTGTAAAAGTCGGATAAATCATTTATCGCGTCGATGATCCCTGTCATTGCAGCACAACACAAGACAACACGTCTCGTGCCATCTCGTTCGTCGTGCCTAAACACGCGTGAACCCTCCTGACCCCTGAACCAACACCCGAATAGATCAAATCCTGCTTTGATGCATCTCAGAATTAACACATTTAGTGGATATTGAAGTGTTAGAATCACACGTTTACTGGACGTAAACCAGAATATGAACCACGCCATCAGCATCCAGGTACTCTACGCACTACATTTCCCACAATTCAACGGTGGCGCTCCGAGCAGGAGGCCACTTCCTTTCATTATACATCAGCGGGCAACAGGGTGGGAATCGGAGTACATGTTCACGGAGGTAGCTGCAGAACCTCTGTGACTTTGTGTGGTGATAAAAGAGAATCTGAGACAAGACAGAAGAGATTGCTGAATTAGCCAAAAGAAGAGACACCACCAAGTATCAGCCACAGCTTCAAAAAAAACATTACTGTGCAACGTATTCAGAGTTTTTACTCAGGTAAAGTTTAGAAGTGAACTACTTGTTTTCACACCACATGTGACTTTTCCTTTTCCTCATGTTTAGAGCTTTTTGCACTTTATTATTGTATTTCAATCCAATTTGTTTTGAAAATTAAGTGAATTATAGAAAATTGCTGATATTATATATTTATTTGAAGTAAATTTAGGCCATTTTTGCTATTTCCCTGAGAAGTAATACTGATGCTGCCTTGAATAATACCGCTTCATTCATTTAATGTTCATGTTTTGGGGATTTTTACACAAAGCTTTTGTCTCTGTTGAAAATAAAAATTTACTAACATTATTTATTTGATCATATAGTAATTATGAATATGTTATAGGTATTATTTTTAGGGTTTCAGTCTGTTTAATGGGATCACTAGACTATATGCGGTCATTTTATTATTTTTTTTTCAATGAACGTTCGATCAGTCCGGCCCTTGGCTTGTTCCTAAATTTTTCATTTGGCCCCCATGTCCATTCCACTTTGACACCCCTGGCTTAGAACGAAATATGCCATATGTTGCGCTGTGCGCTGCTAGGTGCTTTTGGTTAGAAAAAAAATCTCAAATCTTTCCTGAAATATCGTTTTTTCAATGTAAAACAATCATTTTTACGATTTGAACACTTCACCTCCTGTGGTTAAAGCATCACTACTACTGGCTGTACTTTTAATTCCTAATGAGATATAAAAAAAAACAAGTAGGTGTGCCGTAGCATCATTTCACAGCCGGTAAATGTTGTTTTAATGTGTTGCATAAACACCTCCAGCTACATATTTTAATGTAGTTATTAAATATTTGAGCTGTGGAGAAAGACATGTGTTTGTCTCACTTCCAAAATAAAATTTGGATTTATTTTCGTCATTATTTCTGCAAAGGATGAGAGGATTCAGTCCAAAATCTGCAGAGGTTACCAGTTCTTATTTAGGCGACACAGTCACACACACACACACACACAAGTGTTTTCTCACAGCTTTCCTCGACACTATGTGAGAAGTGGCACCCACACAACATGGGCCATCAGAAACAGATTGCGGGCTGCTCGTATTAAATCAATCGCCTTGACACCGCAGCGAAAGAATCATTCACCTCCCTGCAAAATAATAATCTGACAAGAAAAGCTGTCAGCGGGCCAGCCAGGAATTATTATTATTATTTTATTGTGTTTAACCAAAACTGGTCAATGCTAAAGCGACTTAACCTTATTGACTGAACTGAGCTTCACCTCCTGTTGGGAGAAAACGTATAAAATGCAGGTTTATCAATGCTTTTTAAAATAAAAGCAGCAGTCAACACCTAAAATTGAAGTCAGTGCAAAAAAAAAAACTGAAAACAAGATGCAACAAGGGCAACTTTGCCCATGGCAGACACAGGAGGAGATTTCTAACACGCCTTTTAATGGAACATGTTCACGAAGCGAACGTGTCGTGACACCGTGCAAACACGCGTCTCCAGGCACCGTTTAGCCGAGCTGGTGTTGATCTAATCTCAGATTGGTGCAGAATTGTGCAAAGAGACTCTCGGCTGTTTTCTTTGCTAATGTCTGCACTTGCACAAATTAAGAAGAGAGACTTAAGGGGGTTTAGCAACGACTGAATTTGTGCGTCTTGATGCACGACTCGGCTTCTTAAATCCGACACATTGTGCTTAATGGAGATCCATAACAAGTCTGGAACGGTCCCAATCCGGTATGAAATAGCAGCAAGAGGGAGGAAAGGTGTGTGTGTGTGTGTGTGTGTGTGTGTGTGTGTGTGTGTGTGAATGAGCGGAGAAAGAGATAACTGAGAAACAGGGTGTTGGAGGGCTTGTATAAACCTGTGGTTGCACATGGGGGCCTTGCTGAATGAGATGTATTGACAGGTAGAAGCTGAGTGTGTGTGTGTGTGTGTGTGTGTGTGTGTGCGTGTGTTATACATGTTATGGGGGGGCTATAGCAGCTACAGAATGTAAAGAAATTCCTGTTGAGGCCAGTCATTATGTACAGTATCTGGAGACTAATCCTCCTTAAAAAAGTTCAGTGTTTAACAGCACCGTAACTGTAATCAATAGAAACAAGAAAATATTTAATATATAATTCAGTTCATAGTTCTACATTTTTAACTAGGTTTATGGTTCCAAAAATAACCTATATAGTTCCCAATATGTTGCTGTGAGCTATTATTCGTCAAAATTTGAGAAGTAGAGACAGCACTAATTTTAGCAGATTTACCATTGAAACTATGCATCGGTATCGTCTTATTATCCAATTTTTAATCCTTATCCAACCAGAGTTTAGTATTGAGGTGACAGCCTCTAAATTCTGTCATATCCTAACACTTTGTTTCCATTCATTCAGTCCACACTAGTAGCAGCGGCAACTTTCACCCTGTAGAATACATCACAGTGTGTTAATGGTCATAGCTGTGGTGCAGCCTTCCTCCATGCTCCTGGCTGTTGCTCTGTGTTTTATGACGTTTTGAGCTGCCATATCAGCCGTTTTTTAAGCTGCATGTTAAGGTCTGTTTACTGGGAGTTTTAGCTGAGTTTTCACCTGGAAGTAAAGGAAGTTTGAAGGAAGTTTCCAGTTCATTCATCCAGAATATTGGCGATCGTTCATTGGTCATTTTTTTTTAATCATAACAGAATTGAGAAATTCAGTAAAAAATTGACATTTTTGCTCAAATACTATACTAAATACTTAAGAGCTAATCCATTTCAGCTTGTTTCATGTGAGATGATGAGGTGGAGCGAAGGAAAAGCCTGAGCTGCTGCTTTTTTTTTTCCCATCAGCCCCCTCTCCCTCCAATTAACTCGCAGCATTGAATGGAATTTCGTCAAAGCCCCAAACACCCGATAACCGTCCCGCTGTGTGTCGTCCGTCGTCCGGAGACCTCGCGAGCAGACGCGGGCGGCGAGTTCAACCTGTCAATCTTTCGATACCCGCTCGGAGGGGGGTCAGTCAGCACCTGAAGGGGATTGTGGGTATTTAAAACAAACAGTGACTGACAGGTGGCGGCTCTGAATGGAGGTTAATCTGACAAACAGGCATTCCTCTGGCTTGGATTAAGGATCAGCACTGCTTTTTTTTGTCTCAGGTGCTGATCTGAGAGCAGTAAGACATATTATTATATATATTAAAAGTGAACTATCTCAATCAGTTCATCCTTTTTTCATGCAATTCAACAACTGATGGGAAAAAAACGTGCTAAATAAATGATCCGTATTCATTAATAGGAACATTCTGTTTTCAGGTATAATTTTAGTTGTTGTAGACATAATGCATAAAATGTAGTTTCCCACAGGAGGACAGGACACAATGCAGCGAGGGTAAAGCGACACTGTTTTCTTTCTTCCTTTCTCTCTTTTTTTTTTTGTCAGGCATGTGAACTGCAGAAACCCTCCGGTGCTTCTCCAAACACGCTGTAATGTAATCTCTACAGCTGGTCGAGCCTTTCCTGAGGGAGACAAGCTGAGACACCAACGCGGCGTCCGCGCGCACACACACACACACACACACACACACACGCACACGACAGGCCGCTCCACTGTGGTCGTATATGTCAAAGGTAGCGGCGGGAGAGAGAGAGAAAAAAAAAGCGAGAAACCAAAAGTTTTAATCTCAGACTTCCTTCACTACATGTGGGTGACGGGAGGATGTAGAATGTAACAACAGCTTTGAAGTCAATGACGACGGGAGGGCGAGGGATTAACTTTAAACACAGCAGCCGGTGTCATATGTGGAACAACATGCCGACCTGCAGCTTTTCTAACACGCCCTGACGTCGTTTAGCCGCTAAACTGCGAGTACCAGGTACGTACAGGACCAGTAAAACCACAGCGTCTTCCCAGTACGGCTGCAACAAACAAGTATTTTTCATCACAGATTAACTGGCTGATTGTTTTCTCACTTGAACAATTAGTTATTGTCAGGAGAGGAAAAAAAAAAAGAGTTGCAATTTCAAAGGTGGCCAACTAGTGGTTGGATGGTGTAACTGCAGAGCAACAAAGACACACCAGCAAAAGGTATAAATGCTCACAATGTCATGCACAATTGTTAAAAAAAAATGCATGCAAAAGAGACCATGTTAAGGGCCTGAATGCATGTTAAAGAGCTCTCAAGGAGCTGAAATGCTAAAGTGTCCTCACCACTGCGTGCCCATGCATAGGCTGCGGTGTACGTTTGGCCTGAGGCAAATAATTTGAATTTATGTCCAAAAAAAATGCAAAAATTATCAATTTTCATTGAACTTTTGCAATTTAGCAAGTTGTTAACCTTTTTTTTAATAATGTTTGCTTTATAAAATATTTACAACCTTTAAAGACGTCAGAATCGATCCAAACAGCGTGATAAGTGTTTTACTTTACTGTTGTGTGTGTGTGTGTGTGTGTGTGTGTGTGTGCAGGTATGTGTGTGAGCTATGTCGGACACTGCTCAGGCATGCTGCGCTGGCAGTTATCAAATTATCCCCTCGGCCTATACACTCGCAGGGCCTGATGTATACAGTTGCTCGGTTTGTGCGGGTGTATCTCTTTCAGTCTAATTACTGGCCCTTCAGCTACTCATTCTTCATACCTCCACGGATCGCCCCGAGGAGTTCTGGGTAAATGAACGTTATTCAGCTGTCCGTCTTTATCGCGGCGCTTTGGCTGCTTTCAAACACTCAAATCGCTTTTGGCAGATACGGTGAAATGAACACCTCAAATGTCAAGGTCTCGTCATCTCCCTAATTTGCAACATTACCCTAAATGATCTAATAGAGTGAACCCCAAACTCTTCTTTCCGTATGTACACTGCTCTGAGTCAGCTGCCCACATTTGAATGTCTTGTTCCTCTTCCTCCAGCATCATACCTGTGAAAACGGCATGCCCAATTTGTAAGTAGCAACGGTCTTAATGGGAAATTGTCATTTCGCACGTAATGGGTCCTCGTTGGCTTTCAAGATGGCTACCTCCCGACTCTTTGCTTCAATTGGCTCATGCATGGTGTCAATCCATATCAAACAACTTCAAGACCATAATTGTGATATTTTCAATGATTGCCCCCCCCCCCTGCCTTCGCCCCAGAAATACATGGTAGACCAGGTCCATATAAACAGCAAAGCAACATGTTGGTTCTGATTATTTAACACTTCCTGCAAAACTACAGGAGCCTCACATATGTATATATTAAAGCAACTAAACCAAGAAAGGTTCTTTTAGCTGGGACTGATATAGATGCGAACCCTTCTACCCTCCATTCAAAGACAACGCAAGTCAAAGAGCAATATTTGGAGTTACCAAATCCTCAGAGTCAGAAAGTACCAACCAATCAACAGTGCATTACATTACAACATTACATTCAAAGAACAACGTTATTAAGATTTGGCAATTGGCATCATTTTTTTTTCAGAATATTTGAGACAGGGTCCCCCTGGGACCCTTCTTGCAGTTAAATACCACCATGCTAAGTACTGATAGCACACAGTCTACATAAATCCCATAAACACACACACACTCGAGGAAGCACTATTTTAACCAGAGTGACGACCCTGCTCTTGGTTCTAAAATAACTGAGATGGAGTGATGGGCAGCTCCTGAGAGAGAGATAAGCGTGTCGGGTTCTGTCTGAGTCATCCAGAGACTAAAATATAAATATAAATCGTATTAATCCCGTGCATCTGTTGCAAGTAGCTGCAGCCAGTCCCATCAGAATGGAAATCCGTTGAACTAAAACGGGGAGGTTGGTTTCTGGAAGCTGCACCTTGGCTCCCAGAGCGGAGTCACGAGGCCCCTGCGTGACAAGATTATGAAAAATAACTTTTAATGAGTCCGCGCTCCGGCAGAAGACGACAGAACAGAACAATCCTGTCGTTTTGTTGTTATACCTGAGCCGGAGACCGTGAAACAGTAGCCGGACACGTCCGTAACGAGGAGGATATTTTCACGTGAGTTGCCAAGATCTATATTTGGATGTGGGGTCAGGGGTCAAAGTGGCAGACTCTTCTCCTCCTGCTTCTTTACGACGGGCTGAGTGTCTACGTTCATCTATTTGCATCAGTAGGAAACACTGGCCTGGAAGAGTTTTTAAAGTAAAACTCCTGTTTTTCATTTACACAGTGTGGTCCCCACGATGTAGGTTTTTGACAGGTGACCCCACGTGGTACAATAAACAAGTATGTGTGTGTATGTGTCGAAATACTACTGCTAGTTCAGCAGAAACAGGCCATTTTTCCTGCACGAAAATTGTATTTTATTCTGAAAAAACTCTGGGCAGAGTCATGCACTTTTACTAATAAGAACCTTGAGTTAAGAGTCCTGTCTTCGCTACCTCCTACTTTGCTTTCTCCCATCTTGCTTTTGCTCTTTCTCTCTTTCTCCCCAAGCAAATCTTCTTGCCTCTTCTCCCGTTTCTCTTCATTCACGTCCAACCCTTCACCTAATGTATAACCCTTCTCCTCTATCCTCCTCCTCCTCCTCCTCCTCCTCCTCCTCCTAAGGAATTCCTGTCCTGGGTCATTTGTAGCCTTTGACTGCACTTACAAGGAACTGTAAAAGCAACCGTGTTTACCCCTGAAAAGAAAAGGGTGAAATTCATTAAACGTCTTTTGTTGACAGTAAAAAAAGCATAGCTACGCCAGGTTAGGGCATGGTGAGTGTGTGTGTGTGTGTGTGTGTGTGTGAGGCCGAGGAATGCAGCCAGCGTCTATATAGGGCATGTCAATCCGCATCTTGTTCTCTGGGTTGAAAAAAAAAAAGTGATGAGCTGTGATGGATGCAGGGAGGATGAAGTGAAAGGAGGGATGAGAGGGGAAGGACGGGATTCAAAGAAAAAGCAAATACGCGAGAAGCAAAGCGGTAAACTTTGACTGAGTTTGGACGGAGGAGGAGACGAAAACACACCTGAACTCCCCCCCCACCTCCACACTCTCTATTTCTCCTCCCGGGGCGCTCCCTCTTTTCTTTTGTCCTCTTCGCATTCCTCCCATCTCGAGTAGGTTACAGCTGTCAGTTCGCAGCCCCGGGGCAAGGACAGGGATGAAAACACCGACTCCAGCTCTCCTCCTCCTCCTCATCCCACGTCTGTTTGTTCTACTCCGCCGGATTAAATAAAATTGGTGTTGTTTGGTTTTCCACACACAAACGCATGCACATGTGCACACGTATCCTAAATAGCTGGCTTCTATTGGAATACATTTTTTTTCTTTATTTTGGGGGGTTTTATTGAGTATTGTCTTTCTGTCAACATCATTTCTCATTGCTTTTCTGTATCTATGTCTATATAGGCCATTAAATAAAAGAAATTACATCAATTGAGACCACTTATTAGGTAATGTATGCACACAAATATTAATTTATCATGTATTTTTTATGTCTAAGAGGACATATGCACATTTTTTTATTATGGGGCTTTATTGGAATATTCCATTATTTACAGTTTAAATCTTATACTGGTCCTTTATGCAGCACCTCGATTCATTGACACAACAAATTATAAGCAACGATTACATTAACACCAAAACATATTTTCAGCTTTTCATCTTTTTCATTTCAACCAAACACAATGGTTTTGTTTTGTTGCCCTGCACAATCAGACGGCTTTATCATTGTCATATGTTATCATCTCAGACGTTACGATACGTCCATCAGATGCAACGGCGGAATGCAACACGACAGAACACGCACGCAGCGAGCGCAGCATCAAATTGAAGTTGTCATATTTATGGCATCAATAAATACCGTTTATGCCCCCCGGAGCTACAGTACGATGGTGATAGATGGAGCTGACTGAGATTTCTGCTCCAAGACACGGAGGGAAAAAACACTAACAGCGTTTGACACGACTTAGCTACTGTAAGATGGAGTCAGGTGTCTTTTGCAAACTTACTTGGATAGTTAGATATTTTGGAAATCTAGACCCAGATCTGGATCCAGACCCATGCTTTGATTGGCTCATGCATGCATAGCGTCAATTGATGCAAAACAACTTGGAGATTGTAATTGTTGTATTAGTTGCACACAGCGCAGTGTAAGTAGTAGTAAATGCAAATCACTACAGAGCTTAGTATTGGGAAGATCAATGAAACTGAACAAATAAAATGGTCTCTATGTTTCAGATAAATGCCAGGGACATGGGCAATGGGACAAGATTCTCATAATGATGAACTATACCATTGATAAGTAATCTGCCATTTGAATACAAAATACAGCCATACATATGAACCCTATTGAAATGCATGGCCTCAAGGTTATGGAGATATACATACATACATATTAAAATGTTCCATTAGCCAGCCTGATTTACATTGATCACAAAACTACAGACAATGGAAAAAAAATGTAGAAGCTAAACACATTCCTTCCACTGGAGTGTCCTCCCTCCACCTACCAACTGGCCTCCATCCCGCTTTATTTGTATACCCCTGTTTGCAAAGTCATCCGTCAGCGTGTACTTAACGGCATTCCACAGACCTAAAAACCAAACCTCAGGTAAACTTACAGTTTATACAAACCCCTCACACCCCTTGTAGTCCACATAAACCTTCCAAACAGCGACGTTGAAGCATCAAAGCCAACGGCCCGGACCACCAACATCAGCCACGACCAATACATGTCTGTGTTTATGTGTCTGCGGTCATGTATTTATACACAGTCTGAGTCGTTTTATTGCGGGATAAATCACCGGGGTACGGAGAGGATGGAAAGTGAATAGGCGAAACAGTTTGCAGCTTATCGGATAACTTGATTTATTGATAAGGATTGCATCTGACATAATGTTTAAAAAAAAACTCCTTAAATATCTTATTCCGCAGCCCCTCGGCTCAGCCTGTGACTGAAACAGGCTGTTTCGCGTCCTGCAGTTTTAACGCCCACCTCTTGTTGAACACGCCCTGTTCTGACTGGTCGGGATGGACGGTGTGAGCGTGCATCGACGAGTTCGACGTCAAGTTCTGCAACTTTAACAGAAATATCCAACATTTTAGCGGCATGCAAATAACCGAAAATTACAACAAAAAAAAAGCATGACACTTCCCCTTTAAGACATCCACTCTGTGATGCTTTATTGCTGCAAATGTTGCACGATGGGCATCGACTCCCACAGCATATTTCTATGTGACACACACACACACACACACAGAATGAGCTATGTGCTGTGGAAATTGGCTGGGCGGTGCGAAGGCTGCACATGAAAAGCCACAGCAATGTCGCAGCAGCTTGTCAAGGAAGAGGACGACTGAGTGACAGAGAGAGAGAGAGAGAGAGAGAGAGACCACGTGGGTGCGGGAGGGGGGGGGTCGCTTGTTCACCTTGTGATGGGCAGCGGTTGGCATGGCAACCGTGTACATAGATCGAGTGGAGGAGATGGTTTGGTCAATCCATAGACCTGTGTAATTAAATAGGTGGTGGAAAGTTACTTATAATAGGTTCCCCCCAAGTCGGTCATTTCTATGCTGGTTTCAATGTGAAAAACGCGCAATAATTAATGTCTCAAAGTTGTTTCGCGTCCGTCGACACCATGCATGAGCCGATGGAAGCATCCGCACCGCATTATAGACGGTGTTGTTTGATAAACACGTGCATGGGCACACAGCTGCAGAGTTTACACAATCCGAGGAGTTTGAACCCATTTCTGGATTCCCAGAAGTAGGACGTGAGAGTGTGTATACGGAGAGACGTACACTCACAGCTTGATGGTATGGACTGTTTGAAGGGACGGCTGATGTATTGTAAATATCAGAAATAGAAAGGAATGGAATACGCTTATAGTGTGTTTATATGTTCAAACTCACCACTTGATGCAAAAAAAAAAAGATTCTGGGAACGATTACCCCGGCGTCGTGAGTCACGCAGCATTTCCCCACGCGCTGATTTTCGTAGGTTTCCTGCATCGGTGTGGTCCGGGCGACGCGCTCCGCCGGGCCTGAAACGCCGCAGCGTGACTCCGGCCTCGTTGATAACACGCCGCGTAAAAAAAGAGCAACAGGTAGGGAAATGACCGGTTCAGGCCAGGAGGTTAAAGCAACCCCCGGAAAACATGACAAAACATGTCTCACATGGGTTTATGATTACAGTGATCCCTCGCCACTTCGCGGTTCACTTATCGCGGATTCGCTATTTCGCGGATTTTCATAATGCATTTTTTTTTTTTTTTGGTGCATTGTGTTCTGCATTCTGATTCGCTAAAAACTTACTCCCGCTTCTTGTATCAAAACATGCTACGAATTGTGCTATCATTTTGTCGTCTCGTGCAGTTATGTGTACGTACATAAAACAGCTTGGCAAATTTACATTAAGTTGGCCAGGCCCCCAGCAAGTGCTGCTGACAAAGTGCCAAGCGCATTTAATGCAAGCAAGGGCTGGTTTGAAAAGTTTAAGAAACGCTTTGGACTTAAAAATGTTAGTCTGCACGGTGAGATGGCGTCTGCGGATACCGCTGAGGCAGAAGCCTTCGTGAACAATAAATTCAAGGCGATCATTGAGGAGGGGGGATATAAGCCCGAACAAGTTTTTAACATGGATGAGACTGCCTTAATTTGGAAACGAATGCCCTCCCGCACCTTCATCCAGTCTGAAGAGCAGTGAAACGGCCTACACGTGAGTCACTGTATTTGTATACATGTAATAGTTGCTAATTGTAAAAAAAAAATAAAGTTTTCTATTTCGCGGATTTCACTTATCGCGGGTCATTTTCGGAATGTAACCCCCGCGATAAACGAGGGATTACTGTATTGATAAACTCTTACAAATATCCCTTTAATGCATCAAGACTATTGGTAGAAGCTACAATTAACAAATGTTCCTTGAACGCCTCACGTCGCCTGAAGTGAATTGGATTTGGTTTTATATAAAGAGATATTCAAAGTTTATTAATAATACACATGTTGAGTCACATTATTAGATATTAGAGATGTTTTTGGCTTCTTTAGTCTCCTGTGATAATTAAAAGGGATATGTTTGGGTTGTGGACTTTAAATCTAATTTTTTTGCAGCCTGAGCTCTCATTTGGTCAGATGGTGATTCAGGCTTTATGTGTCTGTTTGCACCCTTTTAATTCTTATATTTGTGCAGAATTTTGCAGCATTTATGTCCGATTCTTCTTTCCTAATTATATAATCGGGTTAAACTCATCACTCTTGACGCGTGCAGAGCCTTTCCCTCTGCAGATGGAGGGGATGTTCGTACGGCGTGGTGGATGTATTGTGCAATTAAAGCCCTTTTTTTGTATTTTCCTTTTTAAAGAAATGCAGGGACTCGGCCAGTGCTTTTCACAGCTGGCAGGCGTCGTGGGTTTCACGCTCCGCGGGGGGGCCTGCCTGGACCCTCGACTCCCTCTCCACCTCAGGAAACCACCGCTCGGCCCTCGGAGCGCGAGCTGGGGGGAAAGAACTCTGAAGTGACGAGTCCCACGGGTGGAGCCGTTCTGGATCAAAACCGCGGCGAAATACTACGGGACGACCGGGGGTGGGGGGGGTTAAGTGTCCCGCTGGGGAGCTCTAATAGCAAAGCCATTATCACAGCCAGACACAGAGGGACTCAGAGATGACGAATAGACTTATAGACATTAAAAAATATTTTGCATCGCTGGGATAACATTTTCAGGCGTGCAGCCCCGCTGAGACGCCATTACGGCGATGCAGCAGATAAAATCTGTGATTAGGAGGAGGAGGGGGGGTCGACCAGATGGTAACCATTCTGGAAAAACATAGGATGACTGCACGGAGGGTTAAGTGCTTCATACACAAGCGAGGCAAGGGTCGAGGTAGAGCCGCATCGGAGGCCGCTTGATCCTGGTCGGCGGGCGACGACGTGAGGATCAAACGGCGTAATGCTCGGCTTTGTTTTACTTGGGTGACGGATGGGAGGATGGCCAGCATAGCAGAGACTCAACATGCGTCAAATCACAAGCAGGAGCGAAGAACGAATCGTATCTGTATTGAATGCAGGTTTGCAGCCCTGAACGATGGAAACCATCCATGTCTCTAAAATACATCTGTATGCAGCTTATAGCCAATCATATCAATAACGTACCCAATACTCTATGATGATAAAATAAATCATGGCTAAAATTGTGTATGTTCGGAAATCAAGAGAAATTAATATTATCATCTTCAGATTTCGAACCAACAGCCTTAAACCTCTAAAACACCCCACCCCAGCTTATTAGGACTTTAGGAACCTCTTCTAGGAACTTCCAGCTATCTAAATCCCTCTTAAAAAAGAATAAAACATGTTTTCTGTGCATCATCTTGTTGACAAGTGACTGTTCATGTAGTGCTTCCCAATGGTCGAACAACTCCCTGATGCAAAGACAAAGTAAAACATGCGTGCACGCCTACGAAATCCAATAAAACGTCCCAATCATTGCAGTGTCTAAATGCAATGAACAGGAACACAGTAGAAGTAATTTGTAAAGTGTAGATATCTTTACTTAAGTTAGTTTCAGGGTTTAGATGAAGCCAAAAAGGCTCATTTAACTCCTAACAGTGACTCTTCAATGAACCTCTGTTGTACATCCTGACCATGAGCCAATCAGTAATGCATCCACCTGCTCGGGTTAATTACCCATGAAGCAATGCATGTCGGTGCACCCACATGCCTGCGGAGTTCAGAAAAACAAAAACATCTTCTCTCTCGGCTTCTCTCTTTTTTTTTTTTTGCCCTCCTCCCTTTGCTCTCCGTGCTGCCTTTGAAGGCCAAAACCAACAGAGAAACTAAGTGACGCGACACGCAGGAGGAAATAAAGGAGGACGGTCCCACAAACGCCGCCACCCCCTCACCCCCCCCCTGCTCCTCCTGGTTGACCTTTGACCTTTGAAGGGAAGGAATGCTCTGTGACCATCTGAGATCAGGTCAGTACAGGAAGAGAGAGCCCGGGAGTAAATGTTCAACTATGCCTCCGTGGCTTGTTGGACGAGTTATAAAAATAAAAGCTGCAAAAGCTTTGCATGAACTAAATAGGAGTTTTGTTCTCCACACATGTAATATTTTAAACTTCGGATTGATACTGAAGTTGAGGCCAGTGATTTGTATGAAGAACAGGAAGCAGTAATGTCGATCGCCGCCTGTTATAGTGAAGCGTCGAGGCACAGACAATGACCTTGTGGTGGGAAAAGAGCATCATGGGAAAAAAAAGAGTGTCGAGGCGAAGGGAGGCCGAGCTTCGGTTTTAATTTGGTTGTAAAGTCTGACAGAGTTATGGGCAAGAGGCCCACCGTGTTTTCTGCTCTTTTTGTGTTCTGTCAATATGAAAGATGGCAGTGAAAGAATAGGGGCTTGAAAGACCCATTTTTTCTATTATATTGAAGCATTTTCCTTTCCCTGTTTTCCCCAATCCACGCATGGAACATCAATCTATCCCGCCCCATGCCATTCGTCAGCCTCGAATCATAAGGCCTTAGATAATTTCCAAAGACTAATTATTATCCACTTTGGTTAATTCCCTCTAAAGGTCAGTCTGTGGGTGAAAGACAGGTCGGACATTCACCAGGTGTCTCTGAGCGATGTGACTTGACCTCGCTTTTACCTCTCTCTGTCTCGAGGTCGTATGCGGTCGCCCTCAAGATGCTCACTTCCCCGTTTTGATCCATAGCTCAAACGTTGTTGGCTCAAAGTCCAGATCTTGGACCATTCTTTGTCAATCTTGAATTATTCTCACGATACCACCGGATCTTCTGGGGATTTCTAGATGCGAGACGATTGCTTCTGCTTAAATTGATTGATTTTAGTCAGTTAGTTCCTTCAGAATAAGAGCATATATTAACCCTATGTGATGCAGCATGCAGCCATGCATGCTTGGTCGGAAGATGGCGATAAAGGCATAAGAGAAACTTATTGTATTGTGCACACTCTCAAAATGTTTTAGAAATGAAACCTGTGAAATTGTCTTTAGCCTCAAGCTAAACAAAGTGTTTGCAGACAGACTTGTGAGTCTAGCCTTGACTCATAAGGCCTTAAATGATTTCCAAAGATAATCACTGTCCTCCGTAGCTAATGCTCTCTCTAGACCAGGGTTTTCCAACTGGTTTTCCCCCACGGGCCAAATTATGTTGAGCCTTCCAAACCAAAAGCATCAATTACTTTCTTCTCCCCCCCCATTGGATCAGTAAAATCAGTTTTGAGTAGATGTTGTGCATGTCTTGGCCTCGCTTTTACCCCTTTCTCCAGGTCAAACATGGTCACATTAACCCCCTGAGGCGGTCATTACCTTCGCTCAGGTTGACCTTTTGCGTCTATTTTTCGCTTTAACTTTGGCTATAGATCAAGTCTGGACAATAAGGCCTGCTCTTTGGGAGTTTTAAAGAAAAAAAACAGGCAGCTAAAAACGTCACAGTGCTAAAACAAATGATGGTGCTTTTGAAAGAATGCTGCGTAATTTAGGGCTTTTGTTCACCAAATAATAGCTTCTCAAACAGCCAGAAACTGTCACTTTCAGCAATGGTCGAAAAGTCATTTTTCACTTCTCGGATAACCGCTTTAGGAATCGATCAGCAAGATTTCCTGCATTTCTTATGCTTTCCGTCAACAGGTGAATCCATGGTCACTTCCTATTGCGCTCTAATAAACCCGAAAGGTGACTGTCGCACCTGTTATCTCAGCTTTTATCAATTACAACTGAAAGAAAACACACTTCCAAGTCAGTAAAGAGATAAAACGACGACCTCTGCTTAAAGGTCATAACGGGGTGTTTACCTTTATGACATCCATCTAGTATGTCAGTGTGCATATCCTAAACGTGCATGTGTGCTCTTGCCTCGACCGTCTCGCTAAGAAATTCCTGAAGGTAGCGCGTAACATTACGTAATTGAGGCTTGAACTGTATTGCCTGCCCCTGACCTCCAGCTCCCACTCTGACCCCTCGCACCTTTTATCAGTGCCCCAGGATTCAGGTTCCCACACGGCAGGATTTACGAGCGGTGCGCGGGTCATTAAAAAAAAATATGACCCTGTTTTATCCTGCTGCGCTGGAGGGGAGAATTCACCTGTTTGAAACGGGCGAACATCTGGTCAGCGAGAGCAGAGGCTGCTGCAGAGCTGCAATTAATCTTCTGATTATTTCCTTTTGCATGCATGCATTGGTGCATGTTGAGTCGACATATATGCTAGCACCAACACATCTGCATTACGGTCAGTTCTGAGCATGCATGTACATGGACGTTAATCTTACATCTAATCATCAAACACATCTCAAGTTTTTCATAGAACGAAAAGAAGCCACAGGACTGAAATGAGGTAAAAGGTGAGCGAAGGAAAGCTGAGGTGCAGACAGGTGTGTAACCTCTTCAGGGAGCTAGAGGGAAGTAGGGGAAGATAGAGAGGAGAGGGGGGGGGGGGCTGGGGCTGTAGCTATGGCGGTGACGTGGAATGCTCATGTCGCCCCTGGCAACGGTGGATGGAACCTATAGGCCCAGACCTGTCCCCCCTCCGCCCGTCACAGATTCCAAGATCCTAAATGTTACAGAGAATGTCAATGGGACAGGGAACGCCTGGATGTCCCTGAAAGGAAAAGAAGGTTGCAAAGATCTCCTGCAGGTTGCACTGCACAACCTGGGGGATTGAGAAAGAGACGTTGAGGTGCTGCATTGTCAAATCTTATGATAAAATCTCCTTAGTTGCACCTCAATGATGAACAAAAAGAACGTCCTAACATTCTTATATGAAGGCAATGCCCCTCTTTGCCTGGATGACGGCAGATTTTCTGCCACTACTTGTAGCTGTTTCAAAATTCAGAGCCCGCTAGTGTTCCATGCACAGCCGCATACTTCTATCTGAAGGTTTTGAGGCCCTGTTGGAAGGTGAACTTGTCAGAAAGAGGGTGAATACTGTTTTGCATATACTCCTAATGAGCTTATAGTGTGTACTAAACAGCACGTAAACCTGCTCATGCGTGGTGAGCAGACGTCCATTTCCCCATAAATTTGCAAAAGCAAAAGAAAATTGCGAGTGTTTCCCTAAAGTTTTGCAGTCTGAATAACTGTGATGGCATCATTCTCTTGCATTTGCCGATATTACAACACTTCTGCCACTCAAGCAGCATATCGGATAATCTACTTCCCTGCAGAAAGAACAAACAACTCTATCTCCTTCAGCTTCAGTGTTTTCGGGACCTGCGGGTTTCAATCCGTGGTTACGGCTCAGGGTTTATTGAGTCTATGTGTACCTCTGTGTAAAGGGATTCAAGACCTTTACATTCAAACAGCGGGGGGGCCCCCCAAGCCATGAATCTTTCAGCAATGTCGAGCTAATAAGGTTAAAAAGATTTGCAACAGGCTGTTTGGCGAGATAATGGGAGATACATCACGAGTGGCCTATGCAAAGTGATGCTTTGCTAAAACGTGAGACTTGATGTGGAGAACGTCAATGTTAATTAAACATTGACGTTTAAAGTGGAATTAAGATAAGCGAAGTGTCAGTCACGCTTGACGCTCCGAGTGGTATTGAAGCAAAGTGGTGTGCCTTTATTTGAAGTGCACATACCTACGAGCAGCCTGGCAAGTTATGTATTGTTAAAACGTTAATAATTGTCCTCTCTGTTAGCTCACAGATCTTCTCTGTTCTCACAAACCCTTTACACTTTTATGTGTGATTGCATGTTTTACCAAGTATAACTTATATAGTATAGCTTGGATTTACAAAACTACATATTAAGTCCATTCTTCAATCCAAGGTCAGTTTTACAAGGATAAATGTGTTGTTAGAACACAGGTTAAAAACACATAGCTAGTAGAGATGAAAAATTACACTAGGAGACTGGAGATATTGAAAAACATGGGTTCAATCCAGAGCAGGGGTCACCAACCCTGGTCCTGGAGGGCATCAGGTGTGTTCCTGCTTGTTTTGGAACAGAAACCTGCACCCAGAGTAGCCCTCCAGGACCAGGGTTGGTGACCCCTGATCTAGAGAAATGCTAAATGTACTTCTTTCGCACCAAGGGACAAGGTTGAATTGTTATTTTACATGTTTAAGGAAACAATTTCTATGCAGCAAATTCAGCCCAAAGAGTGCAAGACTCACTGATAGGGAGAAGCCCAGGAGGTCTATGACATCTAGTAATAGAATCTAGCCATATATTAGACTTAGAAGATAAGGAAAAGGGGCATGATCAGGTGGCGATCTGTCTGAGTTGATTCTGGAGGCCTAATGAAAATAGTTTATGTCTGAGGGAGCAGCAGAGTCATGTAGAGCTTGTCTTAGAAAAGGAAGCAGTTTTTGATGAATATACGAGTTCAAGAAGCTGCAAGAATTTATGGTGTTAAACAGTTCAACAGCGCCTGCCAAAGGTCATTCAGGTGCACGTAAACCATTAGGGTGTTCCTACTGTAGGTGGAACTGCCAACAAGTAAGTCCTTGCCTGTAAACTTGCTTGGCATGATGAATCTTGTAAGAATAGGATGTCTGGAGACGTGGAGAAGTGCTAGTGTTTGGTGCCCACCTGTGTATGAAGGTAGCCAATGCAGAAATGGTTGGCATCCCTAGGGGAATTTCCAAAAAAAAAACCTGGGTGGACACGTAAGCTCCCCCCCCCTCTTTTGTCCCCAGGGAAACATAATTTGGAACTATTGTGGTAAGCCGGGTCATGTCAAGTCTTGCTGTTTTTTGTTTTTTTTCCAGAACAGAAGAGAGGCATCAGGAATGAAAGGCGTTCACTCCCTGCTACCCTCCATCTCAAAAGGCACGTGCGAGCCGGTTTCATTTCTGAAGGGGTGGTGGCATTTGAACCAGGGGCTGCTGACACTCCTGTGGCAGTTCTGAGAGACACAGGACCCATTCATTCACTTTTGCCTACGCGAGACAGCTGCTCCGGGCACCTTTGTCCAAATTAAAGGTTTCGGCGGTGCCTACAGAGCTCGCGCACACAACAACGTCTCTGCGGGTTATTCCAAAGTCAAAGATGCCTGTACAAGGTGTTACTTTCCTGCTAGGGAATGACTTGGCACATACCCAGGTGGTGGTGAGTCCCTGCTTGTCTCGAGGTGTAGGTATTTCCCCCCCCTCCTTGCATCAGAGGATGCAGTACCATTCAAAGACCCAGCAGTCGGGAACAGGGGCTGTGACACCTCAGAAGTAGACCGGGAGGATTCAGGTTGATAGGTGTGAGATTTGCCAAGCGTACCGAAGGAAAAACTACAGCGGCAGAGTGGCCCGGCAGTGAAAAGGAAACTGTCAGACGCTCAGTGCATGGTCGAGGTTCACTTTGAGTTCGTTCAAGCAACGGCTAAGCAGAAGCACGAGGCCACTGTTACCAGTGTTCGGAGGGCGGACATGATCGGTCCTGCTGGTGCACGGCAGTGAGGAAGAATCCCTAGCTCGTTTGGGGGGATGCAGTTCTGCAGTTCTGCAAAGCCCCGAGAGATGTGCAGTACAGTACAAGAGCTCTCGCAGTGTTTCAACAGCTAGAGAACTCCCTACTACCACGAACCATTGGTATGTTGGTACAGAAAAGTCTTTGGTGGGTTATGTACTCTGTAGATGGGAGGAAGGATTTTATGCTAAGGGGTTAGGTAGCAGTGGTCGGCTTGATTACTGCGTTTTGAGCCGGCACTTGAACGCATCCTTAGGCTGCACAAATGTGATGGGTTATCGGGCTGGAAGAGGTAAGGGGCCCTTTTCCCTCCCTAGACAAACAGTGTTCACAAACACCCAGGTAAGACAGGCACATGATCGAGAGCCAACACTGGCTATAAATGAGCTCGCCGTTCACATTCTCTCGTAGTATAAATCTTGTTCACAAGTGTTGCCAGATACCGTGGAATGTTCCGAGTGTAACGCAGCCTTCTGATACGTAACTAAACACTAAACACACATAATAGGCTAAACGCTGTTTTGGTGTGGAAAGCTATGGCGCTCGCGACCACAAGAGAAGAGAAAAAAATAATCTGCATGTGTGTCTGTGCACGCACAACTTCCGGTGACAAGAAAGGCAAAGGAGAGAAGAGGGGGAAAACATGTGTGAGCAAAACAAAAAAAAAGATGTCAAATCTCAACATGAATGATAAGGGTTAGCTATCTATACATGTGGTAAAGACGTCATGTGAGTCAAATGTGAACATGTTTCTCTGCCCTAAAATGATTACAATTGCTGAGAATTAGGTGAGTTACCAAATCTAAAAGCTGAATAAAATTAAATATACAAATGAACTGTACAGAAACACATTTGCAAAACTGACTTGACCTAGAAATCAGATTCATGCAAGTTTGCAATTTTATTTTGCAGACATTTCACTCCTGTGTATCAGTTCGTAGTGTGTTTGTATCCTCCTCTGTCACACACACACACACACACACACACACACTGACCATTCACAGAAATAATGAAACCTTCCCTCAATCCGTCCCACTTGGCACACACACACACACACACACACACACGAGGGCTGGCCAGCGAGTGAGCAAGTGTGCTATTTTAGGAACAAGAGGAGCCAGCTAAATAAATATGTGGGGCAACTGGGCTCTGTTGACAAACACACTGACCTCCTCAGTTACAGGCCGGCGAGGAAAGATGTGCGATATATAGAGCGCCACGAGATATGTAAAGTCATGCAATCCATGACGATAAGATCGAATACGAGATCAAACTACCCCGGAACGGAAGCAGGGTGGCGTTTTTGGCACAGCCGGTCATCTGTCCCCCCTCATTAGTGGACGTTTGGGGCCTTGGTGGGCAACAGGGAACGGAGCCAGAGGATGTTAGAGCTCAGGGTGAAGCTAGAGGACGGAGTTCTGATCCGGGTCAAACAGACTTTTAATCTGCATATGATCACATATGTCTATATTTTTTTTTACATTCTGTGAGTTTCATACATTCGTACTACACCTTGACTTGCATAAAGTCCCATGTTGTGAGCCTCATAGTTTAATTTTCCTAGTTTAATTTTTAATATTTGCAGAACTCTCCGATCACAACACATTAGAATCCAACGCCACTGTCTGCAAAAGTCATTAATTTGACTTAGTTCTGATGCAAATGCTTATGTCAATGCACAATAGACGATTGATGGTGGGTCTATTTCTTTTTACATATTTGTTCACATGTCTGGTTGAATGCATTAAAATATCAAAAAATGTTAATGTGACTTAGGCAATTATGCTGTAAGGCTGACAATGCGGAAAAGGTGAATTCACATGCAATAAAGACAGGGAAATACATACATTTCTCACGTTGTTTTTCGTACATGAAAAACGAAATATTCATAGTGTTAAAGCAGAAATATGACATTGTTTCCCCCAGAGGGATTACACTTTCCACGTTGTTGCGTAATACATAAACTTCCCGACAACAACGGGCTCTTTGTGTGATGTGACGCTGGCGTTCCACCTGCCCCAGAGCGTTCCTGCCCGTCCAGGTCTGAGCTGGACCCGGCCCAGAAGAAAGTGGGCCAAGGCCAGGTCAAGGCTCTGAAGCTCAGGCGGTTTCGTGGGCGCGTGCCAGGGGACGGACTGACCCAGTCCCTGAAAATACCCCCCCCCCCCCCCCAAAGCCTTTAAAGAGCAGCCGCTACCCCCCTTTACCGACAAGATCCTGTATCGCTGTGGGCGGTAATGGCTCAAGACTCAGTCAGGAGAGTTGAGGTTTCCACACCTTGCAGAATGCAGGCTGAGAATCTACAAACGTATACAAACAATTCGTATAAGTCTGAATGAGAAAATCATTGACTGACAGTTGTCGCCGATGATGAATGGCGCAGGTGGAGGCTCACCTGCAGGGCGTGGGTGATGGCGTCATGCTCATCTAGAAGAAAACACAGTAAATTACACCTGACTGATGTGGTATTTTCCCCCTCTGGATAGGCCTAGGAGACAAATTGGGAAGTTTCTCACTGATTTATGGAGGGACAATTATGCTGATTGACAGAGGTTGCTCTGTGGGTACCGAGTGAGGAAAAACAGCCCCATCCTTAGGTTGACCACCGTGAAAGATGTTAGCATATGAGAGTTATGACGCCTACGGGTGACATCCGAGTGTCCTTTTCTTTTTGGACAACAGTATATCCATTGACTAAAGCAATTCTGATTCTACTTTCCCATTTACATATTTTTTAGATTGACCATTTCTCTTCCATACCTTTCCTTTCCATATTATTTTATAAGCAGTGTGTCTATAAAGTGCCACAAAATAGTGAAAATGCCTGTTTTTAGATATGTTAGTTATGTTTTTTGCTGAATTTTCTGCCAGTCAGAGAATAATCAGTGATTGATTTCTTGAAATAAGTTTTTTTTTCTTTACTTTATTATTCCCAGAACGGGAAATTTACAGTTTCTCCGCTTTTGACCAACCCTACTACCCTACAATACTGAATGCCAAGCAGGAATGCGCTGGGTACCATTTGTACCCTGTACCACAGGTAGGGTCTACAACCCTGGTTCTTGAGGTGCAGTAACACACCTGATTATAGTAGTCTAGTAGTGGTCTAGTAGTGCTGAGGACCTTCATTAGTAGCTCAGACCAGGGTTGGGGACCCATGCTAGACCATTGAGCTGACCTAGAACCCTAACAAGAGTTTAAAGTCGGGTTTTAACAGGGAAAGAATCCAACAAACGTGACAAACCCAAGTTATGTCATTCATAAATAAGAAGCTGAAAGAGGCGGGGTAGGGGTGGATGAGGCAGTGGATTACCCGGCTGGCGTGGACGAGGGAGCGAAGGATGAGCGTGAGACAAAGAGGTGGAAAAACAGAGCGGAGGTGTCGCTAATTACAGGGACAGACGGCGACGCGGCGAGGCGGTAATAGCACACAGCGAACGACACATGTGATGCGCCAATGATAGTCTTCCTATCAGAACACCATGGCCATGGCCGTGGATACAGTCACCATGGATACAACGCCCCATTCATCGAAGTGAATGGGGCGTTTTACACAAACATAGGCAACATTTTATTATTTTACATCAGGGGCAGAATTTACCACCCCCTGCTCCATTGACGTGCATACAGAAGACAATTATTTAAAATTCAGAAGTTTCCATCAAATTGATTTCTATACATTTCACTCACATTTAATTTCTTTCGACTTTCAACTGAATACTTGACTTAGTAGCTCACCGTTACTACAGTGTCCCTTTTCCTCCTCCTCGCCGGGCCCCTTTAACTACACGCTGTTGACTATCAGAAATGAAATACAGCAGCAGGTGCAGAATAGTGATATAAAGAAGGCCGATTTCCCCATATACAATTATATTCTCATCCTAGGACACTGGATACGTGACTCACATGATGATCTTTAACACGTAGCTTAGACGGTACACAAACCAAAGTTCTGTTCATAAATGCTGAGATTTGATGACGTCTACTTACTTTATAAATCACAATTACACACTGTTGGACACAGTGATTAATACCAGTAAAAAAAATAATGAATAAAGCAATTCCATGTCAAAAATGTGGCTTTAAACTGGATAGAAATTCAATTTATTGCATTTGAGTACATTGAGAGGCAAAAGATAATGGATTGAGGATTGAGAAACTATACAAAAAGCAGTAATCGACACTTCCTCATCATGTAAAGGGTCTTAACGAGACCCACCCGCCCCCCTGTTGACATCCACCTGTCCCCGCTGCCACACCCACTTCCATTAGCCAATCAGAAGAGAGGCTAGTGAGCCAGACCAGAAGCAGCCCCATGCTTCCTGCAGCTCTAATGAAGCTAGCAGGTTAACCAACACTAAACTGCCATTTTTGGAGTTGTGGGTCGGTGTCTCTGCAGGAACTGAGCTAGATAAAGCTTCTCTCCAAGTTTAAGCTAACGCCGCCATGCTAAAGGTAAAGTTAAACAGTTTATTGGAGCCGTGCACACATTTGTTTAGCTTTGGTTTACATGAGCTGCCAGCTAGATATGTCAAGCTATGACCAAATTGGGTTAAAAAAAAATGTACCTGCAATTTTACTACCCACAGCGGTGACATTAATGTTCAAATATGTGACTAACGTCTCCTTGAGGAACATTAATTAGGAAAGGCACTCGCATACGTGCGCCCTGCAGGGTCCCTTCCTTCAGACCACCGCCACAGAAAACCTGAAACAAAAGAAGATGTGTTCCCTCTGCACAGGCATGCATATGATAATTGCTCTGAAGAGGGAAAAAATGTTTGACTTAAAGGGGATGATGTTGGGTGTGTAGAGCCAAAGTAATGATGTTGCAGTGGAAAAAAAAACACACTGCATCAAAGCAAAGCTGGAATTGAACTTTTTAAATTGCATTAATATAATTTAATGTCTCTTATTGCAAATATTGTGATAGTAGTAGGGTCATGGCCTATAAATCATGATACATGAGTCATTAAGAGAGACATGTTTCATATCATGACATGTATTGCATTGCAAGTATAAGTGATTTCAAAGGAAAACTAGTGCTGCCATGACATTTATACAAAAGATCGATCAAAAAAATCTCAACTTGATCAGATTTATTTGAATCTGGGTGAGAATCTTTCACTTGATATTTAGTTCTGATGCACCTGTTTCAAATGAAGAGATTACTCCAATTTTAAGTAAAGTAGTGAAGTACCAAGCAGAGCTAAGACAACAAAATAAAATTGGATGACAGACAGACAGATGGGGAGAAATAGATCGGAGGCCTAATCCTTTTTTGAGGTTTGCTGAGTGCAAACAGCCCCGAGGGAAGCAACGGCATTAAGTAGAAGGGATCGGGCACGTCAAACAAGCTAGGACAGCACTCCCACCGAGCATCCAGCCAGCGAGAAACTGCCCCACCTCGGCTCCTGAACCTTCACAAACCGGCGCCTGCAGATAGATAAAATAAGCCCGCTCCCTTTCTGTCCTCCTGTGTTTTTTTGCTTGTCTTCCTTTCATTAAAAGAGAGAAAAGAGGGGGGGGGGGAAACAAAGCGCGATAAACAGGTCTGGAGAGCAGGGGCGATGGAATGTTAAGCCAACGCCGCCACCGCGAGCCCCTCGCAGCCTTTGTGCTGGGACGACCTCTGAACCCCGGAGTTCACCGTGACCAATCGGGGGACAAACCAACAGCGTGTGCTTCACGATAAAAAAGAAAAGGAAGAGGGAGGAGGGTCTGATATGTAAAAGTGTATATGTAAGAGAGGAGTTCAGAAGTGCTGGTTAAAGACAAACACATCTATAGCTTGCAGGTACAAGATTGTATAGTTCCTAGTTCAGCATCGTTATAGTTCAACCCTTTTTGCTGAATGAATGGACTATAGTACGTCACCTAATTTATTCCAATGCTCCACCAATTTAAAAAAAACAAAACCTAAAATCACATATTGTATTTAATGCACTTGCTAGGGAACTGTTTTTCCATACATATTTACTATACCTGGACTTTGAATGTAGATCTAACATCATGTCTCCTGAATGCTTTGTGCTAATACAGTCACATTCAAAGACCTTGGTGAATTTGGTGCCATATCTCAGAAACTGTTCGTCACATCGTCTACAGACTTGTTGGGTGTATTGTTGAGATGTGAAGAAGAAAAAAGCACCTCAGACGGGTGTGACGGGGCTGCAAGCAGCAATACTGGGAGCCAAACAATTGGCCCATTCCAAAACAGGCCCTGCACTGGTCTATAGAAATCAAGAAAGAAAGGAGAAATGTATTGTTGAAGCACTTAGTGGTTGATGTTCTCAAAGCTCTGTTTTATATGACTGGAATTTGTATGAGCTTTGGACTGTTGAAATTGTAAAGGGGGATTTATTTAGCTATATCCAGATGATTTTAGCTCAGGGGTGATAAAAGAAGTTGGATAGAGCCACATCTTTTTTCCTCTCTCCAGATATATCTGTCAGTTCTTTATCTGTCGCATCGCAAAACAACCTCAGAACTTATTTTACTAAGCTCATCCTGACCCATATCATCATCTTTTTTTGTTTTCAAGCACAAAGTCTTAGGGCGAAATGATAACAATACACCTATGTTAACCCCACCACTTCTCAACATCGCATACATACACATACACATATATATTACGTAAAACAAACCACTTATAGACTTTTAACCTGGGTGTAAAGTCTTAAATCATGTTCGGTTTGACAACTTTCTTTGCTCTACAATTATGTGGTTTTGGTTCTCACCACCTCCTTTTACTTGCGATTTCTTTAGCTACGAGTTGTGAAACGTAAGGAAATGGCGACTGTTCGAATTTTCAACAAGAGACAAAGGTGTCATCTGCGAATTATGTGATTTTTCCATTGACAAACAGTTAAAACAAAATCTACAGCTACAAATTCTCACAGTTACCATTTGTAAAAATAGCTGAATACTGAAGAAAGGAAGAACTAGAGGATGAACAGAAGGGACAAATCAACTGGTAATGAATTGCCTGACTTGTGGAGGCAGGGGCGGAAAGGGAGGGGGGTTATACGGGGTAATGATCAGGCTAAGGGAGGAGGAGAAAGGGGGAAAGCGGGAGGTGGTAAGAGGAGGGTAGGGTTGCACAGTTGTGCCGGGGAGGGTCCCGCAACCACAAATCAAGGCCGTGATCAGTCGCCTCACTTAGCGTTTTCTGGAACATTCCAGGCCTATAGCACCTGCAGGGAGCGGGGAGACAGCCTGACAAGTCCTGCCAAGCTCTGAAAGAATTCAACAGAGGGGAGGGAGGGGGTTGGGAGACAGGAGAGAGGAGAAAGGAGACAAGGAGATGAGAGAGGAGGTGTGAGATGATAAGTAGAGGAGAGTAGAAGAAGAAGAAGAAAGTGATAGAAGCCATTTTATTAAACATTGGCTAGATATTGTGCCAATTCTTCTTCCAGTATTAAGATGAGGGGGGCCAAAGAAGAAGAATGGAGGTTTTAATCCCAGCTCCTCTGGTCCACATGTCAAGTTGTCCATGGGTAAGATACGTAACTCCATTCTTCCCATTGAGATTAATGATGAGCCAAGGACCATGGTATTACTCAGACATGTAGTAGCCCCAGATAATCAGACACATCAGCCCTCAGATCTCAACAAAAAAGGAAACCTCAGTTTCTGAAATGAAATAATCCAACAGAAGAATCTCTCCTTTTTATAAAACCGAGACCATTTCTCATTCCAACTAAATCAAAATAAATGCACATTTATGGATGATTCACAGACACGTTCCCTCCTCTCCTTCCCATCATGCCCCTTCCTCCCCTCTCCTCACCATTCCTACTCACCCGTGTGTGATATTTTCTTTGCGCCAACAGCTGTGTCGGTGCAAAGACGCCTATACCGACCGTCCCGCCTGGTTTGTTCGCTCCAACGTAACTCACGAGAGAAAGGCTCGAGGTCTGGCACCATAAGGGAGGCTAAAAAAGCTAATAAAACACCTGATGTCATGTGGGTTCATGGTTGATAACTAATAATTAAGTCCAAAAAAAAGCATATAGTTCCAAATTTATGTTCATGTGGCTTAGAAGATTCAATCTAGTTAGCCTGAACTTTGTTTTAGCATCTTAGCTAGCCATGACTAGCAAGTTGAACCATGCTAACGAGTGACTCATGGCCAATATCTACATTAGCTTCTACTAAACAAGCTACCTCAATGATAAACAATAAATCCTAAGGTTTGCTAGCTATCAAGCAACACATAAAAAAATGTTTTTATCAAAAACATGGACATCTGTCTATTTCCATTGCAAAAGCTCAGTCTTTAGCTGAAGCTAAAGTCCAATGTTAATGCATCTTTTAATGCAATTCAATACAACAGTATTATAAAATCTATTTGAGGTTTTGACAGTGTCTGAATGAAATTGTATAGGCTTTATAGATGTCGAAATCATGGGAAACCTGTTGTATTCAATTATTTCCGCCAAGGACGTCTTTTTGTTTGTTAGCGAGATACCCCAAAAAAATTATTGGTCAGATTATCGTCAAATTTTTAGTGAATGTTGGGAACGGTGCCATGAACAGATGATAACATTTTGGTAATTATCCGGAAGAAATTCTGGTTAATGGATCACTTTGAATTTTTTTGTTGCTTGGCGAAATTGCGATAAATGCACCTCCAAACCGGCACCGTTGTTTGGGGCCACCTGGTGGCGATATCTTGCATAACAGAGACATAAAAAGACAACTTTTGACTATACCTAGTAGAATATTATAGAATGGGAGACACATTATGCTTGATGCAGGTCAGAGTGCTTTTCTAGTTGTATATGCGTAGCTTATATAGTGTACAGTGATTGTATTTCCCCAATGGGAGAGCCTGCTAATTGTTATGCTAATACATTGTTATGTGGTTTGCATATTCCTGGAGAAAAACTTCTTTGAATAAACATACAATATGAACAGTCAGATACCCAGTTACGTAACTCAAATAGCAAATAATTCTAGAAACGTATCTTATACTTATAACTGTGCCATCAGTGTTTTATCTAGCAAGCTAGAGTGTTTCCATTGATAAATACACAAATGTGTGTTTAATCTTATCTGCCACTACTAACACCTGATAAAGACCTTTTTTTTTATTCTGCCCTATCAGCATACAGTAGCACACAGCAGTAAAAGATGATGAACTTATGAAATTATACCTGGACTTAAGACATGGTTACCAAGGTAACCATAGCGTAGACCACCCAATGAACTCGCCCTTCACTCACTAACCTCACACACACACACCACACACACACACTTAAAGGCGGGAGGGGGGGAATGTGGGAAGGGGGCCAATTCGAAGTCAATGCAGAGACGCAGGAGGCCTTTAGCCGCTGATTGGCTTTCATCGTGTTCCATCAGCATCCGACACGGCTGACGACAGCCTCACTAAGGACTTTACTGTCCTTTAGATGGATGAGCCACCTGTGCTGAATATGCATGTAATCAGTAGCAATAAAAAAGGTCTGTAATGATTTCTATGAAGGCTAGTACAGAAAATGTAGTTATTCATCTACATATTGTGCAGATATCAACAGATCAACTTCAATTTTTATCAAACATCCTCCCAAATAGATAAGGGGCCATCACTCCGAATGACACCATCAAACATTTCTTTCCTATTCTAGTTTTCTGTAGAATAGAATAGAATATGTCAACTTTTCGACCCACTACATGTGTTTTATAAAACTAATTCCTTTAAATAATCTTCAATAATATGTTCCTATAGGGTGTCTAGTTTGGCTCTGATGTAAAAGCTTTAAGACTTTGCAGGATATGACAGAAAACTATAGTAAGTGCATACTAGTTTTGCAGAAAAATCCAAAAATATGATTTAGAAAAGCAACAAAATCAATGTAATCACTTGTTTTAAATGCTGTGCATGTTGAAATAACATGTGGTGGATAAGAGAAGATGCTGTGCATGCTCTCAGCTGCAGCAGAGGAAGTTAAGGTGTGGCTTAGAGGGGGGCAACAAACACCCAATAATATCCTTATCCTAAATTTTCATCATCAGGGTGGAGTTTAAATTGCAAATGACTCTGAGCGGGCCCACTCAAATATGAACTGACTTTATTTTTTTTCTACTCCAGTCCTTCAGGATACACAAAATGCAATGACTCCAGTGCCATAAAAGCGCATCTGGAACTCTGATTTAAATGTTGCTAAACGTCTCCAAAATGAATCAATTTGCTGGATAGATACACCTAAACTAAACTGTCCATGTAGACACCTACAGCCTGACGCATGGTAAAAGAGTCTCCAATAAGTTATCCGCACTAAATCACCTAAAGAGCAATAATAAATGCTTAAACATTGGTATTTTTAAAAAGGCTTAATGCAGATTTCATGGGATCCCATCCACATGCGTGCAAATTCTTTCTGCTACCATGCATCAAAAATACAAAATAAGCCAGCGTGGTGGATGATACGCGTTGTCTGCGCTATGAATAAACTTCCTCACCTGAGCGCAAACGTCTACATAAGTAGTAAACAGAGGAGACTTACTCCGTGCGCAGACCTCACCGCCAGGGCGACTGCTACCACGCAAATCCTGCCGGAGAAATAAACACGTTTGGGTTAGTGATTAAGTGGCAGGTAAACCGCTCCAATGAACCTGATACGCGGCCGCTACGCGCCAGCTCCTCCGGAGCCAGAATCCAGACTTGTAGAAAGGAGTGTGTGGGGGGAGAGGAAAAAAAAGAAGAGTAAATTCTTACAGGAATTTCATTTTGGATTCGGCCGGCGGAGGAGGAACCGCAGGACTCGGACTCCCTTGTCTTCACCAGCGAGGGACTTCAAACGCGCTCATCCACGGCTGGCTCCAAAAAAAAAAAAAAGAAAAAAGAAGCCCAGTCATCTATCCGGAGACACACACACACACACAGAGAGAAAGAGGGAGATAAAGTAGTCCCCACCGCCGAGCACAATGATAAACCCTTCTTTACGCACAAGCACGAACGCGTACGCGAAGACGCACGGCAGGCAACAGAAACGTCTTTCTGCAATTTTGAGAAAAGAGGAAAGAAGAAGAAGAAAAAGAAGAAGAAGCAGAGCTTAATTGGAACTCACCAAAAAGTTGCAGCGGTGAAGTCGCTGCTGCGCTCTCCGGGCTGTTGCGCCTCAACTCAGCAGCGCAGCACAGCAGCAATGGAGAGGAGGGGCCAGCACATGTCATTCATGCCTCCATACCTCTGCCCGACGCCAGTTATACCCACGCACGGACACGGCTCACGACCACTCTGCAGAAACACCACCTTTAGTCCATGGAAAATACACAGAAAAAACAATACTGCTCCATCACATGTCATAAAAAGTTGTTTTTTTATCTGATATATATATTTATTATAGTAAATATCTATTATATATATATTAGATGTGTATATAAGTTCATATATGTTGACCTTCAACACTTTTAAAAAATATATATATTTTTCTTAATAATTACTGTATCGTACATGTGATCAGTGTAGGCTGTCCTGGTAAACATATTCCATAGTCTACATGACTCTAATTTTAATGAAACAATTTTAAAAATCCAACAAATGCATTGAAATATTAGGTTGTGTCTATTGTAAAGACATAAAGTATTACCAAAACTAAAGTAGCAAAAAAATAACAGCTTCGTCTAAAAACAGAGCCGGAGTTGAGCTCTACTCATCTTTCAAATAGTCCCTAGTTTAGCTCTTGAATGATCTATTCTTAATCTGAGGCTTCAACATATCATTTTCTTCTCTTATCTATTGGAGTTCCTGAGTTGAGTTATTTAAAATGTCCCTCAGATACAGATGAGACTATCTTTGTTGTCCAGAGTAACTGCTTTTTTAGCTGTGGAGTACCACAGGGATCCATCCTGGGTCCCTTTTAGTTTTGCAAATTGTAAGAAATCGTCAGTGTGCTGACAGTTTTTGCTGCTGCTTGAGTTCATATTCTATATACCCAAAGTATACCAACCCAACCCTAATCTTATTGTTGAGACATTTCTTCAAAGTGAAATAGCAGCTTGGCAAATATCAAATTAAATGTAATGTGTGCAAACTTCCCTGGAAATATTTAACATAAGAGTTTGTTGCTCTTGTTTCTGCTTGTGTTTTTTTTCTGTTTTACTGTAATTGAGTTTATTAACAAAGATAAACATGTTACAGATGAGAGTAAAATCCAAGATTTTGTTCCACTCTTTCCTTCATTCAAACAGTGAAAAGATGCAGGAGTCAAATACATGGGTCAATGGTGAGTTTGCACGGTCAAGCTTTCTATAATTGGACATTTTAACTTTTTTCAGTCTTTAATTATTATTTTTAACGTGCAAAAAGTAACTTACTCTAATTGTCTGCTATTGCAAAACATGAAAGAAGTGATACCTCATTTGGCCATTGAACCTAACAAAGTATAGGTTATGAGTTCCCCCCAAACCCTGCAATTAAAGCAGCAACAATCAGTCTATTGATAAGACAATGGAAATGGATTCACAACTATTTTAGTGTTGAATTCACCGTTTTTGTTTTTGGGGTTTCATTGTAGGTCTTGTGAAAGTGATTGACTTTCTTTCACCAACAACTAATTTAGATTTATTGATTAGCTGCAATATACTGCAAGTTCAGTCAATGTAGCACTCGCCTTAATAGGAATTTAATCTGTATCTGAACTATGCAATAAAAAACAGGACTTTAAAGACAACTTGACAAAATCAATTTTTTGCAAAAGATCATTGATCATAAATCAAAAATGAAAAATATTAGCTCATAAATTCTAGTAACCTTCTTGCTCCACACCCCATTTTTTTAATTAGGCGCAGATGCTGATGAACTTTAAAACAGCCAATTTAAATGTCTTCCATTCTGCCAGCAGCATCCCTGTCAAAAGACAAAAGTGAGAATTTGACCTTTAATAATCTAACAGGTATGCAACGTGTCTGGGCATATGATGCCAAATAAAGGTTTAATGTCAAACTTTTTTTTTTGTGCAGCCTCAGGCATAGTTAGGATTGGTTAGACACACATATCCCTCCGCCTGTGACTGGTCTTTGCATGATTGAGTTCTTTCCCAATTGGGAAATAAATCTAAAACGATAGAGAATAGTCCTCGGCTTGACTGAAATGACAAGGTAAAGGTGCGTTTGGGACACGCAGCTGCCGGGTGAAAAGCACCGCGCCGCATCACCCCCCCCGGATTGCTCATCTTTTTCCTTGGCGGAGGTGCGGTCGCGCTCGATATCAGTGCGCCCCTGCTTGCCTTGGAAAGTAGATCCGACAGGGCAGGTTCGCAAGTCGAGGAGAGAAAAAGTTTTAGAGAGGGGGAAACTGCAGAGGCGCACGGTGCCAGAGCCAGGACCACTGGGAGCCTCTGCAAGCGCAACAACAGCCCAGCTCCGCCGAGGCGACGCAAGCGGCGTTTTTTCCTATTAACCATATTCCACCGCGGGCAGGTGTGCAGGGGAGCGGGGGGTGGGGGGCAACCGGCGAAGCAGGGCTATGACACGCGAGTAAAGAGCGAGTTTTGTCAGTGTTAACGCCGGCGGATCCTTGTTTTATTTCCCCGTCAAGATGAACAGAGACGCGAGCGGGCTGCGCGCGGCGCTGCTGTGCCTCGCGCTGCTGTGCGTCACGGTGCAGCGCTCACAGTCTGCGGTAAGTGCGTTTCACCTTTTCCCTCTGCTTCTCCTTCTGCTTCTTCTCCTCGTGCGTGCAGGCGCCTTTTAGCAAAGCTTCTGCCTTCCACCAGCAGCGGCTCCTCCGCCTTTATACCGTTTATAAATAGGCTGCAGCCGCCGCTTTATAACAAGTGCTTCTCCGCTTCTGCTCTAATAATAATCCCGTGGCCGTTTCCGATGTGTTGTTTCAATGAAAATAATAACCCGGCGCATGTAATTAAGACAATCGCACCCCCCCCCTCTCTCTCTCTCTCTCTGGTTCTTCTTTTTTTTATTTTTGCGAACGAAGCGCCTTCAAGGAGCTTCGCTTTTTTCCCCCCTTGTAGTTTTCACGGAAGATCAGGGAGCGAGTTTCTGGTCCCGTTTCGCCCCCCTGGTGCATCACCGTGTTGAGTTTTCTTTTTCTTTTTTTTTCTCCCCCTTCTTCCTTGTTCCCCCCCCCTGCAAAAACCTGTAGCAACACGCCAAACTAACCACAGCGCCCTTTCCCTTCGGCTTGCAGCGATTTCTCGTCATTATTATTATTTGTTATAAGTTTGTTTTTTAAAGCTTGTGTCTGGAGGAGCAGCCAGGAGCCCGCTTCCTTCTCACTGAGATACTCAATGTCTATAAGGACATGCTGTGCGTCATTTAACACCTAAGAAGAGAGGAAATGTGACTTTTCCAGGTGTATGGTGACAGCATGTGGATGCATATTGAAGCATTTTCCAATTATGAAGCTTTAGAATTAAAAAAAAAAGTGGTTGCATTGCTTTTTTTGCAGTTTCTAACAGCTTTTTTGTGCAGAAAGCATCACGTTGGTATCTCTGTGATCAGTTGTGGCGCTAAAATGAATTTGCACCAAAAGCATATCTGATTGCGCGCGCGCGTGTGTGTGTGTGTGTGTGGACACAAGCAATGACATCTAGGTCATTGTTGCACCTAAGGGCTGCAGATGCTCTTACATTTCCTTACATGTGATGATTCCAAATAGTGGGTATGAACTTTTAATTAGATGTGAAATTTTCTTTTTTTTTTAAAGTGTGTGGTACATGTAGAGACACAGGTGTGAGTTCCAGGTGAGTGTGTGGAGGGGTTCCCCTGGAATGTGGCTGGCCCCTCCCTCCCTCTCTTTTTTGTGTGTGTGGGTAGATGACTAAGATGAGGAAGGTGCAGGGGGGGGGGGGGTGTGGACAAAGATGAGGATTAACAGAGGGAGCGGGCAAAAGTCAATGAATTTGATGAAGTTGATAAAAGACCCCCCCCCCCCTCAAAGAAGCATCCAGGGGCGGGAGTTTTCTGTGGGTGAAACGCACAGAAACAAGCTAAGTAAGATAGTTGACACTGTTTAAATAAAACAATATATATGTACATGCATGCATGCTAGTGGAAAGGCACCCCCCCCCCCCCCCCCACACACACACACACACTTAAAATGCCTTTCCCCCAGTGATCCTAGTGTGTGAATCCCTCACTGAGGCTCCCTAGTGGAGAGACTGTGCACAATCCAATCAGCTGGCTGCTGCAAAAAAACATGCATCTCCCAACATTACATATAACATTTTATTTTTTAACTATTTAGAATTAATCTTTTGGAGATACACATATATACAGCAAAGTATCTCACACATGCACACACACACACACACACACATAGACTACATCCTATACAAACTCAGTTTTCAATCATTAACTTGTTATGAATGGGACGTCTCATACTTCACTGTTTCATAGCTATTTGGCCTTGTGTGTGTGTGTGTGTGTGTGTGTGTGTGCAGTATTAATCCTCACACAGATATGAATCTCCATTCAGCCAGG
Organism: Eupleurogrammus muticus; assembly: GCA_036785175.1. NCBI lineage: Eukaryota > Metazoa > Chordata > Actinopteri > Scombriformes > Trichiuridae > Eupleurogrammus > Eupleurogrammus muticus. The sequence goes on along the minus strand of JAYKQN010000017.1, from coordinate 16,874,064 downwards.
TGAGGGAGTTCAGCGGTAATGTATACCTGGAGGCTCTTCTTTGAACCCGTCATGCCACACAAACCACAAACACACACTTAATTTGATTTGTTTCCTGCACACATCACATAGATGCACGTGCACACACACACACACACACATGGGTTCCCTAACCTTTCACGTGACCTACATCCCAGGTGGAGTTACTTGGTGTGTGTGTGTGTGTGTGTGATAAAGAGGTCCAGGTAGCCATAACATCCTCAGGCTGTGGAGATAAATCTATGACGATAGTTGACAGTGGAGCTGCTTGTTGAGCTAAATCGTTCAATCTTTCACCGCTTTTTTTTTACGGATTTATTGTTTTGTCTGCTTTGGACTTTTTCTTTTACGCTCTTGCCCCCGCCCCTGTCATCTCCTCTTCTGCTTTCTCTCTCTTCAGTAAAGAAACATCCTTTGCATGGACAATCGAACCAATTGCATTGTATTCCACATCCATTCCAACCAACCCTCTCAATTATTTACGAGAACTGTTAACATAAAAACAACGAAATGCTGCAATTGTGCACTTTCTACACTGTTTTACAGCAATGCATCTATCAAATTTGACACAATTAGGCACAATTTCTGAAAGCTGCTTTCTCTGACATTTTTCTTAGCACGCCTGCATCTTCCTCTTTATCTGACGCTCCCTACCTCCTGTTTCTTCCTCCCTCCCCTCCCTTTTTGTCTGTTCTCAGTGGCAAATTCCATCTTTATCTGACCCGCTCCTTGTGTGCATGTGGGAAACTCCTCTCATACAAGACATATACGTCCTATATATATCTTCTTTTATGTTTGAACGCCGTTAGATGTTCCATCGTCTGGTGCGTGGATTGTTGGCGGTGGGGAGCGCCATGGTGTCCTATAGGTGCCCATGATGGGACGAGCTTCTTTTGATGGCGTGTGATCGAGTGAGCCCCATCGGCCCGTGAATGGGGGCATTGTGGACCACTGTAGGGGTCATTCAGGCCCGTGGCGTTCTCCCGGTGGACGCAACGCATGCACCGCTCATGTGACCGAATCACTCCGGTCCACATCTCCGCAGACCAGTGCCTGCTGAACTCCCAAATGTGCATTCATCTTGGTAATGAGGGGTTTATGCTCTGCAGCCCTACTATAATATCCCCTCTGTGTAATTGTGGACGCACTGTTCCCGCTGACACAGTCGGATGGCGTTCCCGCGTCGTCATTCCCAGTCACCTGGCTGACTTTACGTCTTTGTGACATGAGCTGCTGCCATCCATAACCAACAGTGAACCCTCTTTAGATCCCACCTTGATCTATTTCTTATGCAAAAATCTGATTGGACACTGATTGCTTAATTGGACAATGCACCTGTTTGGAAGCATCTGCATCCATTGTGTGTGTGTGTGTGTGTGTGTGTGTGTGTGTGTGTGTGTGTGTGTGTGTGTGTTTGTGTGTTTTTCCTGGAAGAAAGTTGCACCGCGGCGCCAATGAGCCGGAGATGCCATCGGGATTAACAGGGGGGCGAAAGTCAATGAGAGCTAACGCCAAATGTTTAGACAGCTAATTACCCCCAATGCAGTACTTAACTATTATTGATATTATGAGGACGCAGGATCACAGTGTACGTGGGAGTAGCAATAGTATAGAATAGACATGAGGGAGTAGTCAATAGCATTGAAGGTGCAGTAAATGTAGTAGTAGAAGTAGAAGGAAAACCTCAACATGTCGCCTATCCTCTATCTAAAAGACGTATACGTGGAAGAAGTATTCGTTTCAGAAGCAGCGGTGCCTGTACATTTAGACATAGTGGCAAGATTTGCAGTAGAAGTACAAGATACACGAGCTAATGGTAGTAGTTCCAGTACCATCTGTAGTAGCATTAGCAGTAATAGCTATAGCTTCAATAGCAGTATAGTTGTAGCATTAGCATGATCGTTGTTACTGTAATAGTAGTAGTAGTAGTAACAAAATTGGCTAGCAATATTAGCATTAGTTGCAGTAGAATTTTGTACAGTTAGAAAATAGAATGTTTTATTTTTTTAGTGGCTAATGGGCACATTAATGATCGTAATAGTTCCAGTACTGGTTATAGTAACACTACTAGTAGTTTAGTAGTTGTTGAGTATCATCTGGGTTAGCATTAGCATGCTAGTTTTAGCTAGAAGGAGCAACAACAACTGTACAATAGCAATAATTAGAGTAGTTTTGCTCAGAATTTGAGGAAATTCTGGCAAAATCCTGATTGAGGGATTTTGCTAACAAACAGACAAACAAACCTTTATTATTATTATCTTCGGCAGAGGTAATAATACATAAAAGTACATTCCGTTCCAGCATCGTTCCTAGGTCCAGCCAGACTCAAATTAGGGTTTCGGTCAGCTTGCTAACCTAGGGTGACCAGACGTCCTCTTTTCCCCGGACACGTCCTTCTTTTGGGACATAAAATAAATGTCGTGCGCCTGTCTCAAACATAATCTGCATTGCCAATAGAATTCCACTCCATTCCGTTTTACTCCATTCCAGGTTTCTCTGTATCAGCAGGTCAATTGCGCCAATATTTCTCAAAAAGCAGAATCATTAAATAATCATTTTTTAAGAGAAATTAGCAGCAGAACGTCACAGTGCTCCTTCAAATTCTCCGTTTGGACAGTGTGTGTAAAGTGGTAATAGATTTTGTAAATGAGTTGCTCAATGTCCATATCTCGTGTGTCTGCACCGCGGTGAACACACTTGTTCAGAATGTGCGCTGGGCAGCCAACACCAATAAGAGCCGTGTTCTGCAGGGACTTCTTCCAATGTGCAAAAACATGGTTTCCCTCCTCATCACGCCTGATTCCTCCGAACATTCTGTTGCAAGTTATCAGTAAATGCAATGCATTTTGGTAAATCTGCAGCGTGTCTTTAACAGAGCGACGTTGTATCTTAGCTGCTTGCTTGTGTTGTAGTATAGTAGTATAGTAGTAGTAAAGGGAAGAGGAGTTGGCAGCAATAGGCCAAACTTTCTTTTATCGCGGACATGTAAGAGATGTTGTTTTTACCTCGACATGCTTTGACGGTAGCTTCCTTTCTCCAGAAGGTCACACGAGAGTGTGTGACCTTTTTTTTTTTTTTTTTTTTTTCTTTATCAGCTGGTGTTTGCTGAGGTCTCTCTGTGTCAGTGTCTAAGATTAGCAGCAGCAGCTTCATTAGCGTTAATTCTCCTGTTATTCTCAGTCTGATTTCTTTTTTATTTACTTGCACGTGGTTATATTGTTCTCTGTCATTTAAGATCCCTCCATCCAGTGTAATCACAGTTTGCTCAGAGACTTTCTCAAAGACCATTGGGACGATCCAGACTCTTTTCATTTCTAAGTTTAACTTAATATTCTTCTTGTATCTTTGCCTTGACCTGAAGGTTCCCAGTTTGATTCCCCAGTGGTTCCTTTTCCTAGTATTCCTGTATCTCTCTATTCTCCATCCATCCATCCATTTTCTATCCCGCTTATTCCCTTTCGGGGTCGCAGGGGTCTGCTGGAGCCTATCCCAGCGCGTTTTATGGCGAGAGGCAGGGATACACCCCAGATGGTCGCCAGCCAATCGTGGGGCACACACACCATTCACACACCATTCACACACACACTCACACCTATGGGCAATTTAGATTTGCCAATTAACCTGAGCATGTTTTGTATTGTGGGAGGAAGCCGGAGTACCCGGTGAAAACCCACGCAGACACGGGGAGAACATGCAAACTCCACACAGAAAGGTCCCAGACCCAGGCCCCAAGGCGGTCTTGAACCTGCGACCTTCTTGCTGTGAGGCAACAGTGCTACCCACTGCTCCACCGTGTCGCCCCCTCTCTATTCTCATCTATTTAAAAAAAAAAGCATCATCAGCATCATCTCAGTATATTTTTTTTGCATGCTACAAAGGTCTTCGTCCACACAGTCTTTTATATCAGGCCAGCGGTTCAAATCAACGCATTTAATTTACTTGCAAAACTGCAAAACTTTCGACAATGCCTGTTTTTGTCATCATTTGTCTTGGACTAATCTGGATTTCAGATGGTGGCTCATTGATGCCATTAATTAACCAGGGATTCCAGGCTTTTAATAGGCACAACATAGTCAGAAGTCGTAGTAAAGAGACGTTTTCTCCTGAGCTGCACTGATTAATTGATTTGTCAATTAGATGAGTAGTTGACAGTCAATTAAAATCAATGTATCTGGAGCTATTTTAACAATAGAACACTTTTTCCACAATGTTCTTACCTCTCAGAAGAGACACGTAGGGAACTTCCTGTGTCCACACCGTGTGCCAGTGGAAAGAAACAAAGTCGTGTTTCCAGATTGAGTTGTTGATTTTTTTTTTATTTTTTTTTTTGTATTTGCATTTCTGGCCCACTATTATGTTTTGCTCATGTGCTGATGGGAAAATCAGACGTCCGGCTTTTTTTTTTTTTTTTTGGAGGAATCCAAAGCATTATGGAGGCGGTAGGAAAAAAACATGCTTGTTTTCAGCTGATTTCAAGGTTTAAAAGCTGGTGAACTCGGCTACCTGACAGGTCCACCTACACGGGAAGAGTCACAAGACTCTTTTCACTTTTAATTCTCATTAATTTACAGCCTTAAAAGTGAAGCGAGATGGACACAACCTGCTCTGTTGCTCTGTCGAGTTTGTCCCAGGCAGCGGCGTTTCTTGTTTTCCATTCTTTCTTTCTGAGGAGAAAAGATAAGCAGGAGGTGAGGAATAATAACCTTAATCTGTCTGGACATCTCCTCTGTGAGCATCTTCTTCTCCATTATTTTTGGCCTACTTTTTTACTTCCACCTCAGGGTAGCGTGGGGAGCATCTGGTTCTCTCTTCCTCTTTTGTTTTCACATCCAAGCCGGGTTCCCTGTTTCTTCTATCACTGCTGAGGAGGAAGCAGGGTTTCCCCAACAACCACATGGAAAAGCGGTGGGCAGCGTGCATGTGTGTGTGTGTGTGTGTGTGCATAAAGAGTAATATAATAGAGTAAAGTGAGCATATCTCCTTTTTTATATACTCACCAGTGGATCCACTCGTGTGTGGCCTACTTTCCTCCTGTGTCTGAATCGATGTAGGTTTGCATGTTCCAGACTTAAGTCGGCTGTTTTCACGCCCACCGTTTCGACCACGGAACATCGGTTTTCCTTTCAGTAAATGATGCTAAATCTGGAATATCGGCCTTAAACCTGGTGTAACAAAAAACACGTGAGGTGACGACAGAAGAGTCAGAATCAATTTGTGTTGCTGTGACGGAGCAAATAAAGTTAGAATATTGAAAAAAAAAAATATATATATATATATATATATAATATGGAATTTCGCTACACTGACCCAAATCAACCCAATTTTACTGCAGATAAAAATACTTCATTTAGTGTTGGAGCTCAGGTTTAACATGTGATTTATGAATAAAACTCAATGCTTTACCTGTTTTATATTATAATATTGAGTTAAAATAAGTTGCCTATTGCCATGTCATTGTTAAAACATTACTAAGTGTTTCTTGTTTTATTTAGATGAACTGAACAGGTCAATAAATGCTTTTTTTAACATGCATCTACTATTATAAACGCATAATAAGATTCATTTATATTCATTACGAGGTCCCATGCCACTATTTAATACTCTAGATAAGGTCTGGGGTTGTATTAAAAACTCTCCTCAGGAACAAAACGGCTCGTTTGTGCTTCCGTGACTTTGTGATGTCACAAAGTCGCTCCCTCCACCCACAAAGGCTTGGTTCCTCAGTACTGGTTCCTCACTGCTTTTTTTGTTTTTTAATCGATGTTCTAAGCTAAAATCAGAAAAGTGGCTCATGAATAATGCTTTTAAATATTTACGCCCCATTTCTTTGCATTTCTTTCCTCCTCTTCTCTCCACATCAGACCAGAGTCAGGTTAGATTCTAATAACTTGTGCTGTACGTACAGCAGACACAAATACTGTTTGTACTTTACACTAAGCTGTACAGTGTGTGTGTGTGTGTGTGTGTGTGTGTGTGTGTGTGTTGCTCAGGTGGAGCCTGCTCTTAGTTAATCCCAGGTCAGTGTGCCGGCTGGAATGTGGCTAAGCCTTTAGCATGCAGTCAGAGGATAATGTTCAGCAGCACTGAGCTGGTGTGTGTGTGTGTGTGTGTGTGTGAGACACATAGCGATAGATACGGCTTGTCTATGCATTTATTTATTTAATTTATTACCCTCTTCCTCCCTTTTTCCGTTTAATCGCTTAACTTAGTTAGAAGTTTGCAAAGACACTGCACTAAAGCCGGTTCATCGCCCTTTGTGACGGGTTCTTGTCCCCGTTTGGGTGTTTTCGATGCTGGTTGAAAGCGTCATTCACAAAAAAAATGTGCAGACGAGATGCATCAATGGGCAGATGAATGAATGAAATATCAGATTCAGATTCACTCCATCAATCTTCCCTGGAAGGATGGTTTGGCGTGCAACATACATTCAATAAAATAGATGCACCACATGCTCACTATCTAAAATATAAAAAACTCTGTATTCTTTTATATTTTCTCCAAAAACTCCAGCATGTTCTTAATGTATGTGAGCATGGGTAAAATCCTCCCATTCATTCTCATTTTCTTAATTTTCTTCTTCTAAATGAGTCTGAAATAAACATTTCACCCCATTTTAATGCAGTTTATTACTGTTAATTCTAACTATTTAAGTCAGAATTAACTTCACTTCACTTTGTCTTTATTTGTACGTTGGAAAAAGGGAATAAAACAAATCTGTGATTATTTAAATACAATCTGAGGATGTTTATTTTTTCATTTTTTATTTTCAATATAGCACAATTCGGGATGAAATTGAAAAATGTGAAAATGGGACATACTTTAGCTTCCTTGCATAGATGTGTGTCTAGTGTGTGTGTGTGTGTCTGTGTGTGTCAACACTGAATGCACGGCATTCCTCGCCTCCTCTGGACAAACAGACCCCCGCTGGGTCAGAACAACTGGAAATATCAGACATCTGTCACAGCACAGAAAGACTAGAAGAAGAAAGGGAGGAATATATGGAGGAGTGGAGGGAGAAACGAGCGGAATGAGGCGGGAAAAAGAAGTGGAAGAGGAACAAAAAACGCCAAGAGCAGCAGATTTAGAATTATTATCTATTCAAATGTCCATTCATCGGCTTCCAGCTTAAACCAGAGCTTAAAAACTCGAATCAGCAAATTTATCCTCCCCCTTAACGTCGGTGACGTTCAGCTGTTGTTCGCGACAGTTTTCAAAAGCTTATTTAAAGTTCGGGTATTTGGGAGAAAATGTAGGCCAGGAAACCTGCCGTGACCTGTCCCCGAACAAGATCAGATCACAGGACGATCAGATCAGGAGGTGGAGGCAGGAGAGTCCTGTCTGGCTCTGGAGGATCTGGATCTGAATCTGTGTGTGACACAATAAATAAAAAAGTTGTATTTCTGTGATATTTTTGCTTCTAAATTAGGTAATAAATCACTGTTTACCTCAAATTTGGTCAGAAAGGGGGTGCAGGAAACTATAATTCAGGCTTTATCATGCATTTGCATGCTGGCCTCGCTCCCTGCCGCCCTCTGGTGGTGAAGACGTGGAACTGCAGGTGCACAAGTGAAGTTGAGTGGATGTGGCCTCAAGTGTTTGGACATTCCTGAATCTGGGAGGGTTTTTTTTTTTTCTCCATGCTTTGGGGCTCTTCAGCTGAGAAGAATCTTCACTGTTGCTGCATATAATGATTCTTTTTTTTTTCTTGCAACTTGCAACACACCACCATGTACACAAAGCCAGGTTTTACCAGTTTAAAATAAAAGGATTTATAAATTTTTACTTGCATTATGTGTGAAATGGACCTTTGCTTGACTGAACATGTTCTAACTACAGTAATTTGAATCAAATAAAGATATTAGAGACAATGAATAATTGTTATATATATAATAATGATAATGCATTTATTAAATACAACACTGGGGACAGATTAACAGGGGAAACTGATAATAAATCTATGAGTTTATTCTCATAAATGATAAATAAAAGCGTAAAATCCAGTTGAAATTATTTATATGTAATTTATGCGTCAACCCTTGTCATAACTATGTTATTATACTAATGCAATGTAGTGAGAATATTTAATTTCTGCAAAATAGAGATTATGATTCCTGCGTCTAGCTCTGTAATCATAACCAAATGTAGACCGTGGCCAGGCCGCCGTGCAGGAACAACACGAACAACATGTGGCGGCGGTTTGACCCGGCGGCGGCGGGGTCACGTGTCACAGGTCATAGGTCACAGGCGCCAACGTCCGCTGGGCGTCGATCCACGCCGTTACAGGCTGGTGGGAAGAATTCTGCAGGATTAAGTCTAATTCTAATGAATGATGTGGGAGCATTAATGTACCTAAAGTGTCTAAAATTGGCTCCAGATTGATAAATATGAAAATATTAGAATAAAATTGTCTTTTATTGTCTTTGACAAAAATGCATTTGAAACCAGGGTCATAGAAACCAACACACAATCGACCACATAGGGTGAGAAACAATGCAAAATATATAATATCATATTTTCATTTATTGCTATGTCCACTGAGTGTTGTCCCACTGAGGGAATGTTCTGTTCTGGTAAATAACATTGAGATTCTACCAAAAGGGAATTTAAATAATCCCACAGAAAAAAACACCTTTTGTGGTTATACAGTGACAAACGTTTGCACAACGTTCTTAGAAAGTCGACTTATAGAAAACCTGAAGCCACATTCCATGAATATTATGGGGAATGTCGTAGCTGTAGCTGTTTTTTTTTTCCCTATTTCAACCGGCACGGATTAACAGAATTCCACTGGATCCAACCAAAAAAAGAGAAAAGGAAAAACGCAGGTTGGGACTTGTCTCGCTCTCAGCTGAACTTCAACCTCCCAGACGCCGTATCGACACGTGTTTTACTGCGTCTATAACGTCCTCCTGGAATAAACACGAAGCCTCTGGCTGCTTCCGAACAGCAAATCCGCTCTGTGACAAATCAAGGTGCAGGAACGGCCCCGCGAGTAGGAGCATTTATTTGATGAGATGTTTGGAAGTTGTTTTAATAGCAATAGTTGTTTTTTCCCCTCCTCGTGTTGGCAGACGTATCTGTGCAGGTGCTCGTGTGTGTGTTTGTGTGTTTAGAGTTTACAGCTGGACATATTTCTACTTCTGAATATCCTGAGCAGACGTTCTCCATGTAAACCCAGAATGGTTCCCTCCTACCTGCCCCCCCCCCAGGCTACACATTTCCAGGTATTCCTCTGGCAGGCCGCCGCTCCCGGCTCTAACTTCTTGTTGGGACGCGCCGTGCCAAGTGGTGATGTATGTGGAGGGGGGGTCGGGGGGGCATGTTGGTACCTGTGTCAGTACCTGAGCTAGTCAGGGCCGGGCAGGCGTGGCCAGGCCGGGCTGGGCCGGGTTTCCATGTCTTCCTGCGTCCTACCTGCTCAGTAGAGCCATGTGAGGACATTTTCTGGAATAATACTGACACTAACAATTGATTTAACATATATATATATATGTGTGTGTGTATATATATATATGTATATGTATATGTGTGTATATATGTGTATATATATATATATAATTATGTATATATATGTATATGTTTATGTATTTTACATGAGCCTATTAAATCCCTATTAAAGTTCAGCGAAATGAGAAAAGGCAACTTTTGATAATTGCTATTAATACTGATCCGCCTTCATGGCCTAAATTTTTGTATGTTTTTTGTTGACTTTTTTTTTAAATTTTTTAAATAATTTTGTCTTCACTCTTACATGTCTTTTATACTCTCTGGACAAATTGTGCACCTTTTTTTTATTTTAATAAAATAAATTAAATATTTTTTATTTATGAATAAATTTTATTTATTTTTTATTTTAAAAAAATCCACCCAATTACTATAAAATAATCATACATTTTTTTTCTGATGTTTTTCTGATTTTTTTTTTTTTTTTTTTTTTTTTTTAATTAATCTCAACACATCTTCTTACCTGCTCACAACTACAAAACATGCAATAATTTTCTGGAATTTTTAACCATTTAAATGCTAGATTATCTATTCTAAATATTCATTTATTATGATCATACACCATATTATCATCATACATCAATATTCTATTTTCTTGTTTTTATATTTTTATGCTCAGCTCAAAATTACTAAATATTTAATCACGTTCAGGATGAAAACATATAATACATTTTTTGTGTTTTTTGCAAAAAACAAATAATTCAAATAGATAAAAGCCTGAAAATTATGGGGGGAAAAAATGGAGAAAAAAAATAATGATGTATGATTGATTCGTGCATGGTCACTTTTACATGAAAGTGCAAAACTTAATGAAGTTTAAGGTGCTTGTGTTAACAGAATATACAACATTTATCAGCAAAGGTCCTACACCGGCTCATAAATTTACCACAGTAAGTAATATTGCATTTCTCCCCTCCAGCTTCATTGCTCTTTGGCCATATTTTCTGTATCAACTGCAGAGAAAGTCGAATTCGGCGCAATTTGAAGGGAAAACGCGGCAGAGCGAGCGAGGTGTGTTTTCACAGATGTATGCAGGCGGAGGGTTTATGTGTCCCCGCTGCTCCGTCGGCAGCCATGTGATCTCCGCAGGCCGCTGTTAAGAAGTAGCTTTAGCTTTAACATATGTTGTCATAACCTGACTCCTGCGTCCTGCCCAGGAACCGCCACTGACCTTTGACCTCTGGCCTTATTATTAGAGAAAACACCGCGTAAGTACCAAGTGTGGAGTGTGATTGATAAAGTAGCGTGGAAATGGGCTGCAGGTTTTAGTGACCAACGCAAGCAAAAGCTGAGCCGCTCCAACACGATCTGAACCCGGGTTTTGAAGGGGGTGCCTCAAAACCCCCAGAAGCGCTCTCTCTCCGCAGGTATCTCTCAGCGGGGGGTCACAGGGGTCAGCGTTCATTAGAGCAAATGAAAAGAGAAGAGAAGAAAAAAGGGAATTCACGGGAATATCAATGGAATTCCTGGAGAAGCCGTGCAGCACGATGGCATGTGTGTGTGTGTGAGTGTGTGTGTGTGACAGAAACATCGGGGTGTGTCATGGTTTAGAGGAGGAGGGGGGGGGGGGGGGTCGAAGTGAAAATATTTGGTTTGGTGTCAGCACCTTGAAGTCGTCAGAGTCCAGCAGCGATGAAAGGGATGGCCTCTCTGTCCAGAACGGGATCAACACAACTAAACACACGGATATGTCCAGCACATGGACACACACACACACACACACACACACACACACACATGGTCCAGGACTTAAACACACATGTATGCAACAGGTGGACCAGGACCCAGGAGTTCCCCAAGGCGCCGTTCTGGTCCCTTTTTCTGTTCAATATGTCAAACTATAGCTGAAATTCTCAAAAACAAGATATGAGAGAATAAACTTTACAAATGACACTGACTACAGTCAGTGTGTGTGTGTGTGTGTGTGTGTGTGTGTGAGTGAGTGAACATGTTTGCTCTAGTTTCTCGGTGCGGTTTCTGGCTGCTGAGCTGCCGATCAGCGTTGCAAAGCAGAACTTATTAATTGTGGTGCTGTGGTTAAATCGGTGTGTGCACGTGTGTGTGTGTGTGTGCGCGCGCATCTGTGTGTGCATATGTGTGTGTGTGTTTCAATGACACACACACTGCAAATGTCTTTGCAGCAGTTTTGTTTCTAGTATTCATGCATCAACACTATGTGTGTGTTAGATTCTACACTGTTTGAATGCATACTGCTGTGTGTGTGTGTGTGTGTGTGTGTGTGTGTGTGTGTGTGTGTGTGTGTGTGTTATCCAGGGCAGGGCAGTGTGTATAGGTGTCTAATCATCAGTCTTTGATGAGCGGGGGAATTCCAGTCTCGCCAGTCTAATCCCTGGGTGCATGCCTTCCGCTCGCTCCACCTTCCTCCTCCTCCTCCTCCTCCTCCCCCCTCCCCCACCTGTGCTCACCTGGCGGACTCATCTCTCCATCACACCTCTCTCTTCTTTCCTTTCCTTTTTTTTTCTTGTTTTTGTAAGCAGATCCAGGAGAAAACAAGTGAAGAATCCAGATTTTCACTTTCTGGTCCTCGACGATTGGTTCACGTTTAAGAAGCAAAAAGCTCTTACCCCCCCCCCCCCCCTGGAAGTTGGTGGTTAATTAAATAGCAGAAAAGACTTCTCGCTGTATTAATAATATAATAATTATGGCTGCTTTAATGAAAAGTGTGAATAATAGGTGAATTATACAGATCAATAGAACTATTATATTAGAATATTATAATATTATCAGGGGCGACACGGTGGAGCAGTGGGTAGCACTGTTGCCTCACAGCAAGAAGGTCGCAGGTTCAAGACCGCCTGGGTCTGGGACCTTTCTGTGTGGAGTTTGCATGTTCTCCCCGTGTCTGCGTGGGTTTTCACCGGGTACTCCGGCTTCCTCCCACAATACAAAACATGCTCAGGTTAATTGGCAAATCTAAATTGCCCATAGGTGTGAGTGTGTGTGTGAATGGTGTGTGAATGGTGTGTGAATGGTGTGTGTGCCCCACGATTGGCTGGCGACCATCTGGGGTGTATCCCCCTGCCTCTCGCCATAAATGCGCTGGGATAGGCTCCAGCAGACCCCTGCGACCCTGAAAGGGAATAAGCGGGATAGAAAATGGATGGATGGATGGATAATATTATCAGGTGAAAATATCTCGTTTTTGGTCCAATTAGTCCAATATTGAAGGGAGATAATTAAGTTTTCTCATTGTTAATTGTGTTTTCTTGAAACAAAACCAAATAGACTCCTATCAGAGGAAACTTGATATAAGATATAAATGACCTGTGAGTGGAATGAGATAATTCTACTCAATATTGGACTAATTGTACCAAAAAACGTTTTAAATGCAAAACTATAAAAGGGTGTGGAAGTTCTGATACCAATAGACGCCTTATTATTTATCACTAAAGCTGTAAAACATAGAAATAGTACATGCAACCACGGAATTTGAATCCAGAATTTTTCTCTCACCTGTGCACATACAGATAAAAATACATTTACAGGAGTAAGGAATAATATATTTACAAGTGTGCAGCAGAAAACAGCTGAATTACATTATGTATAATAATGTAATATGTAATAATTCAACATTTTAATGATTTTAGTTTCTGTGTCTTATTCTCAGCACGTGGTGGATTTCTAGTTAGATTGGATTAAATCGATAAATTTCTGATGGATTCGTGGTCGTTCGGCCTCCAGGTCGTGGTCGCCTGTCCTGTGCCGACCCCCAGCGGCCTGGGCTCAGGCTGACAGACCCCCCACAGGCCTCAGGCAGGGAATGATGGGAGGAATGACGGACGGACGGATGGAAGGAAGGAAGGAGGGATGGAGTAGAGGGAGGTGCAGAGACGCAGACAGCGGGAGTGGAGCAAATATCTGGAGCTCACTGACCTCTCTAAGTGGATTACATGCCCCGTCAGTGCTGCAGAGGCACAGAAAGCGTTTAGTCACTTCAGCCATAGCCTGAAAGTGCAATATCTCTGCACAATAATAAACTATTATAACCTTCATAAAGCGATATAGCATAAGTTGGTTAAGAGGATAAACGCTTGGAAGAAGAAGATGGAAATCATTAGGAAAATTATTATATAGTATTATATAGTAGTATTATAAAGTAAATTATATTCAAAACTGAAAAAAATAATTAAAATAATAAAAAAAATTAAAATAAGACCAAAAATCAGGGGGGGGGGGGAAATGAAGAAAAAAGCTAATTAATTGATAGTTGAATAAATCTAAATATTAAATATAAATATTTTCACCTGTTCAGATTTCAGTTTTTGCAGCATTCATCCAACGACTGAATGATTGCATTTTTTAAAGAATACATTTTCCTAAAGTTCTAAAGCTGTAAAAAGAAAATGTAAAAAGAAAATCTATTTATTTTATATTTTTTATAAACTTATTAGCAAACTTAACACCCCTGTCAGGATTTTTTTCCCGGCAAATTTATTTGTTTCAAAATAAATAATGCAAGTACTGAAATCATAGGTAAAATCAACTAAACAAACATGTATCTACAGTTGGATAGATTACATTCATGCAACTATTTGATGTAATAAAAATGAGTCGTTTCAACTGTTTATTTGCTGCAAAGTCTGCAGAAGAATGTTTATAGTGAATGAGAGGATTACAAAAAAAACAGAAATGAGTGAGTGTTGAACCAGTTGTGAGGGCAGGGTGAGCCGTGGCGTGCCTTCTCTGCATAAATGCAAGTGGGAAAGAAAGAAAGAAAGAGCGAAAGAACGAGGGATGAGTGTAGAGACGACAGGAAAAGGGATGGAGAAAGAGGGGGGGGTTATGTGTGTGTGTGGGGGTCCTGGGCGTGGGAGAGCAGACTGCATTGAGCTGAAGCAGACCAAAGACTAATCTGGAGATCCAGGGCTTGTAAAAACACCTCCGCGTGCACACACACACACACACACACACACACACACACACACACACACACACACATGCCTGAATACATTTGCACATGGGTAGTCAAGTGTGTGTGTGTGTGTGTGTGTGTGTGTGTGTGCGCGTGTGTCTGTGGACAACCAGAAAACCGACAGCTGGCGTTTTTTTTTTTTTTTCCCCGTTTTGAGCTTTTAATCCAGAACCAGAATCAGAACCCAGATCTGTCAGGGATGTGGCTAACACCTGACACATCAACACACACACACACACACACACACACAGAAAGTGGCAGATGTGCACTGTACACGTACAGTGTGCACGCACATGTACAACAAACCTAAATCTGACTACAACCACATTATAGACGGTGCCTTCAGGTGCTCGTCTCATGCTGTAACATAGGAACATGTGCTTTTAAACATATTCTTCTTCCTGCTTATTTCCTTTTTTTGTGGATTCTGATTTAGACAATGATGTATCTTATACCCTTATTTGTTCAGCCATCTAGAAAACATTAATGGTGATATGTTTCTGATGCACAGCCATACCTTTATAGACTGTAATAAGGTTAATTCTATTAAATCTAATGAAATTTTACTCATGACAAGCGGCTTAATAACTTCTCTTATCTCTTGTGGGTATCTCTTTGGGTGGTATTCATGGTGCAATATTTCCCAACACGCCTACTTAAACCATTAAAAACCAATAGATTATTCTGATGATTGACATAATGCTTTATTTATTATTTAACTTTCAATCGTAGCCTTTAAAATGTCTAATTAGTAAAGTGCATCCCAGTTTGACGTCTTCACGTTGTTCTATTTTATCTGATCAACGCTACATATAGAGAAAAGCAGCAAATAATCAATCAAATTCACTTCTACAAACCAACTAGTTCAAATACATTTTTATCGATTGAGTTCCTTTTATTATTTTCATTAAATGGGACAATGTCAAAAATGTGCTTTAAAAAACAATTTTTTTTATTCTAGGTGGATTAAATATTGAAAAATTGATCATATTTATCTTGTTCTATTACGCAATTTAACATTTAATGACAAATAAAAAAAACATACATTCTAAGAGACCTAATGAATGCATTTAAAACTGTATTATAAAAAGTTTTTTACTTACACAGCATTTACCATTGACCCACATGTATTTTTAAATTCGCCATAGTAAGTTATTGCAGTTATTGCATTGCATTAGGTTGCTATTCTGCATCCTGGGTTTATGTCATGGCCATTTTAAACCTCTGCTTTTCCACTACATGTCGATATGTTTTACTTCTACAGCTGGCCTTTGCAGCTTGCATTGCTGCAGGAACAACCATGTTGTCAGTTCAGGAATCAGCATTCTGAGCTTCTATTTCCAACATTCACCAGTTTCAGTGCCTCTGATGCAGATGTTTGCTGCTTATCTCTGTTTTTCGAGCATCTCTGGAGTTGGGGTTGATGCCCATCGGGGGGGTGGAGGTGGAGGTTGGGGGGGTTAGGTCCTCTCTCGTGCGCTCGCGGCCTCTCCGCCTTTTTCTCACAAACGCCGGCTGCCTGGCATGCGTGCAATCGATGCCCGTCTGGCATCCGCTGTGTCAACAAGCCTGGGAAAAGTTAATCAACGGCCTGGCACCCCCCTCACACACACACACACACACACACACACACACACACCCCTCCCTTCTCCGCTTTCACTTTTAAACTCCCATCCCCACCTTTGTATTATTTTTCCTCACTCTTCACCCCGTTATCTTAGCAGATAAGGCTTTATTTTAGATTTTTTTTCCTGTTCCTCCATTATTGTCTGGCTCCTGCCGGCCTTGCAGCTGCTGTCTCCCAAAACAAAAGGAGAATCCACTGACTTCACTTTTTTTTGTGTGTGTGTGTGTGTGTGTGTGCAGGAGCTCAGTGGTGCAGCGCCCTCTAGTGGAGATCATAAATTACCAATTAGATTACCAAGAGACTTTAATAATTCAATTTGTTTTACACTATATATGAAGAGTGTGTGAATCTACAAATGATGATAATTTACTCCACTCACTCTTATTCTGATAAATCACTCATCATGTTTTGGTACATTAAAATGAATTATGATTCATTAATCCAGTCAATGTAATAGTTCAGTTTGGTCTTGTTCATAGAAAAATAAAATTTTCTTTAAAAGGAAAAAATTGAGCAAAAACAAGGAAAAAAACCTAATTTGACCAATTGTACAAGATATTTCACCTTTTAATATTTCACTTTTTGCAACCTGTGTCTGAAGTGATGATTTAGAAGCTGGTTACAATTTATGGAATTTCCCCATTTTTTCAGGGTTTTCACATTACATTTTACATCGATAAGCCAATGCACTCTGTAAAGCAGTGTCATACCATACAGATTTACACATTTTAAAACCAATGCAAACTTCAGATTGTTGGTAAATGTCCGTCTCTGCACCGGTTTTTGCAAATTTTCATGTTTCCCACTCGCATTTCCTGCTATAACGGTTTGTTATAGGATCAGATGGATAAAATGAGGAAATGTACATTATATGTCCACTTTAAATTACATTTTAACGCTCATCTCTCTTGTCTCTTGTGTTCCAACAGGCTTGCCATGGATGTGTTGGATCCAAATGTGACTGCAGCGGAGTAAAAGGAACAAAGGTAAAAGCAGGACATGCACAGGAATACGCTACAAAAAAACACTTTTCTGCACTAAATGCACACACATATATATACATATACAGTGTATAGTGTGTTAAACTCACACATGCACACATTCACACATACATGTTATTATGTAAAGCACTTGCATGAAATGAATTCATGTAACTCAGATATATTTGTTAAGTTCAATGTACTTGATAGTGCTTGCAGATGAATTATTTTTAGTCAAATTAATTATGTAGATTCAGTTAATGTGAATGGTTTATGTGCTATATATTTAATATAAATCCAATCAAACCTTCTATAAATTTAACAGGTTGTGTGTTCAGATGATTCATATCAGTTTATATACAGTTCTTATATGTTTATAATTGACCAGAGCTGTATATTAGGTGTAATTTCTCACATGTAGTTAATGGTGGTATGAGGACGAATAGATAGATAATAGTGTAAATATGTAATAAATAGAGCAGAATATGACGCGTGTGTCCGTGTTCAGGGCGATCGGGGGTTCCCAGGCCTCACCGGTCAGCCAGGCGTCCCCGGCTTCCCCGGACCTGAGGGGCCGATCGGACCCAGAGGAGAAAAGGTGGGAGCAAACGTCAGAGAAGGACTTTTATTAGATAACAGGACGCCGGTATCGGTCGAGTGGATTTTCCTAACTTTATCCAGTGCCTCATGTGACCTTTCTGTACTCAAATCACCTACAGAAATGATGGTGTTTAAATTGTAAAGAAAATATACAGCACAAAAACAATGTTTATTCTCCCTCTCAGGGAAGCGATGGACCCCCTGGACTCGCTGGCCCTAAAGGAATAAGAGTGAGTGACTTAGAGTCTTTTTTTGTAATTTTAATTATTTCATATTTTTTCCAGTTGATCGCACAGTGACGGCGTCTTTGGTGTCGGTGTGCAGCTTTCATGCAGATTTTTAACATTTTATTTTATTATTTTCATTCAAACAGGGACCTGCTGGATTGCCAGGGTTCCCAGGAACGCCAGGACTTCCTGTGAGTCCTGAATGACAGAATAAACAAATTAGAAAATCTTTCCATTAATACCAATTAGCAAATGTATGTCCTATTATTTGCACTTTGCACCTGTATTCATTTAATCTCAAATTAAATTTTCCATTTAATAATCTATGGTGGACATGCAGAGAGAAATAAATGGGGGCATGAATATATGAATGAATAAATGCATTTAAAAATGAAATAAATGTGCATTTACAGTCATGATGTTAACGGGTGTGTGATGTCACTTCCTGTTCACCAGGGTCTGCCGGGGCAGGACGGGGCTCCGGGTCCAAGGGGGACGCCGGGATGCAACGGAACCAAGGTCGGACCTGTTTGAAGGCCTAGAACAGGCAATGTGCCGGCATTATGGAGCATTATTTTTTATTTTGTTTTGTTTTCCTGTGCAGGGTGAGCGGGGCCTGTCTGGGTCTTCAGGAATCCCGGGTCCACAGGGACGACCGGTGAGTCCGGTCTTCATCAGACAAACGAAAAACGCCATAATCGACGTCCTCCTGCCTTTTTAAACCCGTTTTTTTTTCTGCTTTGTAGGGTCCACCTGGTCTGCCGGGAGCAAAGGTAAACCACTAAAAGCACGATTCATACAAAAGTCACCAAATGGAACCTGAGATTTAACGTATTTTCTTATATTATGGAGGTCGTGTATTTAATCATTTGCTGCAGATTCATGTTGCTTAATATGGTGTAAATTAATCATGCAAATATTTCATTTTTTCTATTTTCCTAGCTTGTATAAACTATTCATAAGCACCATTCTCCATTCTAGTCTATAGTTACTTGATTTTAACATATAAAGAATTTCAGCAGTTTTCTTTTTTAATGTTCTTGCCACTAGGCGGTGCTGTTTCACTAATTTAATCCCCCCGCTCGCGTTTCAGGGAGACCCGGGCGACGTGATCTCAACCAACCGGTTCGGGGGTAAAGGAGCGGTGGGATTACCCGGACTACCAGGAGTCCCCGTGAGTCCTTTTTTTATTTTACCAGTAAATAGGAGTAAAATTAAATCACTGGTGAACTTTCAGGAGAAGAAAAAGGTTGATTGCTCCACGAAAGGTCACACTTTGATTTATCATATGAATAGAAAATCTAGTCAAGGCTTGAAACAATGATTTTTTTTATTTTAAATAATAATTTTCTCTTTATCCATTGACTTTGCTTTCGTATGAAATTATCAAAATCAGTAGAATTGATTATCATAAACCCTCATACAGAGATTTCCTTCATCATTTAGAAGAAACACACACACACTGTTGAGTTGAGTCTGCACATAACGCTCAGCCAGTAAATTGAAAATGATAGAAAACAATTTTTTTATAAAACTCGCACATGTGCATTTTTTAATATATGAAATATATCAAATGGTGTAAACCAAAAAAGAATGGTAAATTTAAATATTTAATCCAACTAGAATATAAAACGAGTGGATAGCATTTTTTTTTACCTTAAGAGAGTTAAACTATCAGGTACAGAGTGTTTAGGGTTACACCACATGAAAATGAGTAAAAGTTTTTTTCTGTCTAAATATCACAGGGAAGTCCAGGACCCTCCGGGTTTCAAGGTCCAATCGGTCCTCCAGGACCCAGAGGCTACGAGGTAAAGAGGACAAAAACATCATCACGTTTTAATTCCAGTCGATATAAAAGTCCGTTAAGCTGAAGTTTCTCTGGTTCCTTTCAGGGTCGTCCAGGTCCTCCTGGTCCTCCAGGACCAAAAGTGAGTCCAGACACTTTTCACAATTCTCTTCAATTTTGTCTTTACTTGAATTTACTCTACTTTACCCAAATCATATTTTCCATTAAGGCACATGCCACATTAAATTCTACAAAAGAAATACACCATTACAAGGATATTTAGATGTAATCTAAGAAAAAAGAGGTCCCCAGAATGAAGGGGAATCATTTTTTACAGTAAAATTCCACAATTAGGGAATGTAGTAACATTTGTATTACACTAGTACTATCATAACTTAAAATAAATGTATTTAATTTAGCAGTATTTATTCCCTATTACTTCATTGTGTATTATTTCCCTTTCCACATAAATTCAATTAATTTGAAATTATATTATCATTTATATATGAAAATGAAATAAATACTAGATAATACATTTTAAAATAAATTCATTGATAAATAAAATGGGAAATCGAATAAATGCAAAAAAATAATACAAAATATATTTTATGAATGACTTTAGTGGACATATTTGGACATTCACTGGTATATTGTGTAAGATTTAATGTCATTAAAGCAGGAAAACTGAAAACGCTCCCTCTACTTCCTCCAACAGGGAAACATGGGCTTGAACTTCCAAGGACCCAAAGGAGAAAAGGTGCTGACCCCATAAACAACAGATTTGAGGAAAGAAGGTTGGAATTTAAGCAGAAGAGCGCTTTCCCGTCCTTTAGTCTAATTTGTCCGTGTGAACACAGGGTGATCCGGGTCTACCGGGACCTGCAGGCCCCCCTGGGCAGGTCGGGGAACAGAAGAGACAACCAGAGACCGAGATCCAGAGAGGAGACAAGGTGAGAGGACCGGCCCGGGTCTGCCCCCAACACCAGCCATGACGTCTTTACTTGAGTTTTTATACCACATTTAGTAGTTTCTCCTTGAGTGAAGCTGCTGTACGGCAAGTTGACTTATCTAAAAGAGAAAAAAATCCAAATGAACAGTGCAGCAGGTAATAAAAATGTATATAAAATAGAAACCGTTTGATAACCAGGCTACTTCCACGTCTATTCAAGACGATTGCTTTCATTTATTTGCTGAACACGCTTACTTTATGATGTAATATTGAAGATATTCACATCAAGATATTCACCTACATACTGAAAAAACACATAACCTGCATTTGCAGGTTTTAACCATTTTCTCTATTCTCTATCGCCACTAGATGGCAGCATCCAGCTATTAAAAACTACAGGCTGTAACTGGCAATTCAGCCACTAGACGGCAGCGAAGTATTCACAGAATACTTGCAATGTAGAGCTCTATATGTATAGTTTATGTTACTTTTCCCACACTTTTACCTACCTGAGTATTTGACAATGCATAAAGAATATAAACTGAAAACAGTACAGGAATGAGGTACATCAATGACTGTACAGTATTTTTGTTGGAATTGATTAAAATGATTGTGTGTCTGTGTGTGTGCATGCCTGCAAAAGTGTTTTTTCACCACCAGATGGCGCCATTCTTCACTTGTAGTCACTGTTTTTTTTTGTTTTTTTTTTAAACAGCCCTTCCCCTTTCTGGGGCTTACATATACTTAATATTATATTCCTTCTCTGCTAAGCTTGTTCTACTAAATGCTGCTTTAACTTTTTTACATTTTACTCTATGTTCTAGAGGATAGGCATAAGTGGAGGTCATTTTTAACCAGTAATATTGTTTTGCCTGGAATTTTGAATCTGTTTTGTGTGCCCCGTCTCAAGGGCGACCCAGGACTTCCAGGACCTCCGGGTGACCCGGGCTATCCAGGACCTCCTGTAAGCATCTTTTAGCCTCTATCAATTACAGCTGATCGGAGCCATAACGGACCAAACTTGTCCTTCTTAACAAAACCTGGATATACTGCATGGAAAAAGTTGAATGACAGGCTTGTGTGTCCTTGCGGTTTTTAGGGTCCCTCTGGTGGCCCTAAAGGAGACAAAGGAGAACCAGGAGAGGCTGGCAAGCGGGTGAGTTTAGTAAAATTCACACATTTCTTAGTCAAAAAAAACTAAACCTTTCAGCAATAATGGTCCCCAATTGCATTGAATGAAGCTATCTTTACTACAACATGTTTTGTAATTACCTTTATCAAATGTTGGATACACCAATTTGTTGAGGTGGCTTTTGGACGAGACCTGGGAGAACCAATGGGTTGGTGGACTTTAAGTAAAGAACTCAGACCTTACAGCAGCCACTTTTGTGCTAAAAACACAGCACATGCTCGCCCTAATCCCCACTTTCTTCTCTTTACAGGGCAAACCAGGCAAAGACGGTGACCCCGGTCCCTCAGGCTTCCCTGTAAGTTTTGCCCTAAACCTGAGAAAATTATCGATTTTTCTTTTTGATACCTCTGCGTTTTTTTATTTGTTTGTTTTTTTGAGTGTCAGTGATTTATTTTCTTTAGGGAAGCAAAGGAGAGTCAGGCCTGCCCGGTCCTCCAGGAAGGGATGGGGAGAGAGTAGGTTTTCTGAAACATTATCTAATGATTCACGCGGTGGCCGCATGAATTGTTTTAACATCCCACCTCTGTCTTTCCTTTTAAGGGTTTGAAAGGTGATCGTGGGTTCCCAGGTCCACCAGGACTGGTGTGTATTCCACTTTTTCCTTTTTCATTTCACTCTAGAGAATACAAACTAGGCATTTGAGAAATGTCCACTTCACCACTCTCATAGGAATGACCAGGGTCCAACCCTGCATCAGATATTATAGATTCCGGTAGGAAATTAAGCAAAGCATTTTCTGCAAGTTCTCTTGAGGAATAGAAGGACCTAAATTCATTCTTAGCTCCATTCATGTGCACAATAAGATGAAATGAAAAGTCTTTGGTGATTAGACCCCATCATGCTATTATCATGTTATAGAGAGGATCGTGAGTAAGTCTATATTAGAGCAGATGCAAGAGTTGATATGTGAGGTCACAAAAGACTGAGACTGATATGGATCAAGTGCTGAGGTCACCATAGACCGAGAGATATAGATGAGAAGATGCAGGACGGATAGTTTTTATGATGGTTATATGACAACAGATGAATCGGTGTACTGCATTCTTTCTGACCACTAGGTGGCGACATGCTATGCTTTAGTTATATTGTTTTTTAATAAATTACAATAAAGTCTGCTCCTGAGACCTGGTTAATGACACCTGGCACAAATGTTTTCTTGAGAATTTATTTTATTCCTTGGTCCAACCAGGTGATTGGCGGGCAGAGTGGGTTGGGTCAGGTCGGTTCTAAAGGTGAGCCCGGGTACCCTGGGTCACCTGGAGCCAAAGGAGAGAGGGGACCACCAGGTCAGCACAGAAACACACACACATATTCAGAAACATTAGTCACATTCCGTTTTTTATTATCTCATTGGTGGAGTGGTTTAACTATAAAAATTTGACCACTTGTTGTTGTCCAGGTTTAACAGGACCTCCCGGAGCACCAGGGTTTCCGGCTACTGGCGGCAGTGGCATTCCCGGAAATCCGGGTTTCCCAGGGGAGAGGGGGCAGAAAGGAGACGCCGGCGCTCCAGGGCTCTCGCTGCCCGGTCCCCCGGGACGTGCCGGGAGTCCCGGAGTCCAGGGGCCGCCCGGGCCCCCCGGAGCTCCAGGATTTTACAACGGCGGACCGTGTGCCAGCGGAGTTCCCGGGCGAACCGGTGCTCAGGGAGAGAGAGGCTACCCTGGAGAAACAGGCCAGAAAGGTGAGCAAAAAGAGACAATGCAGTTTATTAACAGATCTGAGCTATGGTTTGTGCAGAGGATGGTTCTATATACAACTCATAATGAATCAAGGCACTCAACTAAAGTATGTGTGGATAGATGTTGGGTTCTTAAAGACTGAAACTAAACACAAAGTGATCAGAACAGACATCAGTGATTTTACTGTTTCAGGTGATAAGGGCGACACCTGCGTGAACTGCTTTGGTGGCGGGAGCTCCATCCCTGGACCCCCAGGACCTCAAGGACAGCCTGGATTCCCAGGTATCGCCACTTACATCCTTAAAAAACACAGACAACAACACACATGTGAACACAAATCAGAGGTGAAAGATAATAATAAATAATAAATAATTGATGGACAATAAAGTGCAGAACCTTGTGGCGTCCCAATGTTGGGAGCTCTGTATACCACTAATCTGTATGGTGAACTATATAATAGGCTTGGGATCATATCACAAATCTTTTAATATGCATTATTTACCAATATAACGGTCTATGTAAATCCTTTCTTCTTCCATCAGGAAGTCCTGGCGGCCCGGGTGCTAAAGGAGACAGAGGATTCCCTGGAGGTCCTGGTGGAGTTGGCCCACCCGTCAGTACTTTTTTAATTTATATTTCTTCTCAAACTTGAACAGATGTTTGTGATACAACATATTTATTGTGGTTTATAGTGACTTCTGCTTTAAATCTTAATTTGTATTTAGTTTGACTGACTAAGAACTTAGATTTTTTTCCATACGTACATGGTCATAAACCAGCCATTTTGATTGCATTCTGCTGGAATCTGCTGGACCTTTCTTTTCGCCTCCTCTCTGCAGGGCCCCCCTGGTCATCAAGGTTCCCCAGGATTCCCGGGAGAGAAGGGAGATCCCGGTGATGCCATTACAGTCAGCGGCATACGGGGAGACAAGGGCGACACCGGCTTCCCTGGATCGCCTGGTCTGCCGGGTCTGGATGGTCGACCTGGTCGTGATGGACAGCCTGGAGCACCTGGAGCCAAAGGAGCTCCAGTAGGTGGCTTTCACTCCATCTGTCCATCACAGAGAATTATGTGTCCCTGGAACATCCATTTCACAACTTTTTTGCATATTTTGACTGTGTCCGACAGGGATCTCTGCTGGTTAAAGGAGAACGAGGGCTTCCAGGTGAGCCAGGTGTTCCAGGGCTTCCAGGAGACAGGGGTCCTCCAGGTGCCCCTGGCTTTGGCCCTCAGGGACCTCCAGGTGAAAAGGGTATCCAGGGGGTTTCAGGAAGATCCGGAGCTCCTGGTGCACCTGGTAAGACATAGAATGATTGTAGATGATCAATAAAAAAAAATGTTTTTCAATTCTCAAATCATTCACCTGTGCTTTCTATCCCTTCTTAGGTGCTAAAGGTGAACCAGGCCTGACAGTGGCAGAGCCAGGCCTGCCAGGCATCAGGGGACAAGATGGTGAGCCAGGACTTTCGGGCACTCCAGGTACATAATCATAATTTTACAGTATCATACAGTAAGGAGAAAAGTGTATGTTTAATGAACATAATGCACAGCCTTTATCGGTTACCCATAACACAGGTGATATATATCTGGTGACTGACATTTTTTTTATTTACCTTCTACTGTCAGGTGCCCCAGGTCAGCCCGGCCAGCCTGGTTTCCCCGGATTACCAGGAGGGAAGGGTGAGCCCGGCCTCCCAGGAATTGGACTCCCAGGAGCCCCAGGAGCCAAAGGTAACAACCTAGAGTTCCGTTACCTGACACTAGAGATTCTGTATAAAACAGTACTCACCCAGTCATTTTTGTTGTTGTTTCTTTCGACACAACCTCACAATCTTTTTGTGCCACCAACCTTTTTGTACTCCAGGATTCCCAGGTATTCCTGGCCAGCCAGGAAGCCCAGGAGGACCAGGCAGACCAGGAGTAGATGGCCTCCCTGGCCAACCTGGATTCCCCGGCAGCAAGGTACAACCAGGACCTCATACATTAATGTCTAGACAGTTGCAGATATCCTGACTAAAAGCAGTTTAGTTAAAAAATTCCTAAAAATAAATGCAGGGGCTACCAAATTTAGATTATGTATTCTAAAACTAGCATATATCTCTCTGCTTTTGATTTTTTAAGGTTTCAAGGCATATAGACAATTAAACAAGTAAATAGGTACTCTAATGATGAGAAAAAGATATGAGAAAAAAACAGCATATCAACTGCAGCAGAATCCTTCCCATTACTAACAATAGGATATCTGCCTGTTTGTATGACAGGGTGAGCCTGGCTTTGGACTCCCTGGTCCTCCAGGCTTACCAGGAGTACCTGGATCTAAAGGTTTTCCCGGACCGAAGGGTGATCCAGGTTTCCCTGGTGGCCCCGGATCTCCAGGACGAGGTGGATTTGATGGTGGTCCAGGACCTAAAGGTATACACATATTAAACACACACCTGAATTAACCCAAATCAAATCAAACCCTTGTCAAACCTGGTAGTACACCGAGTTGACTGTTGCCTCCTCTCTCCAGGTGACCCAGGTACACCTGGTATTCCAGGAGCTCGTGGACCACCTGGAGCCCCTGTTGTTGGCCCACTTGGGTCCCCAGGCCCCCCCGGAACCCCAGGCCCATTAGGACCACCAGGTAAAAACGAATGAGGCCGGATTTGGACACTTTTCCGGCAGGAGGAGGATTTGAGGATTGTTTGAATGCATTTGATAAAAATACTTTAATCATCTACTACCAAATAACATGAAAAATACATTTTAACATCATAAATTATACTTTTGGAGTTTGAAGACATTCGCAGACATATCCAGAAACTAACATCTATTTTTTTCTTATTTTTATCATCATAACAGGATTTCCGGGAGCAAATGGAGCGAAGGGAGATCCCGGCACTCCAGGTCTAGATATCCCAGGACTACCAGGAGATAGAGGAAGTCCCGGTTTCCCAGGACCCCCAGGACCAGCTGGTACCCCTGGACCCCCTGGTGGACCAGGACGGGACGGTTTGCCTGGACTCCCAGGTGAACTGTGATATACATACCAAGAGTTAGCTAAATAGATGAGCCTGTGCGGTTGTTGAGTCTAGACATTTAGTTAATATCAGTGTAATTGTTCAGGTGTTCATATGTGGTTTGCTAGATAACTTACAGACTAACTATTTAGCTGACTGGTATTACTGTATGGTTAGTTAGCTGTTTGGCTAACTAGCTAGCTGGCCGCTAAGGCTACTTAACTGATGATGAGGCATCAGCCAAATCTGAGCCCAAAGTTCTTGAATAGAGACCTGGAGCGTGAGCTCGTTTAAGCTTTTAAACCTACTGAATGTCTGATGAGCTGATGTCTTGCTGTTTTAAGCTATGCTAATAAGCGAGGGATTTTCAACTGATTTTTAACATTTCTATTCTGAAATCGTTGCAGGTGTCAAAGGAGAAATGGGTCCAATGGGAGCTCCAGGACCTAGCGGAGGACCTGGGGGACCCGGCGGACCTGGTGGACCAGGTGCTAAAGGTACTTATTACAGATGCTAACTCACTCATAACTCTTGCATGCTGTCTTATAAACTGTGATATCACACACATTTATTTAAGGAAAAAGGGTAGTGCTATTTCTGTAGAGCAAGAAGGTCAAAGGTTCAAGTAACACAGTCCAAAAAAGGTTAATTGGAGACTTCATGGAAATTTAATAGCAAATGGAATCATTTTTCTAATATGCATTGACACAAATACAGTACAGTGTTAATACAACAGCAAGAAGCACTTACAAGAAGCGAGGCCTGCCCCCAATGATGCCACACACAATACCTGAGCCCAACACATTGTTACTACTAATGTGGCTGTAACCACCTCCTCTCCAGGTGAAAATGGATTCCCAGGTAGAGATGGGGTACCCGGCGGTCCCGGGGCTAAAGGAGAGAGAGGTGAGCCTGGCCTCCAGGGACCTCCAGGACAAGCAGTGGCCTTGAAGGGAGAGCCAGGAATCCCAGGAGGGCCAGGTACAGCTGAATAATCCTTCACCTCAATAAGTGAATGCAAAGATTTATAGCTTATTTTTTATATTTTAAAGTAGGTAAAATATTGGTTTATCTCCTACCATATTAACTGTAATATCTGTTTATATATAAATAATATATCATTATATGTCTGTTCTACAGGTGCACCAGGTCTTCCGGGACAGAAAGGAATTTCAGGTCTCCCAGGTGACCCTGGACTGCCAGGATCAGATGGGCGTCCCGGTCTTCCCGGACCATCAGGTATAGCCAGCCCATCACAATACATACGCATGCATACACACTGTACACACACAGTCTTACTAAGATGCCGTTTCTGTGCCTGCAGGTCCAAAGGGAGATCCTGGCATTCCAGGAGGCCCAGGTGGTCCTGGAGCACCAGGACAGAAAGGCAGCATGGGAGAAATGGGATTCCCAGGTGGGTTTGTACATCTCACAGGTCTCTATAAAGTTTTTATTGGTGTAATCGCTTTTCATGAATAGGATTAAGTGGAGAAGAACTTGATGCAATTCATGTTTTTGGAAGATATTGAAATTTTAGTTGGGATACAGGTTTGTTTTACATCTTGTAGCCCAACTAAACTCCAACAAAAAATAAAACTCAACCAGTTATTTTAGACTAATTAACCCAAAAAGAGAGCACAAGTCCATTTTGGTACCAACCTTTTGTCTGCTGTTATAATTGTTATAGGACCATCTGGACAGAAAGGTTTACCAGGTGCAGCAGGTCGGCCAGGAGGCCCGGGACAGCCAGGAGCACCCGGTTTCCCCGGAGCCAAAGGTGATCCAGGTTCTGCTGGAGTCGGAGCACCCGGAGCACCTGGAGCTAAGGTGAGGATGAACTGCATGTGCCCCTAAAGCATTGAAGTGCAAGCTGAAGATTTACACATTTTTTTGATGTGCTGGGCAGGGTGAGGCAGGCAGCCCAGGGTACCCAGGAGGTCCAGGACTGAAAGGAACCCCAGGATCACCTGGTCTCCCAGGTTTACCAGGAGGACCAGGTGCCAAAGGCGACCCCGGCCTCCCAGGATTCCAAGGTGCACTGGTTTTAGTATACCAACTATCAGAAATGTGTCCCTGCCTGACTTCAAAACAAGGGTGGTACAGTGACTGATTTTTTTTTTGCATCTTCTGTGTCTTCCCTCCTTTCAGGTTCTCCTGGCATCCCCGGTCCTAAGGGTCTTGATGGTGGGCCTGGTGGCCCGGGTCTTACTGGAGCTCCTGGTAGACCAGGAGAATCTGGCCGACCTGGAGGGCCGGGTTTGCCTGGAGACAAAGGTCAGGCAGGTCGAGATGGAATCCCAGGACCTGCAGGAGTCAAAGGAGAACCAGGTAATCTTGTTTCAGAACAATTAAAAGACAGTCTGTTCAGTGTTGCTTGAATATATATTTGGTATGTTCAGTTTTGTACAATTCCATTCATTTCTCTTCCAGGCCTTCCGGGTTACGGCGGTCCAGGTCCCTCTGGTCTTCCAGGGTTGCCAGGTTTGTTGTTATATGGAATACACACATTCCCATACACACAACTTTGTTATTCTCTCCACAGTAATGTAGCTATCTCTACTCTCACTTTTTGTTAAAGGTGCTAAGGGAGACCCAGGTCTTCCTGGCCCACCTGGCAGTCCTGGTTTCCCCGGTGCCAAAGGAGACAGTGGTTTCCCCGGCCTGCCTGGTACTCCAGGCAGCATCGGCCCTCCTGGGTCTCCAGGACTGGCTTTGTCTGGCCCAAAAGGTCTCCAAGGACCCCCAGGACCACCTGGAAGATCAGGTAAGAATACTAAGATACAGTATTTGTCACTTTGTGTACTGCCAGAAGTTGCTGCCGAGTTTTTTGAGACTCCATTAGACCCGTTTGTTGTACTCCACCAACAATTACCATCATCAGCCAGGCTCATGCAATAAGACAAGTGTGAAATTCAACAATTTATCTCATACTGTAAACATGCAGAGGTCGGGTACATTATCATCCATGGAAATGGAGATGCAATGTCTTCAAATCCATCTAGGAGATGGTATGTAGCCAAGGCTGGAAGATGCCTTTGCATTTGTCAATACATACCATATGAGTTATTTCAGTTTGTAGTTAATAGTCTTAAACATACAAAACTACCCACACTACCAGATTTTTGGGTAAGGTTCTGAATTATGATGCAAAACCTGAGAAGACACTGGTAAATGATTGATATTGTAAATTGTGTTTTTTCAGTTCACAATATATCATTTTATTCAGTCTCTCTCTCAACATGAGCACCTTAAAACCAGGCAGCAAACGGCAGCACGTCGACCACCTGCACTTTAAATGTGAATGCTTTCGTCTCCCTGATTGATTTGCATGGAGCACAAGTTGTTGCACCTGTCACCAGCACCGGTGTAAGAGTCACGTCATTTGTTTGAGCACCAGCACCACGAAAGATAAATGTTTCCGCTGCCATGCACTTTCCTCCACTCTTCCCCAACCCCTTCTCACCAGGAAGTGTCGGGTTTTTCATCATGTACCAATCAGCCCTAAAGAGCATGGATTTATGTCACTTTTGTCCGTGTGATCATCTGTTTTTTTGTGTTTTTTCCTTTATGGGTCCTATGGGTTTCCTCACCCCTCGCCCTCTTCTCCAGATCCCAAAAATCGGGAGGAGCTTGTAATCTACCCATCTCTCCACAGCCCTGAACTATATGTGTGTTTGTGTGCTCGTAGTCTGGCCACCGTAACCAGTGTCTAGTGTTTGTGTTGGATTATTACGAGGCAATGATGGTATTAAAGCAGCCAAGCCAAAGACCAACCCCTCCAAAAAAAAACTCAAGGGCAGTCAGTTCAATATTGATAAATTGGAATTATGTATTTCAGAATGGGGGAGAAAAAACTGAATCATATTAATTTAAATTTCTAACCCTGAGTCGAGTTGAGAGTTGTTGGCGTTTGCGTCTGGCTTTGCTGCTTTGTCAAGTGTGTTTTGTCTCACCGAATCATCAGTCGTTTGCATGGGCACTGTCTGTCCACACACACACACACACACACATGTACACACACACACACACACACACACACACACACACACCTGGAGAACTAGCCAAACACAGAGCTGGAACCAGTGGGTAATCTTGGCACAAACCTCATAACCAAACTAGTTTTCAAGAACAAACTTTTTAATGGACCCCAGCCATTATCAAAAATAAATACATGACTCAAGACTGGTAGAATATATATACCGGTAAGGATCCATGTTTATTTTAATAGATCCTTTGTATGAATTAAAAAAGGCAAAAAGACACTGCTATATGCATTATACTTTTTCTTATGTAAATTACCTAATTAAACTATAATCATTAACAGTAAGACTTATTGTCCTCTTCATTCATTATATTTATTGAATTGTGTATTGATAAATAATTGCCAACACTTATCACACTCCAGCACTGTACCAGGCTAGAAAACATTGTCCTCAAGTGTTTTTTTTTTTTTTTTTTGCTATGCTATTTTACCTCTGTTTTCTGTGGCTTGGCCCCACCCACTGTGGTGTGGCCCCGCCCACTACGGCGATGACACCTGCTTCCGGCCACCGCAGGTCCCTCAGGTCAGATCGACGACGTCCATCTGGACTTTTGCTGCATGTTCCTTTTATTTTTATAACAGCGTCTTTGCTCTGTTACGCTGACAGACTGTAACCACTCTGATCTACTGGGGAATAAATTCACCTGGAAAAACTGCAAAATCACCACATTTTCTAATTTCTGACCGTTCACACCTCTCTAACAACTGTATTCTTTTACTTTCCATGCACACCGATGATAGTTTAATGCACCTTTAACAAGTAAGCACCATTTTTAATGATTATATTGTTGTTGTTTTTTAAAGGAGAATTTTGGCATTTTGTGCTTTAGACCCTAGTTAATATTTCAGAGAAAAAACGTCTGAATTTACATTAATATTGAGCAAGAATCACCTACCAAATCTACAGTTAATGCACTATAACTGGACATGCATCTGCCACGGTTGAAGGCAAGTCAAGTAATTTTTAATTTGAGAAGATTTGCCTCAATAGGATTTTCTCTTTGTCTCTGTCTTTAGATTCTTAATTCAAACAAGGAAAATCTCCCTGTTGGCAGATTATAGGACAAATGTGAATATAGAAGGCTCCCCAAGAATCAAGACCCAATAATAAGGAGTTGTGTCCCTGATAAACAGGGTTGAAGTCATTAAACCACTCACACCAGATAATACAAAGCTATTACAAACTGTAGTTTAACTCCACAGGAGCTGATATTTGTAACTTTCGGGATTAAAACGAGTTCACCTCTTCACCTTTTATGCAGCTACGCAAATCTTACAATAGTTCCCATAGACACTTAGAAAAATAGGCTAATGTTGTAAAATGTTGAAATTCTCCTTAATTTAAAAAAAAATCAACACATTTTCAAATAATTATTTTGTTTATAGACCACACCTGATATATTTTAAAAATGGCAGTAATGGCATGTTATATGGATCACATTATAAATCCAATAATCAGAATGTGTGCCTGTGAAACTTCACAGAAACACTTAGAACTAACTCACCTTAAACTTTTAATCACTGTTTTTTCCTGTGTATCACATCCTGCAATTCAACTTGTGTTGGATATGTATGATTTGTACTTAATCATTGCATAATTTTGCAATACATAATGATTTAAAGATACAGAAGCCACTGATGGATCATTGTAATTTGTTATATTAAATTCTCAAATTATTCCCAATTAATGTTTCCTATGCCCCCTGCAGATCACATGGTTGTTTTTATAACCATCATGAATCTAATTTATGATTGGAAAAACACATTAGGTGGATGATAAAATGAAAAATGCCCATCTCAAAAGACCAAATCTACAGAAGACGTCAAAGATACCACGGCATTGTTTAACAAGCCAAATCTGAACTACACATCTTTCTCCAAAATCATTGCACAAACATCTAGAAATCGATCAGTGTTTAGTCTGAATTTGTTTCTGCTTGCTTATGTCTAAACTTCCTCTTCTTTTTTTGCCCTGTGCCATCAACCTGGCTCTGCTTTACCCGGAAAAATCTGGAAACCCATAGGTCCTCCAGGTTAGACTCCAGTGGTTCAATGGTTTTCATTCATTTGATGTCTCTCATACAGGGTTTTGTTCGCTTCATTTCAAGTGTTTTAATTGGAAATAGACGTGAAAGGTGTTTAAAACTATCTGTTTTGTGATCATGTCTTTGATCGTTTTTCCCCCTTTTGTTCTGTTGTTTTATATGAGCTGCATATCATGGAGAGTGTGCAAATGTTTTAATAATCAGTTCATTTTTGACTATGGAAACCGATTACTGACAGTTCTAGTTTGACCACAATCTCTTAACCCCACAGGTCACACTGGACATCTTCTTCTGAACTGCATTCATTTAACTGTGTTACTGTTTTAGAAGAATATGATGTTATCTTCCCCTTCTCCCCCTAACGCTTCCTTTTTCTGTTCTGGCAAAGTAAAATCAGATTTGTAGAAATTGTTGTTGAAAAAAAAATGACTTACCCACAGGTAAAACTGAGGAACTTCAGATCCCCCTATGAAAGATACTGATTAAATTTGATCTGTACATGTAAAAGTAATGAAGGCCTTTGTAAAATCACTTGTTGTATTATCCCTGGTCATATTTGGTCAGTATAAATTGAATAATTTTTTTGGTAATTTAATTTGTTTTCGATGGTTGCATTGTAAAAAATTAAAGTTTGGGGTCAATTTAATTTTCCATTTCATCAGCTAAAATATGCTTTATTTTAAGAAAAATAAAAAAAAAAACATAAAAATCCAATGTTACAAGTAAAATATCTTTGGTACAATTAGTCCACTATTGAGTAGAATTACCTAATTGCACTTGCAGATCATTTTTCTTACTTATTTTGCTCAATTCAATATTTTTTTTAAACAAGACTAATATTAAGGATAAAATGAACCCAAATCAGGAAAAAACGACTAACCCTTGCCAGTGCAATAAGATAATTCTACTCAATATTGGACAAGATATTTATACTTGTTGTCCTAAATGTAGTTCCTAAATGAAAACTGACCCCAACACCTGAAGAAATCCAACGATCAGAAATTGTGTGCAACAGAATCGTACCAGAACCTGACCTCCGACCATTGATGTTTATCTATGAAGGTGCACCCGGTCCAGCGGGTCCTCGTGGACCCGTAGGAAGTGGCGGAGTCAAGGGAGAGAAGGGTATTGCTGGTGCTCCTGGACAGCCGGGCTATCCTGGACAGAAGGGAGAAAGTGGTACTCCAGGATTCCCTGTAAGGATTTTTATCAAATAAAATGGTCAGTCAGAAGTATTGAATAAGTGTTCACCAACTGAGATATGAATGTCCGGTTCTCTTTCAGGGTTCCTCGGGTCTTCCTGGTGGTCCTGGTGCAAAGGGAGACATTGGTCTGCCTGGCGTTCCTGGATTCCCTGGTTTGTGAACTACGGCACATGTTCTGGTTCTTCTTCAAAATTATTTTGATCCCAGCGAGGCCTAAAGATTTGCTCTGTTTGTGCCAGGTGCGAAGGGAGACCCAGGAGTTCCGGGTTCTGGCGGCCTTCCTGGAGATCCTGGAGATATGGGACCTACTGGTGGGTGAACACATTTACCTCCATAGCTACATTTTAGGTATTGAACCTCAAAGGCGTTCTCATCATTTTTTTTCAACTTGTTTCCACCTTTGACCTGTGACCTGCAGGCCCTCCTGGCGACCCCGGGGTAGCTCCAGCCCCTATTGTGGTGAAGGGAGAGCCAGGACCCCCTGGTCCTGTGGGGCCGAGTGGTGCTCGGGGACTGCCTGGTCCTTCTGGACGCGAGGGACTCCCAGGTATGTTGCCTACCAAACAACAGAAAATTCAAAGAAGTCTCGAAACCAAGATTTCTTCCGGATATTTGCCAAAATTGGATTATCTGTTCATGGTTCAATTCCAAACATTAACTGAAAGTTTGACAAAAATTTGGACCAAACTTTCAGTTTTTCTTTGCTGAGGAAAAAGACATATGCTGGCAATAACATAACCTCTATTGTTTTATGTATCTAAAAGAGATTATTTTTAATTGCCTGTCTAAGAAAGACACCTCTTCTGTGTCTCTTCTTTCAGGTCCGGCTGGTGAACCTGGAGATGGTGGTCTGGAGGGTCCTCCTGGATTCAGTGGCCCGCCAGGCAGGAAGGGAGACCCCGGACCAGCTGGTCAACCTGGTGCGTGCTGCATCCCTGGATGTTTTCACCAATAAGACAAGAAACTACTAGTTGTTGGGAGTTTTGTTCAGTTCTGAGTAACACAGTTCCCATGTGTAACTTGATGTTCGGAAACCCAGCTAAGAGCTTTCAGACTTCAATGGTCTCTTCATGCAGAATTTCCATCGCTCTGCTATCCCTCAAACCAAAGGTGGTTTTGCATTATTAGCGCGTAGAAACCAACAACTGAAGCTCAGTATTGTCATAAATGATTGTGTAAGACACAATATCAGTGTATCTTAAGAGGTTAAAGTGATAGGGTCTCAATGGCTTCTCATTTCTAATACACCACGGATGCGTGTCTTCTGATCCCAGGTCAGTCTGGCTACCCTGGTCCACCTGGCTCTGACGGTCCACAGGGTGCCCCCGGTCCTCCAGGAACACACTCGGCAGCCCACGGCTTCCTCATCACCCGACACAGCCAGGGCGTCGATGTGCCGTTCTGTCCCGATGGAACCAACCCCATCTACGACGGGTACTCTCTGCTGTATGTGCAGGGCAACGAGAGAGCACATGGGCAGGACCTTGGTAGGGAGGATTTTCATTTTTTTTGTTTGACCATTCTTTTTTTAACCTTACATTTGTTAAGTACTTCTTCCTCTTATGTGATTTCGTCAAGGCACGGCCGGAAGCTGTCTGCGCAGGTTCAGCACCATGCCCTTCATGTTCTGCAACATCAACAACGTCTGCAACTTCGCCTCCCGCAACGATTATTCCTATTGGCTCTCCACACCCGAGCCCATGCCCATGTCCATGGCCCCCATCACTGGAGAGGGCATCAAGCCTTTCATCAGCAGGTAGGGATGGACGGATGACATGGGTCATTCATGGAAATACTATGATTCATTTAGTTTTCTGTGTGCAAATAAAGCAAAAATGATGGCCTCAAAGTTGTTTTGCATCGATTGACACTATGCACGGGCCAATCGAGGCATTGAAGCAGGTGATACCTGGCATGAAAGCCAATGAGGACCACCTTTGGCTTGACAGCAGTGTGACCCAATGGAGACAAGACCATCCAAATCCTATAATAGCCAATAGCCAGTGCTTTAGAATGACATGTGACATTTGGTATCAATGATACTTACGACTTGGGCATACCATTTTAGAAAGTAATGCGTAAAGAGGTGTCTTAAGAGGTGCATTTGTCTGTGTTCCCAGGTGTGCGGTGTGTGAAGCTCCAGCCATGGTGATCGCAGTCCACAGTCAGACCATCCAGATTCCCAGCTGCCCCGCCAACTGGGAGGCTCTGTGGATAGGATACTCCTTCATGATGGTAGGTCAAGACACGTATCCCCTGCTTCTTCCCCAATTTTTATTTGTATAGCCTTAAAGCACCTAAATCTCAAATCTAGAAAATCTGTCGATCTCTTAAATCACTAGAAGGCATCTGTGTAATCTCTCCAACACTCTATAACCCTTCTTCCTCTTCTTTTTCCTCCAGCACACCAGTGCTGGTGCCGAGGGCTCTGGCCAGGCCTTGGCCTCCCCCGGTTCCTGCCTGGAAGAGTTCCGCAGCGCTCCCTTCATAGAGTGCCATGGCAGGGGGACATGCAACTACTACGGCAACTCCTACAGCTTCTGGCTGGCCACCGTAGATGCCTCCGAGATGTTCAGGTGATTGCAGTAAAGCCTTTGGTTGCAGTCTATTGTTGGCCCTGTTTCTTTGTATTTGAAGCCAGGAACTAAAAAACTAAATCCTGTACCATGATACCATTTTAGTACCAGTCCAATGGTACCCATTACCATTTCGGTAGCATTAGTCTTCTTTCTTATTAGAAATGCTAAAGAGAGGGGACCTTTTCGTCCTATACAATCCCACATAGCAGAAACAAGGCATTGGTACGTCTCTGTTTCGGTTTCATCGATGCTCTTTCCCCCATTACAGGAAGCCCCAGTCGGAGACTCTGAAGGCGGGTAACCTCCGGGCGCGTGTCAGCCGCTGCGTGGTCTGCATGAAGAGGACGTAACGGCACATGGCAGCAAGCAAAACCGACTGTGGCCGGGGGGGGGGGACGCCTGATCAATAACGAGAGATGAATGATTGGATGAACAGGGGAACAAGTGGGGGGTGGGCGGGGGGGGTTGTCGGTCGCAGTTGTGACTGTGACGGATAAGTTGTTAACAAAAAGGTGGAATTCCGATGGTGCATTGTCCTCCGGGAAAAAAAAAAAAAACTACATCTAAAACAATGGTGCTACTGTGCAAACTGATCAAAAAAATCTTACTATTTAGTCTTTGTTTCTTAAGAAGTACCTCAAAGTGAAAGCAGACAAATATCCACTAAATGGTGCCATGATGGATGTGTGACGACAAATTTTCATTCTTTTTCCCTTCTTTCCCAAAAAGGGTTCCTTTTCTCTTTTTTTTTTTTTTTTTTAAACAAAAAATCACTTTTGACGTCGGTACGAACAACGGTGTGACGCTGTACATCCACTTGTAGACAGAAGTGCTCTTTTTTTGTGTGTGTTTTTTTTTTGTTTTTTGGGCCTTACTGATGAGGAGCGGATGGTCTCCACGGTTACCAAAATCGGCA
The DNA here is from genome assembly GCA_036785175.1 of Eupleurogrammus muticus. NCBI lineage: Eukaryota > Metazoa > Chordata > Actinopteri > Scombriformes > Trichiuridae > Eupleurogrammus > Eupleurogrammus muticus. The sequence continues at coordinate 16,836,776 of JAYKQN010000017.1, read as the reverse complement.
CTTTGACTTCGGAAACATCCAAGAGAGATGCACTGACGATGAGCTTTCCTTAGTGAGACTGACTGCCTTTTTTTTATTACTAGCTCTTCATTCACTCTCTCTCTCTCTCTCTCTTTCTTTGTCATTTTTCTGTCATCTTACATTTGGTGGTACTAACCCTGCTGCAGCCCGCCTGCTAACCATCAGCCTACATCTTTTTCTTACTTTTTTTTTTTTGTAAGTAATAAAATGTGTATATTGTGTAAAACACCTTTTATTTTTAGTGTATTAGGTCCTGAATCGGTACCAGCTGTTTTGTTATAAGACATTTTTTTTTCCAGGTTCTTTTTAGCTTGCTTCCTCACTCACACACACACACACACACACACACCTACACACACACACACACACACACACACACACACGCACACATAAACACTCATTCATTTATTCATTCATTCATCCACTTCATTGCTCACTGACACACATCAACTCAGATATTGTACAAAGTAAGGCTTTTATGAATGAAACAGTATTTTATATATAATAAATATATATTTGAAAAAAGAGGATAATAAGGTATATAAACTTATTCGGCTGTGGGGAGATTGTTCGCTGTTTTCAACCACAAACTAAGGTCATGCATTTCACCGAGAAATAAAGCTAACTACTGAGCACAGACAGAGCCATTTTCCCTAAAACATAACAGGCTTGTATGATATTAACAACGCCAATCACTTAAACCTTTTGTATTCAATTTGTAGAGTTAATGAATGTGAATTAAAGGGGATTTGCTTCTAGATAGTCTAATGATTGGGAAGTGTTAGAGATGGATTTGAATTAAACCTCGGCTCCTTCATGAGAAAACCACAATCCTTGTTTTGTGTTTTTTTTTTTTTGTTTTGTTTTTCTTTTTGGATTTTTTGTTGTTGTTGTTGTTGGTTTCGTTTTGTTCTTTTTACATTTCCAGGTGCTGGGCTTTTTGCTGTAAAGAGGAGGGCCGGAGGTTTCGCACCCGAAAAAAATAAATAAATAAATAAACCTGCAAATCCACTTTTGCTGGCTTGAATTTCTATCCAAACGCAGTGAGTCGCGGATGTGACGCTTCGCCGGCATCAGGCGCACACACTTCTGGTGTCCTGTAAGTCTACAGCTGTTCTAGGGCGGGGAGGGGGGGGGCAAATATTTTCCTGTGATTTTTTTTTTTATTGTTATTTTTATTTTTTCAAAAACTGCTTTTATGAATTCTAATTTTTTTGTCAACCTGGGGTGCGTAAAAAAACAAATGTGTATTCATTGTTTTTTTTTTTCTTTTTGTTTTTTTTTTTCATGTTATGTTATCCAGAAGTTGTTATAAACTTTTAAGACTGAAATAAATACTATGTCCAAAGTGTTTGTCTTCTGAAAATGTATGATTGCAAGTAGGGGGGGTGTGCAGAAAAACAAATTGATATTGCAATACGTTATTGATAACACCAAATAGGAGTCAAGTAATATAGATATTACACCCTAGGTAGACTAATGTGATGTTATGTCAGACTAACCAGGTGATGCATGTCAGTAAATAATTTAGACTATTGCAATCGCAGAGTTTACAATTCTACAGTTTGCCCCCCCCCCCCCCCCCCCCCTTTAGGTTTTAACTGTGATGCTGGGCGGAAACATTAAAAGCTAAATATTATAACACGCTACACTAATAATGAAACCAAGCAGTACACATTGTATTAGAGAAAATGACTTTATACTGTGTGGAGTTGTGAAGTAAAGTGTGCTCTACTCTCTTGTCCTACGGTGTAGGTACAGGATGCTAAAGTGGTTTGAGCTCCAATTTCTACATCCACAGATGACTGATGTAGAAGCTCGGCTCTGGCCATGAAGGTTCTCAGCCTTCTAGGTCACCTCAAAAGCAAACGCCTACAAACGGACAGGTCTTAACACACTAGAACGGATTTTAGCCAGTATCTCCCATCGTGGTCAACCTCTACATGACGCCGAACCCCTTCAGAGGAACCTGGCCCAGACGCTGGTTTAGACGTGTGGACGACACACGGGTAAAAAATATAAATCTGAGGAGTGGAGGCCTTCACCCAGCAGATGACCTCAGTGGACCAGAGCTTCCAGTTCACCAGGGAGGACGCTTCCTGCACCATGTGTGAGGGTTACAGAACGCCCTGCTCACACAGACCAATACCTTCTGATTGCTACTACCAGCCACTGGACTGGACCTTAGCAAAACATGCTTATACAAGCTAAGACGTCCAGATGCTTGCTTTTTACGACTCAATGCATCATGACGCCATCCAGAGACGTTTCTAGGCTTTGTGTTGGATGGAAGATGAACAGAGGTCTAGGTTCTTATCATCCGAGTTGGTTTCCACCAGCAGGTGGTAGTATTACAATACAAAACATTGTTCTGTAGTAGTTTTTACAATGATCATTCAAACAGGCCTGGAAGGCCTGGTTCATACACCTAAGTTTACCAAAATATTTTAGCTATAGCAAATTTCATTTGTTTTTCCTTGTCCAACATTTTATCTAGTCCTGCTTGTGCTTCATTCATGTAACCTGTGCAAAATCTTCATTCAACTTTATTCTTAAAATGGATTTTTTGCAATAGAAACTCTCTTTCTCCACTACATCCAATTTAATTCACAGCTGTATGAACAGATTCAGGCAAAATAAAGTGCAGTGAACAGTCAGTAATGTGAAAAGGTGACTTTCCTCAGTGATATGTGAAAAATAAAATAAAGGTTATTGTGAGTGACAGGAATGAGACAGGAAAGAAGTTTTGGCCAAGGGGCATGTCGCTGCATTAAAAATATTCCATAAATGAATGTATAAGTTAATGAAAGGTAAAAGTTGTAAAAGGGAAAGTAACGCATCTTACCACAGGTATGTGTGCACAGATTAGTGTGATTATAAACTACATGAAGAAAAAAGAGAAAAAATGTTCTCTTCCCATTTTTCCTTTTTTTACAGTAAACTGGTTTCCTGAGCTGATTGAGGCTTCAGGCTTTCTTGACTAATCTGTAGCATTTCCTGAATCATATTGGCTGAGCTGCAGAGATCAGAGCGGATCGCAGGTGAGGCGCTCTATGGATTGCATGTGTGTGTGTGTGTGTGTGTGTGTGTGAAAGTCAAGCTGTTTAGAGCCACTGGATGGACATGCTGCTCTTTTGTCTCAGCAGCATGTTCGGCTTCAGCTCTGTGCACAAAGGTGTGTTTTGGGCACGAGGTGTCCTACCAGAGTGTTCTTAAACAAGATGCAGAATCCCCGTACAATCAGTCTCTCAGGATAAGAGTACAAAACAAGTCTGCTTTTTATACTTCAATGACCACACCAATCCAACACAGAAGATCCACGAAGCAGTATAGCAATTATTTAACCCTTGAAGGTATAGTCCATGAACCCAGGGTTCACACACACACACACACACACACAATGGAAAACAAAGAACTTGGCTCACACGCAGCCATCCACAATATGTCAGCCAATCAGCAGCAGGAGCTGAGGGAGGGATGAGAGGAGCTGGGTACCACGTGTCGGGCCTCGCTCGAGGTATAAAAAAGCTGCTCCTGACCCCTACCGCCACAGAAACTAGCTGCTATAGACGTGAAATGTTACAGTTTTAATGAAAAACTGTAAAATCACTGTAACCCCAGTGGTCTGAAGCATGAGTGCTGTGCTATGGGCCTCCTCCTATAAGAGCCTGAGGTATTACTATCTAGTTTCAGGCAAGCAGTTTCGGAGAATTAAGGTTAATTCCTTAAGCTAAATTTCTTTAGTAACGTTTATTTCTGTATCTCACTGTGAGATATAAAGACGCCCACATTGCCAGACAAGTCAACTTAAAGACCTGAATAGGCAGAGTGGTTGCACACTGCAAGCATGTTAACATTTTTCAACAAATGTTCTAAAATAGAGCATAAGACGTCGCCATGCTACAGATGGAATGACTCCGCAGAACCGCCAGGCTTGCTATTAAAAGCCATGACAAGAGCCCCCGAGATTCAGTGTGATTAAGGTTGTAGATCTGCTCTGATTTCCTAATTCCAGCTGTTCTATCCGCATAACATAAAGCATGCCGCTGAGTGGTGGAGGGAGGAGGATAGAAGGTCAGCAGGGAGCACGACACTGAGTTCACAACCTTAGGCACAAACATGAGCCTCGGAATTCCCCATCGAAAAGCTGCATACATGGCACGTTGACCATGAAAGTCATTTACCTGCTTTGCAGAAGCCAAAGCGAGCAACAGGGTCGGGGCAGGTGTCCAAAACTTAGCACATAACGTTTGGTTCAAGTTTAATCAATTGTCCATTAATTCATCTGCAGCTGTCAACAACTGTCAAACAGGTCTCATATTCTACCAGTTTCGAAGCCACCAATACCCATAATTCATCAGTGGACCAGATGACACATCACACAACTACACCACAGATGGACAAACCACAAATGATTGAATGGGATGGGACAATTGCACTGTTTAACTATTTCACACAGCATAAGCCTTGTGAAATATGCAATATAATGTTATAGTATTTTAAACTGATGATGTAAGTCAAGGGGTTTATTATGACTCTGATTCAACTAAACTACCTTATCATTGTTAAAAACCTTTAATTCTAAATTGCAAAATGCATGGAAACACAAATGCATGGTCATATTACTGATTCTTCTGTAAGTTCTTAAGTTAAATATGATGCACATGACTGAACAAACACTCTATTCCTATTTGTACCTACTCCGCAGAAACTAAAGGTTGGTTGAATGAAATCCAACCTAATATGCCATGACTTCAGCTTTCTGGATAATATGTGCCACGCTGATGTTATTTTGTAGGGAGTATCTAATTATACAACGTTTAGAGCATCTGATCTGATTTAAAAGGTCTTCCCTCGCTGCTACCTAAATAGGAAACTTTCTTGGAAGGACGGAGGCGTCACTCCTGCCAATGGGGTCACTCTCTCTCTCTAAGACGGATGCTGTTGTTGGATTTAAACAGGGTCAGGCCTCCTGTCGGGTCACAGGGAAAGGAGAAGCGGTCAGGTGAATCTCTGAAGAATCTGCCCTCATTAGCGGAGCATTCCGGCGACTTCGGATACGCTCGCTGACGAAGATGCTAATTGACGCACTAATAGAAAGCTACATACGTCGCATCTCATCCAAGTGGACTCCGAGCTTTGGCCTGCATCCTGCACATATTTAGACAAACAAACACACGCTATTACACACTCTGAGTTGTTTTGAAACTCTAGCATGATCTACATCCCCAGTGGGCCCACTGGTTTGTCCATCAGTAACGAAACTCTACCGAGTCACATGCTGGTGTTGAAATGCCCCCTGCTTGGTCTCTGGCTTGGCCCTCATCTTCCTCTCACACACACACTTGTATACTTCATCAAATCTGTCTGTACCTCCAGTGGAGGTCTGTCAGTCAGCGTGGGGCTGAGGCGACCCCCCTCCCCCAGCCTGCAGCAGGGTTCAACGGGTAAAAACATCGAGAGCTTCATCTTCAGGGTTGGAGCACGTTCCAATACCCAAAGGTCATGGTTTCAGTCTTCTTAAACTTAAGATTAAAAAAAATGTATAAGTTGTCAAAAGTCTAAAAACCTAGTTATTGTTTGGTAAAACTAAAGGAGAAACCTCAGTTTCCTTATTTCAGAGAGATTTCAGGCTCCATAGCTCTGTTATCTGACAGTTTTATGGACCGACGAGAAGATAATGAAGTAAATGATCCTACATTATCTAATTTATTATCTAATAGCATATACTTCGGAAGAATTTGTTGTGGACTCAAAGTGCTGATGCAATGTTTGTATTAGAGTCAGTGGAATGGAGAATCTAAAGTGCTTAGCCTTCAAAATGTAAATAATTATAAACCAGAACTAAGCTAGGATCATTTGAATTTTAGGTGTTATGCAGTGTTAGCCCATTTGTGATTGTTGCTTAGACGTAATAATAATCAACAACTTTAATATTTCAACCGGGATTAAAGTTCACATGTGATTAATTGAGCTAAATTAATGAGGATGTTCTTTCAGAAACACAAGTGTTGAAAGAAACTTCCACAAACATGTCAGACTGGGTACTCAGTGTGTTAGAAGGCCTGTGGCACACCCATGTGGAGCATGTCTAGAATTACCTCACACACAGTTCTGCGCTAAAATGAACAGACTCCTGCCTGGCTCTATATGTTTTATTTATTTAAGACTACTTTAGTTTTGTAAAATATTTTAGTGTGTGAAGTTGACTGTTTGTGAAGAAGGTTGACTGGTAGTTATTAGTGATGGGTCCCACAACAAGAGAAAACTGTGAACCAGGTAAGGCAGCTGTTTAGAGACTCAACAGGTGTAGGTTCAAGCCCTTGTCATAACTTTTAAAAAGTCAGACAACCAAATGTTAAAGGAAAACTCTAAGAAACTTCAACAAACATGGTATACTGGTAGCTCAGTGTGTTCTGTCAGTTCTGGGTTTAAATACTGTTAAGTTTTAAAATCCCACATCCAAAGAAAGATGATGAAAGCCACTGAAGAACACAACTTGCTATGATGAGGACTTGTGGCAAAGGTGGTTAGTCCTCTGACCATGAAGACCAACAATGGGGTTCAAGTCTTCCTCTTGACTCCCTGGCTCTGAATACAGAGAGCAACATGTAGAGTGAAGAAATTTACCGCACCAAGAGACCTTTTGTGACATAGTATAATATGACCTTTTTTGAGCGACATACTATAGTATGACGTTTTTGAGTGAAATACTCATATGACGATTCTCATGCAATATATTATACTATGAACTATTGTGTTCAAAATACTATAGTATGACCTTTTACGAGTGACATAGTATAATATGAACCATTTTGAGCGACATAGTATAATATGACCTTTTTTGAGCGACATACTATAGTATGACGTTTTTGAGTGATATACTCATATGACCTTTTTTTATGCGATATGCTATAGTATGAACTTTTTGTGTTCAAAATACTATAGTATGACCTTTTACGAGTGACATAGTATAATATGAACCATTTTGAGCGACATAGTATATTATGACCTTTTTTGAGTGATATACTCATATTACGATTCTCATGCAATATGTTATACTATGAACTATTGTGTTCAAAATACTATAGTATGACCTTTTTGGAGCGACATAGTATAATATGACCTTTTTTGAGCGACATAGTATAGTATGACGTTTTTGAGTGAAATACTCATATGACCATTTTTTATGCGATATGCTATACTATGAACTTTTTGTGTTCAAAATACTATAGTATGACCTTTCTGGAGTGACATAGTATAATATGACACATTTTGGACAACATACTATAGTATGACCTTTTTTCAGCAACATACTACATACGAGTAGTATGTAGATAACTGAATATAAGCCATTAAAGTTGCATCATGCATTAAGTATTTTAGTATCATCAATAAGCCTCAAGTAACTTCGTGGTGTTCTCTTGGTGCACTTAACATCTTCACTTTACATGTTGGCCTTTAAAATCAGCTGCGAGTAAGATTTGAACCAACAACTCTGGTGTTCAGGATCAGATGACTGATCACCTTTGCCACAAGTCCTCTCAAACGGCCTGTTCCCCAGGTGCTTTTATCATCTTTATTTTGGATGTTGGATTCACCAAGATTAGAACATAGACTAATATTCTATTATTGTCCAGTCACTTTTCTAAGAAACTGTCCTTCCCAGTCTGACATGTTTGTGGAAGTTTCTTGGAGCTTTGATTCAATATTGAAGTTTCTGACTAATAATAATAATCTAATAATAACACAAATTAAAAAGTTACAATGTAAAAATTTCAAGTTACTAACCCAAGGTACAACAATTTCGTTTTTATTGTTTTATTTTGTGTGTGAGATTGTGTGTTATTTTGTCTATTTTTAGTGTGTCGTGTGTACGGTTTCCTTTTATCCCATTCTGGTGTGTAAGGCTAAATGGATCGCCTTTGTATGGCGCCTTTTTCCTTTACCACTAAGAGTGCTTTTAACACATGTCCATTCAGCCATTCTCTCACGTTTACACATGGTGACTTCCAGACAAAGTGATGACACCAGCAGCAGCAGAACGTTAGCACACACGTTAAGTTCCTCGCCCAAGGACACATCTCAAGCCTGGAATCAGCGCTACCTCTGAGCTGTAGACGTCCCATGTTGCATGGTTTTAACGCATTTGGAGTTTTTCCATCTGAGATCTCTGATTGATGGATAAGGACGATACAGAGAATACAAGAAATATAATGTAAAATACACTGCAGATTTTAACATGCATGCAAACTTTGTTGTTTCATGGTTTTTATTTTGCCTGTGTCACTGTCAGTGAATTGTTGTTACCTGTGAGGCAGTCGGCCAATCAGAAGAGGGGCTCATGAATATTAATGAAACAAGCAGCCTGTGCTTCCATTAAGGGTAAAAAACAAAAAAAACCCTCTGTATAGTTTTACAGCTCCACTCCCACAGTGTTTTTTCTGTCTGACTCTTGAATATTAAAACAAGCCTTCGAGACCTCTGTGAAGTTGTGATGTCACAAGTGCACAACAATTTCTATATGTGTGCAAATTTTATTTCTACCTTAGTGTAGTAGCGTTGTTTTTTTCCTTGTTGTACCATAGCAAACAGCCACACCATGTGTTTACTCATTGATTTATAAGAAACCAGACGGCTGGATGCGGTGGGTCAAAACTCTCCTCACAATTGACCAGCTCTCATGACCAACGTGGACTTTGGATTGTTTTGACAATTGGACTTTGGGATGCTGGGCCGGTCACCTGAGCTGGATAAACAGTGTGTGTGTGTGTGTGTGTGTGTGTGTGTGTCATCGTCAGAAAACTATTCATCTGCAAAAGAAAAAAAAACAGCTTCAGGAATGAGGAAATAAACACTTGTTTTCTCCTTGATACCCATCGGTTTAACGGGTTTCGGTGGCCAAAGTGTCACGGAAGCCAATAAAAACACATTAATGATTATCAGTCAAGTCGAGGAAAACCGTAAAAAGAGTAAATCTGGTATCACGCAGCTCCATGGCAACTGGAGTGTGTTTTTCCTCATAATGTAATCGGGTTTATATAGTCTGAATCCCGAGCAATATAAGTGAGCAAACTGAGTTTACAGCATTTTAGTTTGAGAGAATAAATTTGGTGTGCACATATGTGAACATTTAATTAAATTTGATAAAGCCAATTATATATATATATATATATATATATATATATATATATATATATATATATATATATATATATATATATATATATATATATATATATATATATATATATGTTGGTTTCTTGTCATTTAAAAGTCCATTTGTACCATTTATTTTTACAAAGCATCAGAAAGTGTTAACGAGAGCAAACAGTGGAAGTTATTATTATATTATAGGCAACAGCAGGTCAAAGCTGTGGATTAGCAGCAGATTAACCATCTATGAATTGACTTTTTCTTTCTTTTTTTTCTTGACCACAGGGTGGATTATATACGTTACATTAGGTACGAGGCACAGGAAAACCTGTAAATATCAAGTTATTTCAGAAGTCACTGTAGGTGTAACACAGCTACTAAAAATCCCCTTAAAAAAGAAGCAAAATATATTGAATCAGTGAATTTATTCAAGCATGAGAGGGAGACAAGTTCATGCATGAAAATTTAGTTTAGTTTTTTTTTTTGCATGAAGAAGCAACAGCATGGAGCGCCATAATTATTATGTAATAATAATAATTTCCAAAAACAGATGCATTTGAGGCTGTGAGGAATTTAGGACATATTTATCTTTAATTGGTCCATAAAACCAAGTGTTAGGATGTTGCCTTTAGGTAAATTTGAGCTTTTTAGACGTAATCAGTTTGATCAGTGAGAAATATAAAAAAAAACAACTGTAAAATTTTGCTGTAAAATCTGCAGTTATTTAAGGTGTTAAACATGGTAAAGTCACTGTAATCGATAATTAATGTAAGATTAGTGTATTTTACAATAAATTACAGTACAAAATTACTGTAGAAACTGTAACACAGTAGTTACAGTATAATACAGAAAATCACCCAATACTTTAATTTTAACTGATCAATACATCTATTTACTAATACTGTAAATACAACTGATATCACAGGATTTTTTATTACATTAAAGACAATACTGTAAAAAAAACCCTAATTATTTTTGTACTTTCTGGATAATTGCAGCCGGTTATTTACCATAAATTTTAAGTTTTACGTAATTCTCACCAGGTGTAGAATTCAGTGTGTATGAAGACAAATTAAAAAACACAACACACCTGTGTTTTTTTGTCACAAAAACTCTTGTGGGTGCTGGAGTAAAGTGTCTCTGCTTTAATCAGTTTGTTACGTAACAGTCAAGCGTGTCCAAATACATTTTTCCTGAAAGTCTCGGGCATTAAGTGTGTTAAGCAAACACAGAAAGATTAACATTTCTAGTAGATTTACGCCAGGTTGTTTGTCCTCGTGTGACGTCAGAACTCTGGCTTAGCTGATTGGGAGGCTTTATGCAGAAAAAAAATGACTGAACTGTTGTGTAATATTAGTTTGACATGAACAGAAATGTGTATTTTACTCTGATATGACAACGCTGGATTGAATTTCCTCAAGTCACGGACAAATGATGAATAGCAAGTAAACTTCTGTGATTTGACTGTTAAATGTACGTCATCAAATCCAATGAAGGAAACACTCTACAGTGAAATGGTTGAGTAAATGGCCGTGTTTCATCCCAGAAATGATGTGCAATGATGAGTAATATAAGGCACAAACACAGAAAAAGCCACCTGACACCAGGACGGTTACATGAACACATTTTTATTGCAATAGCTCTATCGAAAGCAAAAAAGTTTTGATAAATATAAACACTATGCCGATGCTCAAATCGTCTCCGAGTGCCCCTCCTTAGCCCCCTTTCCCTCCACGAGGAAAACAGAAGAGAGAACGAAAAGAGAGAAGGAAATAAGAACAAAAAAAAACGAAAAGAGGAAGGTGGGGGGGGGCACCTGCCGAGGTGTTGATCTTAACATGAAGAAAGCGACAACTTATTTACAGGAGGATTCCATTTCCATCAGATTACTTTTTTGGGGGGTTTTCTTTTTGTTTTTGCTTTTACTTTTTTTTTTTTCCTTTTTCGTATATATATATATAGGACGTACGTCGCTGAAAAATAATGCACATACGAAGGATACACACCTCCACAGTATTTTTTTTTAAACTCTCTCTCTCTCCTGTAAAGCTAATAAACAACAGCATTCAACTCGGAAAAAATAAGAACACAGGTAGCAGGTTAGAGTGGGATTTTGCTTTTACATTTTTCTTCCCGCTCCCCTGCACCCACCTCCCTTTTCCCGCCAAAATCCTCCTTTTTGGCGGGAAAACACTGACCCGAGCCTGATAGCGGGGCAATGAATATCATCCTCATCGTCACGGTTTGCCACCGACAGCATTTCTGTTAACTGTACTACACAGCAGCGGATAAACTGTAATATAGTTACAAAAAAATAAACATTAGGCAGAGGTTGTAACCCATTTCTTTATACAAATAACTGCAAAATGCCTATGTAATCTTAAAAAAAAAAAAACTACCCTTGTATGTTTTTTCCTCAGAGGTCGCCCCGATACAAGAAAACAACCGAAAATAAGATGATAATTCCCCCCTCTTTGAACTAAAATACAAATAAATCAAAAATATTTAGATAAAAAAAAAAAGTTTGCATAATGATGCATACATTTTTTCTGCAAGGAACACACACACACGCACGCACACACACACACACACGCACACACAGCTTTGTTTTCAACATCAAAAAACATTGAGGACAGTTTTTGAGGTTGGGTTGTTGCAAAAAATAAAGTGTTTTAAATTAATTCAGTTATGACAAACCAGGGGGTGGATTGGATTGGATGGGGGGGATCGGGGTGAAATTAAAAATTGAAATCAATCAGACAAAGCCCCTCTGAAATCGAGCATTTCCGCCGCAGCTTTAAAAAAAAACCCAAAGCAACACGTCGCTGTAGCATCGGTAAACTCACAAAACTAACATCTCCTGTCGACAGGCTAAATGACCTTATATTCGTTCGAAAGGGGGGGGGGAGGGAGCAGATGAAAATGGGTGAAATTGTCCATAATGTACATATAAGACACGTCACAGGCTTAAAAACTTTAAACAGCATTTTCGTCGATATTTTACGTTGCAATCGGACCCTTTCTAACTCGGACTTGCTGATGAGGAAGTTAATTATCTGATCATGTTGATTAATTTCTACCGCCGTTTTGAGGGTCAAACACACGAACACGTACCGCTGTAACTTGCCTCGATACAGTAAATTCTGCACATCTGGCACAACTGGATTTGCAGTGATTAGCCGCCGGAAAAATTAAAGGCACAGTGCAGAGATTCAGCATTTCATCAGTATATAATTCAGTTAAAGTGAGAAGTGTCGGGTTCATATGGCAATAGATAATTTTCCTCTTATCTGAAATAACATTTCGCTATAAGGAAATTGGAAACTGGCCTTTTTCGAAAACGAGGTCCGTATGCAGATAATCTAACGGATCCATGGTTGTAATCTGCAACCAGAAAACGCACACTGTACCTTTAATTATCCGTGGGTTTTGTTAATTGACAAATTAATTAATTTGTTGCAAAAATGCTTCCATCTTTAGATTTTTTTTGGCCTATTTATTATAAAACAAAACACAGTTTTATACAATTTGGGGGGAAAAAATAAATCAATTGCGAAAATAATTAATAGATGTAGTCATACCTACATATGAATGAATGAGTGAAGCTAAAATCATCTTGTTTGGTGCTGCTGCTTTAGCCAAAGAAAAAATAAAATTAAGTAAAAAAAATCATAAACTTAATCATTTTCACCTGGAATTACAGACTAAAGCAAATTATACAATTAAAAGAGACTTTTTCTTTAAGTAATAAAATAAATCCTTATTTATTAATTACCACAGGCAGCAACTAATTCTTTCTATTCACTCATTTCCAGCCAGGACAAGATGATTTTAGTTCATTCGTTCATTCATTCTTCCCAAAATGTCTGTCAAACGTGGAAAGAATAAAACATATGAAGGAACGTGGAGTTCACAGAGAAACGTTCGATCACAGCAAACCAGCTTTGGATTCAGGATCTTTCCCTGTGGTCGGCACGGTTTACAGAAAAAAAAAATTCTGCTCTCAAAGTTTTTTTGAAATGATTTTGGAGATACCTCAGCTTCCCTCGCTCCCAGCATGCCTTGCTGCACGAGGCTCCGAATGACAACGATGCTCCCCACCCCCACGCGAGAGCTCTGTGCAAAACTGACCGGCTTCCATCTGCCCAAACTAAAAAAAAAAAAAAAAAAAAAAAAAAAAAAGAGTGGGCCGACACAAAAACAGGGTGATATCACTAGATGAGACGCTGAGTGAATACTTAACAAAAAGAATAAATAAATGAAATTCTCCAAAGGGAAGTTGTCAGTCTTTGTTTCTATGAAATCGCTTGTGTTGGTAGGAGTCATGGGAAAGTAGCATGAGTAGAAACGCTAAATATGGGCGTATCGGTCTGTGTGTGTGTGTGTGTGTGTGTGTAAGTGTGAGACAGCTCACGCTTTGATTGATGTGGGTGTCCGCTGCCCTTCTGCATATGTGTGTGTGTGTGTGTGTGTGTGTGTGGGGCAAGTATGCCCAGTACGCTGCACCTGCGGCCGGAGATCGGGTTACTGGAAACCTCTTTACGTCACATGAGGCCCGCTGACGAACACCCCCGGCGTGCACGCATGTGTCGGTGTGTGTGAGGAACAACCCGGACGTCATTGAGAGACCATGGGGGGGCGGGGGGGTGCAGCACTGGAGAGTTACCCTCCCCTAAATTGGGCTGCAGGACTCCTTTGCGTGTGTGTGTGTGATGTGTCCACTGCCAAATTAGTCCACTGCTTGCACATGCTTGCAGAGAGTTTGCAGCCTTACATCTGTAATTTGTTGTAAACCTTTCACAGTGTGTGTGTGTGTGTGTGTGTGTATGTGTGTGCATTTGCGCCACTCTATCCACCCTCCCTCCCCCCGCTCTAATCTGAACTGTGCGACGTACATGATGAGGTATAAATAGGCAAACAAGAACAAACTTAACACCTGCTTGGGTTTACTAAACAGCCCCTCACACAGGAAGCTGTATAGGATGCCAGGAGTGGGTGGGGTGAGGGGGGGGGGGGGCAGGGGGGGTAATTAATTTCCTTTCTTACCCAGAGCCAGAGAGGACGATCGATTTATCGGTCTCATGTCTTTCTGTTAAAGGTGCAGCTAGTAAAACTAGAAAAAAAATCTAAAATCCACCAACACGCGCCTTTAAAACTCACTGATTAACACGTTATGGCTGTTTGCAGTTTTACATAGATCATGTTCCAGCAGCAAAAGTGTGTGAAATGCCATTTTAATGCTTTTTTCCCCAAATTGGATTAACCACAAATTGTTCGCTTAGAGCTGCATGTAGGTGGATTTTATTTATTAGAATTTGTCTTTTTTGTCTTTAGGTAACCGACTGCTAGCTGAATTCCTCTTTATCTTCATTCAAGAGCGTGATTTTTTTCTTCAGATTTTTAGAATCATTTTCCCTAAAACCCGCCCTGATGCTCTGAGGTCTGCTCTGCACTCTGATGCATCGTTGCTTGCGACAGATTTTCCCGTGTTCTTTTCCGAATTCCAGTCCTGATCTCTGACTTTTTCGTGCAACAAACCTGCAAAAATGCTCCAACCAATAAGATACCAGGTGTAGTGTAATGATCCATGTTCACTCTAATTCTAATACAGGTACATCCTTCAGGGGTTCATCATCTAATCTTCTTGTCCCACAAATATGAGTTAATCAATATGTAGCTGTACTATCTATGTAGCTATTATAGTAAGAAAAACCTACAGGTAGTGGTATATATAATAACTGTTCTATTCCAAAAGTTATAAAGAAATCAAGGGAAGCACAGCTAATGCAGCCTAAGCCTGGTGTTAGTTGAGCTATTCTGACAGGGCTGTTGCACAAAATAATAAAAGAAAAAAAAGAACACATAAAAAACGAAATATAAGCGCGGATGAAAAGTGGGAAAACCAGTGGGAAAGCAGCGAAACGTCGAAGAGCGAGCGTACAGTACCGAGTTAAGTTAGGATAAGTTTTGAGGTAAATAATTACAAAACCTGCAATCATGCTTTTAAATTGAAAGAAAAAACAATCGTTGAGTCAGCCACTCATTTAAGTAGAGTAGGTAAGAGGAATGTAGCGGAACAGACGTTCAATGTTTTAATTAGTATAAATTAAATTAACGCGGGCCATGTTTCACTTCACTGTTTTTAGTTGGGTTCTCATTTACAGTACGAACTGCACCTTTAACAGACAGACATGGGGGTGGCATCCATCCTCTCTGTCTTCTCCGTTCGCCGCTTTCGTAGAGAACAAAATCCGATTCGAGTTAAGACAGACGTTGGATTAGTGGTTCCGGTGGCGTTCCTCCATCCTGCCGAGTACCAGGGAAACGTACGGGAATATTTGTACCTATTGCAAACAAATAAATAGAGTATGTGCTACAGAGTAATGCTTTAGGGTTTTTGCAGTTCTATGCCGCGACAAACCCATAGTGGTGCAGTACCATAGTTTCCTAGTCATATTTGGAAATGGCCGGGATTGTCTGTACCTGATATGGCTACTGGTGGGGGGGTGGGGGGGGCAAGCGTGATACTTGTGTAATGCCACATGTCTACTCTGAAGCTAAAATGGATCCAGCCACGAGCTCGTACCATTTAAAGGGGGAGAGGGGATTCATTCATAAAAATATACATATTTTCTACTACAACTTTGTCCACAATGTAAACTGTACCATATTGAGGATGGATTACGCATAGGGGGGTAAAATAATTAATAATAATAATAATAATAATAATAATAATAAAAGAATACCTTTTCCATTCTAGGTTCAATGCAACATAAAAGTCTGTACCATAATGCCGTTCTCAGTATTCCAGCCTCCCTTTTGGACGCGTGTGGAGAAGCAGATCTGATATAAGACTTTCTGGGGTTCTGTCGACCCCCCTCAGCCAGAGTCCACTGGCGTTGGGGGTGGGGGGTAAGCAGCACACACTGATTGTGGGCGGGGAGGAGGGCGGGGCTTCAATGATTTAAAAAAAAAAAACATGAAAAGATATGCATATAAAAACACAAGAAAAATAAAAGATGTAATACGTTAAAAAAAAAAAAAACTGCAAGCGTTTTCGTCATCTATTCGGAATTTTTTTTTCTGCGTCCAGACGTTTTCAGCGGCTTCTCAGTCTTGAGTGAAGGTCAGAGGTCACCAGCGAGGGGGGGGGGGGGGGAGATTGTAGGTCAAGTACCCCGAGCGGAGAGATGGATGAGGAGGAGGAGGAAGAAGAGGAAGGTGTTGAACCTCTGTCGTCCTGTCGCTCAGTCTGAAAAGGAAAAAGACGGGAAATTGTTAAAAACATGTTAAATGTGTGTAAATCTACATGTACTTTTATTGTGAAAACACCTATTAACACCCAACCTATGAGGTTGCATCTTTTTAAGAGTGTAAAGCTTTTTTTCTCTCTTTATAAAGCAGATATAAATCAGATTTACACTGAATGATCAGCCAAACCCACTTCAACTACTAGTATAAAAAAATGTGTTTGTCTGGTAAATAAGTGAATATATATATATATATATATATATATATATCTTCTCGCTCTATTTGCAACTTGCCCTGCAGGTTTGAGGCCTCGGCATGTTCAAATGTTTTAAACAAAAACAGTATTAATAATAATAATATAGTTATAGAAATGTTCCGTGTCTGATCTTAACAGGCAGACTGTTGGAGAAAGAAAGATTTTTGTCACATTTTGAACAAATGGTGAAAAATGAAAATTTGCCATTAGACGCTGGCCCCGCCCACTGAAAAAACAACATCTGGATCAAACCACTTTGAGGAATTTGAAGGGGGGGGTGATTATTTTTTAACAATTAAGAAAATGCATTTTTCCCTTCAGCTGCACTTGTTTTATTTAATATTTCTCTAATATCCAGAATCATTTATTTGCGTTGACAACGAATTTCTGAATGAAGATGATTTAAATGACACATTATGGCCGAGATCACAAAACCCAACGCCTCCCTGGCTCAGTTTATGCCGCTCCTTCCCTTTTTAAACGCTTGTTTCCTGCGACCGAGGAGCTGTCGGCTCGGCTGTTTCAGCGCGGCCCGGCGGCCCCGGATGACCCCGGCGGTGGCCGCCGTCCAGCTGGGTTATTCCACTGAGAGCGGGGCTTTGTCCGGCACAACAATGTGAGGCCGGCGCGCCACAATGCAGATGCTTTGACAGGGGGCACTGCTGGAATGCCGCTCCGCTGTTTGTGAGCGAGAGGGATAACAGCACACGCAACCTGCTCCCGACTAATCACACGTACAGGAGAAAAAGTTAAGACACGGTAAACAGATTATCCCGAGAAAACCGAAACGAGACGTCGGGTAAATACAGACGGGAGTGACCGCCGCGCTGACCAGCGAGGCCGTCCCACGAAACGGGAGCAAAAAAAAAAAAAAAAAAAAAAAAACTAAACTCAATATTTACTCAGTGAAAACTTTTCCATGGCAGCAGAAAAAATATGTCGTCACACAGCGGGAGAGAAGAGGGAAACTCTGCTGCTCCTCCAGCGTTCTGCTGCTCTTTTATTATCATTATCAATAGGCTTGGAATCATATACTGAGATATCACAATATACATTTTACAAATTAATACAATATTTAAGTATTTTACACTGTATTGCGTAGTCTGCCATGCTGCGTTTCACTGCTTTTCTTACTCCACATTGTACCTTGTGCGTAATAAAACCTCTTTATGGCCCACATACCAGTTATTTTAAATCAAGGCTGCAGGTAAAATAACTGGAACAAACTACTGGAAAAAAAAAATCGCAGCTTCTCTAATGTCAATGGAGCCTTTTCCACATGATAGGAAACTGTTTATCTGGATTTTGGACTTGAGACGAAACAAGATCATCTAAAAAAAATTGTAATTAGAGGGTTATTGGAGGAAAAACTTTTCAGTGATGGCGGTAAAAAATGCTTGATTTGAATAAAACACATTCTATGATTCCAGCTATTAAATATGTGTTGTGTTAATCCTTGATGATAGTAAAGTGATTATCACACACCTACAGCCACACAGCAGCATTATAATTATTATTATTAATATAATATTTAATAGGGCTTTACTGCACAAAGAACAAAGATCTTTGCTTAAATGTATTCTGGTATTTACGGTAATGTTACACATTCTCTGGGATTATATAAGCTTTGGTCGGTGCTGTTCTTAATTATGGTGTCAACACGGCAAATTTGATTTTGTTTTTCTGTGTGTGTGTGTGTGTGTGTGTGTGTGTGTGTGTGAGAGACGCAGAGAAGGAGGGAGGAGAGGAGTCTAGAGAGGTCTTTGAGTTTCTCCGCAGGCTTGGACTCGGATCAAAAAAACAGCACTCTGAGGACACGGGCCTGACTGACCCGACCTCAGCTACACACACACACACACACACACACACACACACACACACACACACACACACACACACACACACACACACACACACACACACACACACACACACACACACACACACACACACACACACACACACACACACACACACACACACACACACACACACACACACACACACACAATAAAAACAGTGTTCTTCAAACACCTGCGTTAGCCGACAGCTTGTTGTGCGGTTGCGACAGCGGCAGGTGTTCAGATCTCCGTCTCTTTCTCACCATCGACGCGCCTCCATCTCTCCCTTTTTTCGAACCCTAAACCCGCGTTCGCCAGCTGGGAACCACAGATGAGAAGGAATCACGGGTGTTCACCGATACCACTTTTCTTCCCCGAAACGAGGACTCGCATCCGAGTGCTCGCCGAAACCACAAAGCCGTGCAGCTACCGTGAGAGAAGACAGGAATCCATAGGCTGACGTGCACCTCCAAAAACATACATAAAAATCCTAACTACATGTCACAATATCAACCCTTTATTTAAATTAAAAAATAAAAAATGCTTATTTTTCCTCCTTTATTTACCTGAATCTGTGGAGTCCATTATTCACTGTGTGGTCTAATAAAAAATGACATTACCCTAATAATATCCAGTTTATTATAAAATAAAGCAGAGAAAAGCAGCAAAATCTCATAATGTTCGACATCTTTAGCTTGAAATATATATTTTTTTTTAATCAGCGCTTTGCCTGTTGGAAAAACAACAATCTGACAATCATGAAGAGATTTTATGCGGATTCTTGAAAGCTTTTTCTTCGTTCTAGCTGCGGATCAAACGGGAAGATCTATTATCTTCTTCTGTTGAGATAAATTATCAAATTTACCTGGTGAACGCCTCTAACGTTGGTCGACAAACCTCATCAAACTAAATGTTCAAAAACACAGAATGAGAGAGTTTACAAAACTGAGAAAAAGCAGAAGAAAAAGAAAAATTCTCTCACTTCAGCAAATACACTTCCCTCCAAAAGCATTGGAACAGTCAGTCCTTTACTTTACTTTTTGCTATAGATGAATTGTTTCGGCTGCCAAATAAAGACAGAAAATGGACTAATAATTGAAAAAAAAATAAGGAAAATATCAAAAGTTACCGAATAGTAATGGAATGTCACTTTATTATAGGGCAAAAACCTGATTCATCTAAATTATTTAAAAAAAAAAAACATAAAATTCTTCAGATCTATAACAAAATAATTATTAAGGCTGAACAGTAAATAATGATTGACTGAATTACCATTGACTGAATAATTATCGTATTAATGAATCTACAAATTTTGGCCTACAAACATCATAAAATAATGAAAACTGTAAATATCTTTTAGGAACCTAAAAAAACTACTTTAAATTTAACTTAACTTTTTTAAGTAATTAACAATTTTTAAGAAAAGAAGTAGCTGTTGTTTCATTCTTGGCAAAAAATAATTACTAATACAATTATCTAATTAATATAAAAGTTCTGCTAAAAACACAGAAATCAAAAATTGAATGAAAGTTGAAATGTCCCAAGATCTCATGACTCCTAATTTAGGTAAACCTTTTTTTTCGCCTTAATTCTAAAGATGAAATTCCTGCCAGAATAAACACTCTACATGCACGTTGGTGGAGGAGAAATCCTTCTGCTTTGTTCAAACTGTGCACGTCACGTCTGGATGACACAACAAATGTGTAAAAAAATGTCTGACGCAGTTACCGAGCGCTGCTTTTTAAAACGCATATTTGCACCCAGGTTGAGCTGCGGTCCTCTAATAAAGTTATCTGCCATCACATTCCAGCGAGTCAAGAAGTAGCCTCGTAAAAGTCTCGCTTTACCACCGTCGTGTGTCGGGGTTCGGGCAGCGAGATGAGGAGGAAGAATTGAAAGAAGAGAAAGACGGAGGAGAGATAAAAATGGAAGATTCAGTAATGCTCCAGACCACCTTAGGAAATCTACACTCACAATAACTTAAAACTTGTGCAACCCATTTATTACCAATGAGAAACAACCTTTCTCTTCAATAAGCTCAACCATTGCCTATGAATCAAATTCTTGACTTTTAAAGCATCTGTGGATCTGAAAAATCATCTAAAAGCAAAGAATCGTGCTACAACGATCACGTGTTACCACTCAGATCGTCCTTGAAAAAGCAGAAAAATCGAACCCGAGCACGTTCAACTCTGGATAACGCCTCCTTAAATGTTGCGTTACTGAGGAAATTCATCGAGTGACGGGAGGGTTAGAGGTTCGATTCCCTGCTAGAAACAAGGTGCTGGCAAACAGCGGGTGGGGGATTTTAACGTTATTTATTTGCAAAATGCACGCTAATGCACGATGGCTAATAATTCTAACATCTGCGGGCACGTATATCTGGCTATTTAAGAGAGAGAAAGAACTACCTCTGCATGCGCCACCCGCCGAGCAGGGAGGGGGGTCCTGTTACGAGCAGCGCATGCCTCGGACCAGCCCCATAAATTCGCTGTCGGTCTGGAAATAGCCCTGTAAATATAGAAGGGCCCCGGCCGCGGCGGTGGGAACGAGAAAGAGGAAAAGGGCAGCCTCCCGCCACCTCCTCTCACGCCGTACGGCCCGATAGCCCCCCCCCCCCCCCTCGCACTCCGCCTAACCCCTCGCCACCTCGTATCCACTTGGCCGGGACACCGGAGGGGCAGGAGAGGGAGGGAAAAGGGCAGGTTCCCACCACTCGCTGTGCCCCGATGTCGTAAAACCCTGTGTACCCTTTTTTTTTTTTTTTGGGGGGGGGGGGGGGGGATTTTTTCCAATTACTCATAATTAGAAAATAGCATAAAACACTAGTTAAAGTTCCCCATAGTTACAACCCGCCCAAAAAGATAGATACTTAGCTTATCATCATGTTCCACAAAGAAAAGCAATACATTATCATCTGATATATATATATATATGTATATATTACTTATATATTATATAACAAAATAACTACTCCAATTATTTAATTATAATAGTTAGAGATTGAGTAATCCAGACTAACCGTAGAGCTCTAGAACGTCTTATTTTGTTTCGTCGTGAGTAACTTTGAAGTTCGAGTTGCAAAAATCAAAATTAAACTTGTCCAAAAATCACCCTTTTCTGCATCCTATCATGTCCCTAGATCTCACCACTCCTAATTCTGCTCCGTTCACACTGTGCACGTCAAGGCGTCCTGACGATGAAGGCCATCCAAAAGGGAAAAGGGAAAAGGGCAGGTTCCCACCACTCACTGTCCCCGTCGTAAAACCCCGTGTACCCTTTAAACGCCGCGACCACCCCGTACCACCCCGCCAATGACCACCTCATCCTCCGCTCCCTCTGCAGCGTCGCTGACCCTCAGGGCTGGGCCATAACGCCGTGTTTAGAGCCAAATTTTATGTTTTCAAGGCCTTTTAAGGCCCTCTCAGCAGATAAAATTTAAGACCCGATAAACAAACTCAATTTTCTCTGATAGGAAATTGAGTTCTAAGGAAAACTAAATTTGTTCCTTTTTTTTTTGTTTAATACTGCGAACAATGTCAACACTATTTTTTTTTTTTAATATAATAGAAAGGTAAATTACATATTAAGGCACAAATCAGTGTTTCCTCTACATTTATTCGCCACCACTACTAAACAAAGTGTGTGTGTGCCATTAAAAAACTAAAAATTCTTATAGTTCAATGATCTCACACAGTCACTAAACTTTTATTTTGAAATCTATTTTGGTTACCCATTGGTTGTGCATGCCGATTGTTCTCAGGTCTGAGCTATAAGCACCGAAACTGACGTTATATTTTCTAAGGGGAAATATGTAAGTAAAGCGCTGACAATAGACGTTTAAAAAAAAAAAAAGCATGCTGCATTCAGGTGCCTCGTATATTTTAGAGTTACATCACTAAACGGCTAAACCTGTGAGATTTTATGGTGCGTTCAAGTGTGCCTTGTATAACCACAAACCTGAACGCAAATGGCCACAAAGTCTGTCTAAAAACAGCATTTATTCTGATATTTTCAGCCTATCAGAATCAGCCTTGCAAAAACAGAATTACATGTACTGTCCAATCAGATGCAGCACAGGAAAAGACAATGGAAAAACAAGATAATCTCAAGTATATTCTCGATTAAGGGGTCGCTATAGTCAATATTTGAAATGCCAAGTTTAAGAATTCCCTCTGACCCTCAAACTACAGGATTTGCGATGAAACCATTTGTTAAAGGTTAATTATCATTATTTAGGCTCCTCTTAATTTATACATTCAAAGATGAGCTCTTTTACAGACTTTCAGCTTCAATTTGATGGTATTTACATCCAAATCACATGAGAAGTGGAGGAACAACACCCTGTTTCTATATGTCCTCAAGTGTCACTCCCTCATTATCTCAATTACAAGGACAGATAAAAGGTCTAGAGTTCATTTCAAGTGTGTCATTTGCATTTGGAATCTGTCGCTGTCGACTCTCATTACGGGGTCCGCAGAGCCGCCATTAGTCGGAAAAAAGTCAGAGCGAAACCAACCAATCACGTAACAGGTGTGTTGTTGGACATGTGACAATATAAAGAGCATTTAAAAAAAATGATTGCTTGTGTGCTTTGATGAATGAAGACCCACAAACTCTGAAGTAGTGAAAACAGTGACAACATGCAAAATATAATTCATTTCAACTACAAAAAAGGTGACTTGCAGGTGTAACATTTTTTATCTTCATCAGCCAGGACTTCACTTCCTAACCAAAATAAAAGCACAATAATTATTATTGTACTTATTTGCCTCCATTCCCTGTAAATACAGTGAAAAACTGATGCCAGTGAATGTACCTTGTGCTCAGACTATCTCCCCAGAAGATTATTTTCCTCAATAAATCCATGTCGTTTGGTCTATAAAGTGATAAAACGTGCCAATCAGTGTTTCCGGAACGGAACGATGTAGTCGCCGATTTTCTTTTGTCCCAACCGAAAAGTTTTTATCTACTATTATAGAGGTAAAAGGAATAAAAAAACTAAAGAATTAAATAAGACAAGAACATATTCGCATTATCTTCCTTAAAAAAAAAAGTCAACACAGGTATTTGATTATCAATATAGTTGGCTGGTAATTTTCCATTGACTGACCAATTAATTGATTGATTGTTTCCTACACGTGACGCAGCGCCACAGAATGAAAACAGAGTGCCACCTGGGATTATGTCATTCTTACATCAAATGTTTTTTTATATTGGCAGTTCTACAGAATTTTTAGATGTAGCAATACATGTATCATTGTTGAAGGTGGGGTGTGTTGGTAAAAAACTAACAAAGAATATCTCCTGTTTCTTCGTTATGATTTAAGCGTCTAAACATGCATTTTCTTATTTGAGGATGTGATCTAACTGCCTTAAGCCTCAGATGATGCAAACACACCCACGTCATGTTTTTATTGGGCATCCAGGGCTCGGAAAGTTTGCCTCAAACATGTCCCTGACAGCTGGACAGGGCTCCGGCCCCCCCTCCCCGGCCCTCCTCTGGGTCAGGGATCCAGGTGTTGCCTCCACCGGCTCACCGCCGCCGCGGCTGACAGGAAGTGGTGCATTCCTGAGTGATAATGGTGCGTTTCCTCCCGGCCCCGCTGTGTGCCCCGACACGCCGCCACCGCAATTACAGCGCCACATCAAAAAAAAAAAGGGGGGGGGGGCGCCCCGCCGTGACTCAGCGCGTGCAAACACAACCTACGGAGACTGTAAACACACCGGCATGCGAGCGAGAGGGGGGGGTTGACGTTCCTGGACGTTACCTTGAACCTCATGGGCCAACACGCGCATGCACAATCCGATTCCCCACCGATTCGTCGTTGTTGCGTAAATTAACGATTAGTTATGGATTAATCATTAATTTTCTTTACTCGTTAACTTCGCCAGGCCCCCCCCCTCCCAGCACGGAGGCCTCTCTGCACACATGCGCACGGACAGAGAAAGTTACGCAATAGTCGCCATAAAAGACAAATGCAGCAAAGATGTCCTTAACATGAATAAACACAGTCACCTGTAATGTTACTGTAACTGAAATAAAGGATAAATAAATGGAAGGATGCAAATAATGACTATTTTAATAGTCAATTAATCCAGAGATTAAGGAGACAATCAATTGATTAGTTGTTGGGTTCCTGAAATAGTGTAAAATATCAACGTCTGTTTCCCCAAATGAGGAAGACTCAACCTAAAATCTGTTTTTCACACAACAACCTAAAGACCAGAAAATAATCAGATTTGAGAAGCTGGAACTAAAAATTTGCATAGAATCTTCTTAAAAATGCCTCAAATCCATTAATAGCTTATGAAAACAGTCAAGACTCATTGACTCATTGATTAATTGATTATCAGAATACTTTAATTCTTTAATTTCTTTAATTGTGTTAGTTGGCACCTAATTGGCTTATTGACCAATAGCAGCAGCTCTAAAAGACTTATGATCATTCCTAATATACACATACACACAATTTTTGTGTTTGATTTGACTAACAGACTAATGCCATTGATAGTTTATCTATTAAAGGAAGATTTAGCATGATTAAGTCATGGGGGGGGTAAATGAAGAGCATACTGTAGTTTTTGATAGCAAAATAACACTTAAAACACGCACGCAATTAAGCTGCTGGAAGAGGATAAAAAAATAAGTCGACACAGACCGGTGGATGAACTCAAACACACACACACACACACACACACACACACACACACACACACACACACACACACACACAATAGGATTAAAGTCAGTGTTTTGATGTGTAAGTTGAACTGTTGAGGCCGAGTGTCGTTTAATACAGGTTTCAATACCTGAATTTCTATAACAACTTTCAATAAATTTTTTATAATACTAATTTCATTAAAAACAAATACCATAACGAAAATGAAAATTAGGTTACACGTTGCAACAACAGAAACTTTAGTTTTATTTTTGCAGCTTTTTCACATGCTTATTGACTTAAAGCAGTTTCATAATATAAAATAAAAACCGATTTAACACAACGTGGTTTAGTGTAAATTAAGTAATTTAAGGCATTTTTAACACTCAAAGTTGTTTCACAACAAAACAAACCCATTTAGAACTTGAAGTTGTCATTATAAAGCCAAAGTATTCATCCTATCATAATCATGTAGAGTATAGAAGTAAGCAGGAAGTTGTAGGCAGCAGGCTTTTATTTTGAACGTCTGTTACAGGGGAGTGAGTTCTCCTTCTACGGCCTAATAATCGCTGTTTTGTCTAATTGTCCCGGTTTATTGGACCGTTCTTCCACTATATGATCACCACTGCTGCTGTTTAGCATGAACGTGTCGCGAATCGGCAATTGCTCGTGACGCGACACACACGAACACAGATACACACACACACTTTCATCCATTCAGTGCCACGATAAACAATTTGAAATACAGAGAATCTCGACACACAAGAAGGAAAGAGGAGGGCAAAGTAGGAAGGGCCGAATAAAGAGAGAAGGAAGATGACCAAAGAGGAAGTGAAAAGACTGAAGACAGATTTAAAACATCTTCTTTTTGTCTTAGGACTTGCGAGTTAAATACCTCATGAGCCCTGACCTGACCTGGACACCAACCTGTAGCTGCATGTGTGATCACAAAATACCAAAAAACAAGGATTAAACCTTTCATTCCATAGTAAAAACACACACAATCTGGTCTGGAGGAGTCATAACTATGTATTAATGAGGTGCACTGCTGCATCCACAGCTACATGTTAACTTAGATCATCTCTAGTCCTGCACACAGGGCCCTATGAAATCCATTTTATTTATTTTTGTCCAGATCCATTCCATCTCCCTTCTCAAAATCTTTTCCCCCCTGTATTCATGTTTCTGAATTCTATTTTTTACAGCAATTAGCAAGCGTCAGCATTAGTGTTTGATAATGTGAGGGGCAACTTTATTTCTCTGGAAGCACACTGCCATCTTTACAGTTCTTCAATAGAAATAGTAGGTTTTCAGAGTAGTTTTTTTTCCAAAGTCCTGAAACAATCTCATGTGTTGAATCTGCTGACGCGCTGCTTACAGTATTTTTATAAAAAGACAATTTGTTGTGTTAAGGATCCTGCGTCAAGTGTGTTATTATCATCAGGCAACGTAAAATGATGGTTAAAGGTCAGATAGTCACTGAAATTTTGATGTGTCACTAACAAACACTGTTATATTCTGTTATGTTTTAAAGATTGTGATAACACAACATTGCTAGTCCAAGGTCACAAAGAGCCAAAGAGGGGTTAACCTGCTGAATACGAATGAAAACATGCTCTCAAATAGTCCAATTTACGCATATCTCAACATAAAAAGAAGCTTCAGTGAAGTAGAGCCAGGTTCCTGCTAACGTACTGACTGCTCCTCTTGGCATGAGTCCCTTCCATGTTTTGTATAAATAAAAAAAAATGTTTTTTTTCCAAAGAAAAGCATCTCGGATAACAGACTTTACGGCAGACAAAAGGGGCCGTGAACGCACAAACACCCACGCATAAAAGTACACTCTGCGAATACATGCTGACACAAAGAAAACAGTGGCACGTGCACAGACAGGCACAGAGACACAGCAACCGGCTACAAAGACAGGAAGTCTGGGCCTGTTTTTTTTTTTTTGATTCAGTCCATACTTGACCTCAGATAAACCCGCGATTCATTCAGCAAGCTAATCGTCTACCAGTCTGCTGGCACACACACACACACAGACCTTAAAATGAACCACATATTGGTGCCACTTCCTTTTACCAGAAGCAGCGTTATAGCGCAGACTTCAGCTCCCTGGACGGAGCTCTTCAAACACGGCGGCTGGCTGCTCGCAGCCTCGCGGAGATCACAGAGACTCGATCCGAAATAGATTCACTAGAGGAGCCGTGAATTGATATAATGTTACTAATAATAGCACGCTGCACTTCGGGTTATTTTGGGTTTTTCAGGGAGGAAGAAAAAAAATATCCCAAACACTTACTCCCTTGTACTGACACGTTTAAACTTGTTTTCTCACACACACGTAACGGTAGGAATTGATATTTTTCCACACGTTTTCAAGAACAAAAACAGGAGATTCTTTTTATCATATTTTCTAACTGCAAGACATAGAAACATGTATTTACTCACCCTTGGTTTTTGTAGTGACTCCATCAGATTTGGTGAAGTCTATACTGGCGTAGGCTCCGTTTTCCGGCAGAGGCACCGTCCCCGCCGCCGCTCCAGCAGAGGTTCCGCTGCTGCCGCCGCCGCCGCCTCCCGACGTCGTCACAGCGCCCGTGTTACTCCCATCTTCCCTCAGCTCCAAGGCAATGTAGTTCAGGCCGTTCTGGTAGCCCACGGACATGTTCCTGCACATTCGACCGGCTCCGGCCCCCGAGGAGGAGGAGGAGGACGACGCCGGGGCACCGGAGGTCGTGCCCGCTTCTGAGTCTCTCGTCTGAGCCTGGCAGGCCAGCGGGTCCCCCAGACCCTCCACGGACATCCACACGCTGTCGAAAGACGCCGAGCTGGCCCACCTGGAAGCCTGGCCCTCCGATAGGTATGATCCATTGGGGGCTGCGGGG
Organism: Eupleurogrammus muticus; assembly: GCA_036785175.1. Lineage (NCBI taxonomy): Eukaryota > Metazoa > Chordata > Actinopteri > Scombriformes > Trichiuridae > Eupleurogrammus > Eupleurogrammus muticus. The sequence goes on along the minus strand of JAYKQN010000017.1, from coordinate 16,808,701 downwards.
TTCACCAGCGTGGGGTGGGCGGCCGAGGACGAGGAGCCGAGCGCCGCTCCGGAGGGGGTCGAGTTGGAGGAGGAGGTGGAGGAGAATGTCTCTGAGCTATGCCTCCTCCGGCCTTGGGGGTCGGCCCGAACCACCTTGGGTTCCGGTTGGTGCGCGGGCGCCCTGCCGGGACTCGTCGGGGGAAGGGTGGGGGAGATGGACGAGGGGGCGGCGGAGGGGGCGTGGCCGTAACGTCCCTCCATCACGCAGAGGTGCTGCAGCATGGCCGTGGGGCTGGTTTGCGTCCTATCGCCTCGGCTGAGGTTAAACGTCATGTCGGTGTAGTCGTCCCCCATTGACCTCCAGTGACCTCCGGCAGGGACCCCGGGTGAGGACAGGGCCCCGGGGTTGCTGGCCAGGGGTCGGATATAGCTGGGCGGGTTCCACGGGGCGACCAGGCTGGGTCTGGGTGACTGGTTTTTACCCAGGCACCCGGCGCTGTCCTGCTGCTCCACGCCGGCCTCCAGACTCATGTAGTCCTGGTGGGTCGGGGGCTGGGGGGGGGACCGGCGGCCGTTGCCGGAGTCCAGGCAAGGCGCTTCGTCTTGGGCAGAGAGGGGGTAGGCGGGGGGCTGCTGTTGGTGGGGGTAATGATCGCCAAACTCAATGTTGATGTACTCCCCAGGACTGGAGGGGCCTTCGGAGGAGCCGCCAGTGGCGGGGACTGAGGTGGAGGTACACGCTGACGCCGTTGAGGGCTCGCTAACCCGCAGCGGGCCGTGAAAACTCCTTCTACCCAGAGGGAGACGGTTCGGCCTCACGACGCGCCGGTCGGCCATCGCCGCAGTCGTGTGGTGCGCTCCGTAAGGCGGGGGCGGGTGGGAGGGCGTGGAGGCGCTGCCGCCCCTCTTCTCTGGCGTCGACATCAACGCCGTGGCCACAGACGAATAGACAGGCTTGGCGGGAGAACTCATGGGAACGTACTCGCCGTACTCCTTCTCATCTCTTTCTCTGGTGGGGGCCTTGTAGGAGCGAGGGAGGGAGAAATAAGGGCTGTAAGACTTGGAGGTGGCCTCGGGCGTGCCAGGTGTGTAGTATCCAGCGCCGCCGTCGTTCGACAGCTTGCGCCCCCCGCTGTTGTTGTAGGACATGTCCATGTACTCTCCGTTCTCGGGTCTCTCCTCTATGCTGTCACTCCCACCGGCGCCCCCCATGATGGAGCTGCTGTGAGGGCTCGGGGAGGCCTGCACCGGGGAGGGGGAGCTGCCGCTGCCCCCCGGGAGCATCATCATGTAGCCGTGGGAATCCGTGGAGGACTGGGACTGGAGCTGGGGGGGGTGGTGGGCCGAGCGTTGGCCTAACGCGGGACTGTGGAACTGCGGGGAATGGGAGACGTGGTGGGAGTAGGAGCCGGGTTGCATAGGCATGTAGTCGGGAGTGTCCCGCGGCGACGCGGCCACGCCGCACATCATGGGCATGTAGCCGCTGTCCTCCTTGGCTGAGGAGGAGAGGGGGGGGCGTTCGCTGCCAGCGGCGGTCCGGGAAAGCGTGGACGGGCGGCTCTGCTGGCTGTGCTCAGAGCAGGAGCTGTAGTCGGAGCGGAGTGAGGAGGAGGAGGAAGAGGGGGCGCCGCGGAGTAGCCCGCCGCCGAACGGCAGAACGACGTCGGAGCCCTCCTCAAGGGAGAAGTTGGTCTGGGTCATTTTCTGGTAAACCGCCACCCCAGAGCCCCCGGTGGCGCCGCCGGCGGGCCTGGAGAAAGAGTGCGTCCTCCTCCTCAGTGACGATGAGGAAAAGCGGTCATCGTCCGCCGTCGAAGTGCTCTCGTCCCGTGGCGTGTCGCCGCCGCTGTTGTTTCCGGAGCCGCCACCGGCACCGAACACCTCCCGGTTCCAGCCCATGGCCATGTAGTCGTTCAGACAGTTCTCTTCTCTGATGGGCGGGGTGTTCCCCAGGGAGTCTGGCGTGTTGCTCCGCACGCGGAAGTACCTGAAGTCGCCGGGGCTGGAGCCGTACTCGTCCGAGGAGTTGAAGCCGCCGTCAGACGGCGAGCCGCATATAGAGGCGCTCGACGGGCGGGTGAGCGTGTCCGAGACGGAGCCGTGGCCGCTGCTGGAGGACACGCTGACGGGGCTGGTGGTGGAGGGGAAGTGGGAGACGGGCAGAGAGGCGGAGCGGGCGTGGTAGGTGGACGAGGACCCGGGGATGGCCCTCATGTAGCGGCCGCCGCCAGTGCTTGTGCCGGCGTTCCCCGTGGCGACGCCGCCCCCACCACTCCCCGCGCCGCCTTCCTGACGGCTGTGGTGGGCACGCGCTGAGTTCAGGTGGACCAGGCTCCCCGTGGTGGAGCGGAACGGCCGGTTCATCGTCCCCTCGCCCTCACTGGACGTGCGGAACCGATAGCCACTCGCCCCGGAGCTCTTACTCGACGGCGGTGTGCCGACGACCGACTCAGTCCTCGACCGCCGCTGCAGGCCCGTCTGGCTCGGCGGCAGGTTGCCCAGGTGGCGCCGCGTCGTGATGAACGGCATGGGGTTGGAGCCCGAGGACTGGCTCTTGCTCCTGGGCCGAAACTCTGCGAATGCTTTCAGGGCCTTCATAGTCTCCAGGATAGTCTCGTGCATGTTCTGGGCGACGACAGAGTCGTCCACCTGCATCCAGATCTCCCCGGGCCCGATGGAGGAGGACCGGCCGACCTCGATGAAAAAGAAGCTTTCAGAGTGCCCACAGCGCCTGATGTTCATCAGCTGGAGGTTAACGCAGGGCGTTTCAGAGTTCAACTTAACGAGGTGAATGGTTTTGGTGGAGAGGCATAGCCGGTACACACCTGTGAGGTTTTTAGTTTGACCTAGTCCTTTAGGCTTGACATTCACCTGCCACACCTCCTTAAACACAGTACCAGGGGTGACTGTACCATATCCGTCATCTAGATCATCAGAATCCAGGTGCCCCTTCTTGCCCTCACTCATCAGCTCACTGACAGCCACGTACCAGTCCTCCTGCTCCTGCTCGTTCTCAGCAACGATGGCAAAGTACTCGTCCTTAGTATAAAGGGCGATGAGGTGTTTGTTTTTCGAATCCGCCCTTTTGTTTACCGTGAAGCACTGGTAGAGGTAAATAACCCTTTTGGGGGGTGAAGGGGCGACCGCTCCGCCGCTGGCGGCGGCCGCGGACGCGGCAGCGGCGGCGGAGCGGAGGCTGCTCCTGAATTTCTTCTCGCTGTCGTAGTACTCCAGGCGGCTCGGCCCGAGGTGGCTGGCAGCCCGCAGCACGAAGAACCGCTTGTGTCCGTGCTTCTGCTTCCGCAGGTAGCCGCATTTGCGAATGTCGTCCACGACGTCCGAGGGATTCGCGACGCTCACGGACGCGTATACATGGCCGCCGCCGCCGCCGCCGCCGCTAGCGGCGCAGGAAGCGGCGGGATCCTCGGCGGCGAGTACCTGGCCGAGAGACGACGAGGAGGAGGAGGTGGAGGCTTTCCTGCCCGGGGACTCGGTGATGTTTTCCCCGGAAAGATGCTGCTGTTGCTGCTGCTGCTGCGAAGCCAGCTGGTACGGATGCTGCTGTTCCTTCGGCGGGTGATGGTGGCCGAGCAGAAGGTGGTGGTGATGAAGGTGGTTGGAGGGCGGTAGATGTTGATGGAAACGCGAGCCGCCGCCGCCGCCGCTGATACTAATTAACGGGGAAGGGGGTTCCCCGACCGAGCTGTCTCCGTTCGCGGTGGCCGCAGATTTCGTCCCCACGTCCCTCTGCTGCGTCTCCAGCATCAACATCGCTGCTTTGCCTTCCTGGTAATTCGTGAAATTTGCCATCAGAGAAAAAAAAAACAATCAAAGGTCACTTTACTAGCGAGCTAATCCGAGCGGACCTAGACCCCATTCTTGTTTTGGGAGACGAGCTCCGGAGTCCGGCTAGGCCAGCTAACGTTGACTCAGATTCGCAATAACGTTACTCACGGACCGGCTTTGTTATTCCGCCAAAAAGAAAACCAGTCCCTTCGCCCCGTTTTTAGCGGCGAGGCGGGTATTCCGACGCGGACTTTTCTCTTGTTGCTTTCTTCACGAAATAAAGCCCACCGTGTGCAGCATGACCACGTTCAGCCGCGCTACTATAAACGGGAGGATCCGGCTAGCTCGGTTAGCAACCCGCTCCCCTCTCCTGCTGTACACATCTCTACGGGCCAGAGCACAAACAACACATGACCCTCTGCGTCACGGGCCAACGGGAGGAAGCGAACGCGGGCTCCTATTGGACGAGCGCCGTGAGTGACGGCCCTCGACGGGCGCCGCGGCCAATCGCCGTCCGGGACGAGCGCGTTTGCGTCAATACCCCCAGCCAATCGCGTCGCGTACGCGTTTTATCGGCGTTATAAATAGGCGTCGACTTTCCGCGGCTGATCTGGAGTCAGATGTCCGGTTTTCCAGCGACTGTTCAGGTGTAGAAAGCTGATCCCAGACCCGCAGACGAGCCGCTCGGATTTTTTCCCCCTTGCGGCTTTGAGCAGACAAGTCCTGAGTCAAGTTTTTATTATTGTGGTTATTTATTTTAGAACAAAATGCGTTTTTATACAGGAGCAGCAATTATTTTTCTTTATTTTATTTGAATAATATTCCACTTATTTCTTAAAAATGTACGGTGACCATTGTTTTTTTATTGATTACATTTTACAAAATTAGACTGTTTTGGTTATATTGTCTTATACACAAGTCTGTATTCATTGTGCTAAAATATTTTTTAAAAAAAGTGTGGAAAAATGTTCCACTTCAACTAAATGATGTTGAGTATTTTATGTTTCACTTGGTGGTGCATTAAGTAATTAAAGAAATGATCATTGCAAAGTACATTTCATACAAGGAGATACAATACAATTTTTTTCCCCAAATAATTAAATGCTAATGACATGAAATAGAAAAAACAATATGAGAGACAAAAGAAAAACAATATTTAAAAGTGAATAAAAAGAAGTGAAAGTAGATAGTAAAGTTTCTGGATTAACTTTAAGGTTGAATTAAATGCAAGATTTGTATCTGTGGGGTAATTATCAGAAAAAAAGTGTGTGATCCATTGGCCTTTTGTGGAAGGATTAACCTCCTACAGTTCATATTATCTATTTTGTGCATTTAAAACTTCATTTCTTAAAGTAGTAAGCAACCATAATTGTCCTTTATGCTGATATTGAGGTCTTCTGCTGGAGTGGTTGTAATTATTTTCCACCTGCAGATAAAAACACAGCTGCTTTATCAGTGTCCCTCAGATCTTGCGCACACAGTGATGCTGGGAGCTCTCCACACCATGGACCCTTCTGCCTGCAGGGCCCGAGCTCTACATAAACACATTGCTGCTCCAATCATGTGAGAACCCACTCCTGAGTTTGGGTGTCGTCCAACAACAAGTGTCAGCGAGGGTCAAGCGAGCCGGGGTGACCCCACACGGCCTCCGCATCCTCCGGGTTAGAACTGAAACCCGCTTTGGCAGGGCCCGTGAATTTAGCTCATTTAGTTTTGTTTATGCCACGTCGTCTAATCTAATTTCCAAGAGCGATATTGAGTTTGTTTTGTCGCCTCGAGAGCACGGCGAGATTTCGAGAACCCGGCCGCGTTTTCCACGAGAAAAAAACCTTCTAGTAATCGAGGAGGACTCCCTCCTCCGCCCAGGGGGGGTATCTGAGTTCTTTCACACCGCGCGGAATGCCTCGCGCGGCTTTCCAGGCCTCTACTACACTTTGCATGCAACAATTTCGCTATGACCCCTTTCATCCTAAACACCTTTCAGTATCATGAGTGGGATCATGTGCGGTGCAGCTGGCCCCGGTGGGAATCGTAGCCTTCGGCCTGTTTTACCCACTGAGGTATGCGGGGCCACCTGTCCGTGTCCGACTCTGGTTCTGGCACCGGAGGACGAGGAAAAACCAGGCACTCGCAGACCAGATCCACAGCACTTTCCTTCCATTTAGTTTTGCAAGACATGCTGTATGTAAGACCCCAGAAAATTATGCAAACTTAAAGGAATGCTCCTGGGGGTTGGGTGAAGGTCAATATCGATTTAATATCAGCAATGCAAAATATATATATATATATAAAATATTTTAAGTTTTGCTTCTGAGTTTTCTCAACTCTAAATTATGATTTTTGTCAACTCAGCAGTATGTTCTACTCATAATTTTACAAATTTTACATGCATTATTTCTGCAAAATTGAACTAATTTATAATTTTATAGTGAAATACCTCTCAACTTTTATTTATACTAAATCTCTCAAAAATTGCTATTGCTGCAAATAAGGGAATCATGCTAATGGCCAAAGTATTTGAATGGGATTAGCCCGGACAAGCTAATGTTAGCGGCTAAATGCTAAGCAAAGAAAAGCTTAGTGTTTAAATGTTGAAAACAACACAATGCAAAAAAAACATTCCTATCATCCATCCATCCATCCATTTTCTATCCCGCTTATTCCCTTTCGGGGTCGCAGGGGTCTGCTGGAGCCTATCCCAGCGCATTTATGGCGAGAGGCAGGGGGATACACCCCAGATGGTCGCCAGCCAATCGTGGGGCACACACACCATTCACACACCATTCACACACACACTCACACCTATGGGCAATTTAGATTTGCCAATTAACCTGAGCATGTTTTGTATTGTGGGAGGAAGCCGGAGTACCCGGTGAAAACCCACGCAGACACGGGGAGAACATGCAAACTCCACACAGAAAGGTCCCAGACCCAGGCCCCAAGGCGGTCTTGAACCTGCGACCTTCTTGCTGTGAGGCAACAGTGCTACCCACTGCCCCACCGTGTCGCCCCCATTCCTATCATTTAACTTTAAAACAAATGAAGTTATTGGGCATTTCAAATGAGACAAATGAGGCTCTCCATTTTTTTTGTCAATTTTATTTAATAATCTTCCTCAGCAGATGGAACTACTCAGTTGTAGATGTTAAAATTTCCTTTTTTTCCCGACCATTTCGTGTCTTTTCGCCATCTTGGTTTGATTACCTTCCCAGCCTTTCTGACTATGACCCTTCAAAATAAAGCAATATCTGCCTCGCCCCCCCCCCTCATCACATGTTGTCTATCCCACTCTTTCAACTCTTTATCACGGAAAAAACAACAACGGGGACGTCAGCGTGACAGCTGGAATACCCGCTGACTCCTCCACAATGGCGGCTGGCTACCGGTCAAGCCGGCGGGCAACCCAACTCTTCCCGGGGGGGAGATATCAGCTGCTTTTCAAGCGAACGCCGGTTCCGCTAACCTCCGTCTGGCGTGGGACCAGTCCAGAGCAAACGAACCCAGGCCCGCCGTGCTCCCACCTGCTGCACCGAGAAACGCTGACCCCCCGCAGCTTTTAACCTTTTACCCCGTTTCCCTCACACGTCCGACACTGGCCAAACTCCCGCCTCCAAAAAAAGAAAAAAAATCCTTCAAATTCCTCAAAACACTGTGTCACTGCCCCTTTAAATGTTCGCAGAAATTGCTCATATGTCTTTAACATTAAATAAATGATTATAATATTAGAATCTTGGAAATAATTCCCTGTTCACCTAACTGACAGAGTTATCACTATAGTAAATAAATGTTAAGGAAATGCAAAATAAAAAGATAAAATATGTGCTAGTAAGCAAAAAAAAGTTCCAGATCTCTGATATTGGAAGTTATTGTTCCAAAAAACTGTCTGTTTTATAATAATAATTATCCTCTAAAGATAAATTGTAAGGTTTTTTATGGGTTAAGGTTAAAAAAGTAATACTGCTGAGTCATGTATGTATGTAGTATAATATAAAACCCTATGATAATATAACACAGTCTGCATAATGAGTACTTTGGATACTTCAAGTACATTTTTCTGATAATAACACTGCAATTTGAGACATCGACTTGTTATTGAAATTAATTAACGCAGTATATGGTCTGTAATTTGGATTATTGCATTCCCAAACAGTATTTCAATATAAATAATATTAGTTAACAGAATTTTTTTTAGAAATAATAATAAAAATGATAACATTTTTCAGTTTTTGAACATTACAGTGAGACTTTAGGCAACTCTTCCACAGATGGAAACTAGCCTATGCCATATTTCAAATAAATCAAATAAATGTTCATTATTATGCAATGTTAATTTTTACATAAATAAATAGAAAATAGAGTCACAGAAAGAAAAGAAGAGGGCTAGGCAGGAATAAGTAATGCACTATAACAGCACACGTCCTCTATGGTGATAATGTGTTTATTATCAGAATACGTAATAATCAGCTGTATTGATTATTGGATCAGGATGAAGGTGATTTTACCAGATGTGGCAGCAGCATCGAGAGATGATTTAGGCCTAGAAACTCACTTTAACTCACTCAGGTGATTTTTTTATTGTTCTATTTTAGAGATGATGCTTCCCAACATCATGTTTACCAACATGTTGAGCCGAGCTCTGGCTCCATCTGCTGGGGACAGCCCAGACTCACAGTAGCCCCCCCCCCCCACCTCCTGCTATTGTACTGGCAACAAAGGAGTCGCAGCCTAACAAAGCTGCAACACACACACACACACACACACGCAGCAAGCACAAAGGGAAGCATGCGTCCCTTTTGTTGCTGTCGCCAGGCTGTTGTTTCAGTACCAGCAGCCGCAACACGGACACGTTTGCTGTTGACTTTGCAATTTAAAACAGACGCGGGGAGTTTATTTAGTAGAGAGGAGGACAACATGTTCAAATACAGTTTTCCTTTTTGCTGGCAACAAGTCAACAAGTTTCCTGACCTCACGTGGTCCTCGCACGCTGCAGCGTAATTTCTGAGCAGTAAATATATTGGTAAACTGAAACCGCTTAAGTTGTAGCCATTAAACAATGTTTGAATATATTCAGATTGGAAGTTGTATTTAGATTTTCAGACCCTTTTGCTGGGCGACACGGTGGTGCGGTGGGTAGCACTGTTGCCTCACAGCAAGAAGGTCGCAGGTTCAAGACCGCCTTGGGCCTGGGTCTGGGGCCTTTCTGTGTGGAGTTTGCATGTTCTCCCCGTGTCTGCGTGGGTTTTCACCGGGTACTCCGGTTTCCTCCCACAATACAAAAAACATGCTCAGGTTAATTGGTAAACTCTAAATTGCCCATAGGTGTGAGTGTGAGAGTGAATGGTGTGTGAATGGTGTGTGTGCCCCACGATTGGCTGGCGACCATCTGGGGTGTATCCCTGCCTCTCGCCTTAACGCGCTGGGATAGGCTCCAGCAGACCCCTGCGACCCCGAAAGGGAATAAGCGGGATAGACAATGGATGGATGGATGGATGGACCCTTTTGCTGCTGAGTCTTTCTGTCAGTTTCCCTTAATGTCCCTCCATAGTTTTACATTCTCATTCCACTAGACATTTTCAATGCTGATCCACATAAGTAGAGATTACCATAACCAAATATTATACATAGAGTCACTCTATTAAATCTATCTCACCCTATTAAAATAAGTAACTTTAAAGAATTAGGTTATTTAGGCCCAATTCTGGAACATTCTAGTGTGACTTTAGGCCACGTTCATTCAATAATGGAAACAACTTCCACTTTTCTCAATCTTGAAGTCTTTCATTAACTTGCATAATTCATGCAATTTATGCAATTTTTTTCCCTCAGTAGCAAATCTTTTAACATTTTGTTTAAATGCTCAACTTAAAATTTCATTAAATTTTGTTGCATTTAAAGTTTGAGTTGATCCAACTTTTCTTGTTTCTTGAGACTTGAGGTTTTTTACGCCCCGAAATCTGTACTTTTTGCAAAGTACTTGTATGTAAAGGTCTGTCTACATGTGTGATTGTTATTTTATTATAGGCATGGATATACACATGTGTATGTACATGTATGATTATAGATACACACACACACACACACACAGGATCAGCAGAGATAATCCTCTCAGAAGATGCCATCTGTATCTCAAACAAAGTCTGTTTATTCTCAGTTGAGCCACTAGAGGACGCTTTCTCATAGTCAGTATGCAGATAATTCCTTTACCTACTTTCTAAATGATTGACTTTAAAACTGTCCCCACTTTACAACTAATAACTGATAAAATAATCAGCCCAGGTTTCTTACGAGAGGAGTTGAAGGATGGAGATTATCTGCTGGTTATCTGGACAGGAGATCCCTGCTTTGCTGAGCCACAACTTCTCAGCATCTATACATAGGTCAGCACGGAACACACACACACACACACACACACACACACGCACACACACACACACACACACACACACACACACACATTACCAACAAGCATGTCCCAGACCTGAGGTCGAGTTCATTCTGATTTTTTTTTTTATTTGTTGCACATTCCCACTTGTTAAACATAGTGATTGATTCCATCGTCTGGTTTTACAGTGAGGGATCTTCTCCTCTGTCTGGTGAAACACCTCCTGCTGGTTCTACAGGTTCCTGAGAAGAGGGAAAGAGAGATTATTAAGATTATTAATCTAAGGTTATCACCTCCTGGCTCTACTGTGTCTCATAGTGAGACCTGAAGGGATGAGCGGCATCAAACTTCTTGTCTTATTCTCAGGAGGAAGGCTAATGTGTCAAACTACTTATTCAACTAGAATAAACAGGCCTTGCACAAAGAATTAACATTTTCAACATTTTGTTTTGAAGTAACATTGCTGCTATTGGATGAAAAGGTCATTTTTTGGTGAATCATAAGTACATAAGAATGCCTGCTATGGCTATCTGTCATTGCTAATATACTCTATTATCATGCAAACAGTCAGTTTCATGACTTCCTTTATGTTAAATAATAATGTCTAGGGGTTGTATAAAAACTGTCCCGTGCATTAAAAATAAAAGAAGAAATGCACACAGGCTGGATTTAGAAACTTTGCTGCAAACTGCAAAAAAAGAAGGATGTCAAATACAAACATACTAAAAGATTAGTGGCTTATGGCCATTTTTGTGTTTAGGGTTATCAAAACTGCAAATAGAATGCATGATATGGGACTTTTACGTTTTTAGACTGATGTTATGAATGAGTAACGCAGAGCTTCACCTCAGGTTTTCTTCTTTGCTAGTTGTTCCTGTCTCTGTTGCTCAGCTTTCTGCTTCTTGTACTGGGCGATCTCGGCCATCTGCAGCCCGTGGGCCATTTGCCTGTGGGGACGAGTGGCGTGAACACAGTGAAACCATAACGGATGCACAGAAATGAGGGACGTATATGAGGGGAAGACTGGAGGAGGGAAATGGAAGCTCATCCGTACTTGGACTTGATTTCTGGAGGGACGGGCAGAGGTTTGTTGAACCCATCTCTCCCTACGAGCCAGTACGTCTCCTCCGCTTTTTTTTCCTGAAAAAAGAAACGGAATGAGAGGGAGGAAAAGGGGGGGTTAAGGCTAAATTCCATCCTGGTGGGGTCTCGTACCTTGGGGTCCGGCTTCCTCAGCTCCAGCTTGTAGCCGAGGTTCATGACGCGCAGGACTTTGACTGTACTCAGGCTGACGTGGATCCTGGAGGCTGCAGCAAACACGACCGAGAGTACGAAAAACACGCTGACATGAACCTGATTTCAGTCACATGTATAGTAGAACGAGCCAAGTGCTGTATGAAGGAACTATTATTTATAGTAATACTAATTTTTAAACTAATATATTCATGATATCAGCATGTGTAACTTACGCATCCCGGAGGACTCCATGCGAGAGGCCGTGGTCACCGTGTCTCCAAACAAGCAGTAACGGGGCATCGTGAGACCCACTACACCTGCTACGCATGAACCTACACACACACACACACACACATTATTATTAAAGAGGAGGCCGCATTAAAAAAAAAAAGAGAAAAGTCAGAATTCTGAGTTTGTCTACATGTACCTATGACATTTTACATTGAAATTACTGGTAAAATTACAAATTTCTACAGGTTTGAAACATTCGGGATAGTCAATGTACTCAAAAATAGGTGTAGTATTTGTTTTTTTTAATACAGAAAAGTTAGATATTAGTCCTTTAAAGTTACACATTTGTTCACACCTGACCCTAAACACCTTCGATATGTTATATTATAGAATGTCACGACCCTGCAAAGCAGATTCACTCTGAGATACTAATACCAATACTAATACTAATACTAATGCTAATGCTAACACTAATGCTAATGCTAATGCAAATGCTAACGCTAATGCTAATGCTAATACTAATGCGAATGCGAATGCGAATGCGAATGCGAATGCTAATGCCAATGCTAATACTTATACTTATACTAATGCTAATGCTAATACTAATGCTACTGCTAATACTAATGCTAATGCTAATACTTATACTAATGCTAATGCTAATGCTAATACTAATGGTTATGCTAATGCGAATGCTAATGCTAATGCTAATGCTAATGCTAATGCTAATACTAATACTAATACTAATAATAAACTTAAGTAAAAGATTTCACACAATCTCAATCATAGCCTGGTTCATGGTTGTTTATTGGGTCTGATATATATAATCTACATCCATCCATCCATCCATTTTCTATCCCGCTTATTCCCTTTCGGGGTCGCAGGGGTCTGCTGGAGCCTATCCCAGCGCATTTTATGGCGAGAGGCAGGGGGATACACCCCAGATGGTCGCCAGCCAATCGTGGGGCACACACACCATTCACACACCATTCACTCTCACACTCACACCTATGGGCAATTTAGATTTGCCAATTAACCTGAGCATGTTTTGTATTGTGGGAGGAAGCCGGAGTACCCGGTGAAAACCCACGCAGACACGGGGAGAACATGCAAACTCCACACAGAAAGGTCCCAGACCCAGGCCCCAAGGCGGTCTTGAACCTGCGACCTTCTTGCTGTGAGGCAACAGTGCTACCCACTGCTCCACCGTGTCGCCCTATAATCTACATATGTATATATATATATATATATATATATATATATATATATATATATATATATATATATATATATATATATATATATATATATATATATATATATATATATATATATATATATATATATATATATATATATATATATATATGTATATAGGTATATATATCCATATATATATATCCGCCCACCTGTGTGCAGTCCTATGCGTATTCTGACTGGAACATCTGGCATGTGCTCCATCTTGAAGGTTCCCACAGCGCTCAGGATGTCCAGGGACATGTTGGCTATTTCCGCAGCGTGGCAGTCGTTCCGGATGGGAAGGCCCGACGCCACCATGTAGGCATCGCCGATCGTCTCCACCTGCGGCACAACGCCACCACATGGGGGTTTTTAACACACACACACACTGGACTCACCGCGGTGAATCAAACTCGGTGCTAACGCAGCACCTTGTAGACGTCGTGGTCGCCTATGATGCCGTCGAACAGCGTGTACAGGCTGTTGAGCAGGTTCACCACCTCGATGGGCTCGCTGTTGGCCGAGATGGTGGTGAAGCCGACGATGTCGCTGAAATACAGGGAGACGCTGTCGAAGTGCTCCGGCACCACCGTACCGCCGACCTTCAGGGCCTCCGCCACAGACCTGAGGACACGTTAAATAGTATAAGACGTGTACCTAAATAACTTTTGAATGGTTAATATAGAAACAATCTTAATGTGATGTCTAAATCACGAGATTATGTGGCAATAAAGTGCCTTATTGGGTCCCTCTAATTGAAAAAATGTGATAAATTACCTCTAGGGTGGCTTTCCAGTGACAAAATGATAAATATCCAGTGGGAAAAAACATGAAGTGCCTTCAAGTGACAAAATTCAATAAAGTGCCCTCCAGTATACCTTCATTGTTTGTTGGTTTTCACAACCAAAGTTGATTTAATGCAGTGCAAGTCAACACTAAGTTACCAAAAAACTGTAGTGTCCTAGAAACTTGGTAAAACTGGAACTAAACAGCCAATATAGTTAAAATGCTGCTTTTTTATCATTCAATTAGAGGGTATAAGACCCGGGAATGTTGCAGTGCTCTGCCATTGTAGCAGGTCTATAATTTATGGTTTAAGGATTTAACAAATAATTAATTTCACTTAGTATAGCAGTGTATTTGTTTTTATACGTGTTTTTAATGTATGCGCATCCGTCTCTGCATGATTTAACCTATGTGCATGTGCGTATGTGTGTGTGCATGTGCATATGTGTGTGTGTGTGTGTGTGTGCATGTGCATATGTGCATGGGCATGTGCATATGTGTGTGTGCATGTACACATGTGTGTGTGTGCATGTGCATATGTCTGTGTACATGCATACACACATATGAACATGCACACCGTCTCTGCATGTTTTAACCGGTGTGCATGTGCATATGTGTGTGTGTACATGTGCATGCGCATGTGTGTGCATGCATGTGCATGTGTGTGTGTGTGTGTGTGCATGTGTGTGTGTGTGTGTGAACTCACGGCGGCAGCATCTGCGTCAGGAGGTTCTCGGTCTTCTGCTTCTCGATGTCCAGCTCCTCGGTCCTCTCCCTGATCAGCTCCTCCAGGTTGGAGGAGTACTGCTCCAGCATCCTCAGCATGGAGTCGATGATGTTGGTCTTCTTCCCCTTGTTGATGTTCTTAAACTAAGAGCAAGGCCATACATCCATACATTTTATTTACCCTCTTTCCCAGTAATCATCTTTAAATAAGAAGTGTTGTTTCTCCAAGATAATGGGATCAGTTTCTTTCCCTTAACACTGTCATTATGTCAATATCTCAGCAAATCAAAATTGTGTTATGTCTAAAATCATGACACTTGTGAAATAATTTTTACAGTTATTTCAAGATAATTACATGAATAAGAAATTCTACACAAAAAATGCAATTAAATCGTCACCGTGAAGTAAATAAAACCTGAAATGCATGGTGTCTTAAGACTTCCATACATAACATGTACTAGTTTAACAAGATTGATTGATTGAAGTAGGCTGTTAGCAGTAAAACCTAATATTATCTCCTCACCCTAAACCTTAATGAATTGACTAATTTAGGATTTGAGTCTCTACAGAAAACTTTTCAGTTTGATTTTTGGAAACCTACTTTTTGTTCCACTACATTTCTTACTTCACAATAAATGTTTTTGTTGAGATTCCAACAAGATCATAAATTCACCTGGTCGAAGATCTCCTCGAAGGTGGGCCTCTTCTCCGGCTGCTCGATCCAGCACTGCTTCATCAGCTGGATGCATTCCAGCGGGGCGTAGTCTGGACTGACCACGGGACGGCACAGAGGAGGAGGCCTGATGAGCCTCTCTATCACGTCTGAAACGCAGAGGAAACATCAGAGATTCTAGAAATCACACAGAGCGCTACCCCATATGAATCTGAAGGAGGTATTATGTCACCTCTAATGGAAATCCATTTATTGATTAAATATCATAATCTGGACCACAGCAACTGTTCACATTCCCATGCCAATATTACTTTTTATTTAAACTTGCACTTTTTAACCATATTTTATATAAAAACCTCACATTAGCTCTAAATAGAATAAAAATGTTGGTCCTGTTATCTATTTGACCTTGCAAGGACCCTTAATGTATTTTTATGTTGATTGGACCACATAAAAAGATGTCCCTTTCAGGTCTGGATGCAAATGTAATCCCAAATTGTGAACCCCCTTCTTTCCTTTGTTCCCATCAGTCACTTTTTGTGTTTTTTTTCTATGTAACTGTATAAATGTGTTACCGTGACTCTGTTCTGGGTCAGTCTAAGGCCCACAGAATATTAATTATGTTCCATAATGTTATTAATCCACCACGGCTGCAGCAAACTTCTGAACTTCTCGGACACTCGCCTGCAGCCGACAGCTCCAGCATGCAGTACGGAGGCCCCCTGGACACCACCTGCTGCATGATGATGGCGAAGCTGTACACGTCGCCTGGAAACGTCCCGTGGAGCAAGGGCTGCCCACTTCTCAGGATCTCAGGAGCCGTCCACAACATCTCTAGTAGACACAGTACAGCAAAAAACTACCTCAGGACAACAGAACACTGAGGAGTTGAAACCTTTACCCGAATTATATATAAATAGTAAAAAGAACTGGGCCCAGAATCGAACCCTGTGGCACTCCGTTCTTAATTTGCGGTTGATAATCGACTGAAATGTCTCACCTTCTGCGGTGGGTTGGGTGTAAGGGAACCCCTGAGACTGTAGAACCTCATTGTAGCAGTAGTCCGTGAGCTTCAGGACGAAGCGTCCGTCCACCACGCAGTTTCGGGCCTTCAGGCGGGCGTGGGACACGCCACGGTGGTGCAGGTACTTCATGCCCTGGGACAAGAATAGTTTAACATTTTCCACGTTTCCATGATAACATAAATGAGCTCCTGAATAGCATCTGGGACTGAGAAATTGGGACATTTTTCAAGACCTTTATCAGATCCAGGAGCAGCGAGGACTTGAACATCCAGTCCAGTTTGACCTCGTCGTTCAGCAGCAGGTCCTCCAAACTGCCCCTGGAGCAGAACTCTGTCACGATGGCGAACACGCCGCAGTCGTGGAAGTAGCCCAGGAACGGGTTGATGTTCTCGTGCCGGATGTCCTTCATCTGCGGACAGAATTAGTTCGGTTTCACACGATCTTCACTGCCTTTTTTTTAGCGATGCATGTGACGGGACATACCAGATCAAACCAGTCGTTGGTTCTGGACTTGACCCGGCTGACCACGCCATCAGGAAGCCTTTTCAGCCACGCCCAGTCGCCCTGCAACACAATCATATTTTCAAATTTTATAACAATAGCGAGCTAAGTTCCTTTTCGACTCCATCTTTACCATTTTCAACCGGCTGCCTCACCTCGTAAATGACGACGTTGGAGTTCTCATAGGTGGCCGGCGACCTGGTGGAGACGGGCGACACGACCTCTGACACGCTCCTGCTCCGCAGGGCGCTGCCCGTCCCGCTTTCGCTCATGCTCAGTTTCTGCAGAGAAAGCACGAGGCGACTATTTTCACGTTTTATCCCCAGGGAACTATGAGGAACTTTGTTAGTCTACTTTGTTTTAAAGGAAAATGGAGTATTTTTATGCAGAGCTGTACTGGTACTTAATGAGATAAAGGTTCTCGGTATGTCGCCTGCTGCTGATTGGACGAGGCTGACCTTGTTGCTAAGAGACGGGATGATGAAGGTGACGTCAGCCAGAGTCAACCAGATCTTGTCCTGACCCCTGACCAGTCGGAAGTGGATGAGGCGATGCCTGAACAGCAAAAAAGAAAAAAAAGAGTCGGATTGAGTAAGAAAAGTCAAAAGTGATTATAGAATGATTATTTTTCTTATATGATTCCAGTCCTTTCAGGCCAAATAACGCAACGTTAGACTTTCCTGCTGATTCTACCTGAGACAGTAACTCAACGCCACGGCAAAGACACACACGCCAGCTGCACCAGAGAAAATGCTGAACGTGAAGAACAGATCCACACCTGGAAGAAAAAAAAATACTGTCAAACTAAAACATTAAATGTCACTTTTATAAAAAAAAAAAATTGCATAAACAAGAGTAATGCATCTAAAATGTGTTGTGTTTTAAATACTTGCACAAGTTGCAACACTATGATTTAAAATATATAATTGTCATACAGTTTCAGTCTGCTTAGTGTAATCTGTTCATTCATTTATGTATATTACCCCCCGAGCAGAGGACTCCAGGTGTGAACCAGCAGGAGGAGTCTTTCCTGGGTCCATTACGATGAGGAAAGTGGATTTCTCGACCCAAAAACCGAACCGTGCCAGCCTCCATATCGATTCTGTATCAGTACAGTACATGAGATTTTCTTAATATGGGGAAAGACGACTCCTTGAAATAATAAAAGATTATTTTTTGGATTCCTTGATTATCCATTTTGTCCTCAGACTATTAAAAGTGCAAAGTTGCATCTTCAACTGTCTGGATGTGTCTGAATAACCCAGAGATATTGAGTTCATCATCATGTTTCACAAAGAAAACCAATATATCATCACATATGAGGATAAAATATAATATAGCAGATCTCAAACATATCAGCAATGCCAGTTGAAATCTTCATTTTTACTTATTTCAACTTATTCTTCTCTCTTTGCACAAAAAATAAATAAATAAATAATCAAACTCATGTACTTGTATGTTGGCTTCAACTCCCATGACATCCCGTCTGTGTCCAACACCAGGAAGTCCAGCAGAACCGCTCCAGAACTGTTGGTTCTGATCGGGTGGCTGAAACCCTGCAACATGCATAGGTGCTGATGAAAATCGCCTTTTCCATTAGTTTGATTTAGTTAACACACACTTTTTATACTTTTATATACTGTACAGTTCTTATCTACAACGTGAGATCGTTCATACTTTGGTAAATTCAGCTGGTTTTCAGGTAAATACCTGGAAGTCCATGTTGCGTGTGTGTTGTGCCATGTTTCCTCCAGACAGGAACTCCCTGGCGCTGCGAACACGCTGCACGGCGTGAGCCATGAACAGGACAGAGGAGTAGATGGTGCCGAAGAGCGGGGAGACCTACAGGACAAAAAGATGCCTTTGGTTCTAACAATTAAATATCAAGAAGATTTAGATAGATTTAGATAGAATTATTATAATAGAAGAGTGTATGGATTAAAAAAAGAAAAAAGGTGGGGCCTCAGTCACAGTTTTACATTATCTGGCTACTCCTTAAGTGTTACTCAGGTGTTACTCTGGCGTTACTCAGGGGTTACTCAGGGGTTACTCAGGCGTTACTCAGGCGTTACTCATGTGTTACTCAGGCGTTACCCAGGCGTTACTAAGGTGTTACTCAGGCGTTACTCAGGGGTTACTCAGGCGTTACTAAGGGGTTACTCAGGCGTTACTCAGGGGTTACTCAGGCGTTACTCAGGGGTTACTCAGGGGTTACTAAGGCGTTACTCATGCGTTACTCAGGGGTTACTCAGGTGTTACTCAGGCATTACTCAGGCGTTACTCGGGTGTTACTCAGGGGTTACTAAGGCGTTACTCAGGGGTTACTCAGGGGTTACTCAGGCGTTACTCGGGCGTTACTCATGTGTTACTCAGGGGTTACTCAGGGGTTACTAAGGCGTTACTCATGCGTTACTCAGGGGTTACTCAGGTGTTACTCAGGCATTACTCAGGCGTTACTCGGGTGTTACTCAGGGGTTACTAAGGCGTTACTCAGGGGTTACTCAGGGGTTACTCAGGCGTTACTCGGGCGTTACTCATGTGTTACTCAGGCGTTACCCAGGCGTTACTAAGGTGTTACTCAGGTGTTACTCAGGCATTACTCAGGCGTTACTCAGGGGTTACTCAGGCGTTACTCAGGCGTTACTCAGGCGTTACTCAGGTGTTACTCAGGTGTTACTCATGTGTTACTCAGGCGTTACCCAGGCGTTACTAAGGTGTTACTCAGGTATTACTCAGGGGTTACTCAGGCGTTACTCAGGGGTTACTCAGGCGTTACTAAGGGGTTACTCAGGCGTTACTCAGGGGTTACTCAGGCGTTACTCAGGGGTTACTCAGGGGTTACTCAGGCGTTACTCAGGTGTTACTCAGGGGTTACTCAGGGGTTACTAAGGCGTTACTCATGCGTTACTCAGGGGTTACTCAGGTGTTACTCAGGCATTACTCAGGCGTTACTCGGGTGTTACTCAGGGGTTACTAAGGCGTTACTCAGGCGTTACTCAGGTGTTACTCAGGCGTTACTCAGGTGTTACTCAGGTGTTACTCAGGGGTTACTCAGGGGTTACTCAGGGGTTACTCAGGGGTTACTCAGGTGTTACTCAGGCATTACTCAGGCGTTACTCAGGCGTTACTCAGGTGTTACTCAGGGGTTACTAAGGCGTTACTCAGGTGTTACTCAGGTGTTACTCAGGCTTTACTCAGGCGTTACTCAGGCATCACTCAGGCTTCACTCAAGCGTCACTCAGGCATCACTCAGGCGTTACTCAAGTGTTACTCAGGCGTTACTCAGACGTCACTGAGGTGTTACTGTGGTGTTACTGAGGCGTTACTCAGGCATTACTCAAACGTGCACCTGCTGTGGCTGCAGCGTCGCCGCCACCTCCCTCCTCTCCATGGCCTCGGCATACGTCTCGTAGAAGGACGCATGGGGCGAGTCAACAGTGACGGTGAGCACGGCGTCGTAGGCCCGCCGCAGCTTGCTGCTGGCGGCCAGCGGGGGGTAGCTGACGTTGGCGTAGGGCAGGCTGTAGAGCAGCGTGTCGTAGGGGAGGAAGACCAGCGAGCCGTCCGCCATCCCCATGTCGTACGCAGTCTCCAGGAGGAGCTTCTGGGCCACGCCGCCCACCAGCACCGAGTGCATGCACAGGATCAGCACTGGGACCGGGCACAGGCAGATTTAAACACTGATATGTTCTATTATGATGTTTTTTATAAATTAATTCTGCAGCTGTATGAGTCAGAGTTGGAGGTGGTTGACCTAGTGATCTTTTTAATATGAGATTTCACATAAACATAAATATTGTCACGCTGTTACAATAGAGGTCTAAATCATATAGTCATGGTTTTGGGCAAACACGAAATGAATGTTATCAAATGCATAGAATATTATATTTATTAATGACTTCAATTAATAAGGCTTTCACAGTGGCTGATTGTAGACATACATAGAATGTTGTGTGTCTTTATTTAACATTAAAGATTAAAATGACTCTTGACTTTAAACCAGACCGGTCTTATTTGCCTGTTTTTTTAATTGATTAACATCCAGTTAACCTGAGATATGGCAAAATTGCAATGATGAAACGACACTTAACATCAACACGTTTAACTTCCTTTCATGTAGCGCTACATATTAATGCACAATACTTTATATTTAATTATTATTAAAGTATAAACTAACTGTAAAACATTGCAATCTTCCTGATAATGACTCACCAGTAGAAATTGATTCAAAAATCATGTTTAGAGCTTCTTGCACCATAAGTTCTTGTTTTTTGAAGCATCATGAAATCTATATATTGCAATACAGTCAAGGCATTTTATCTTAAAAAATATTATAAGGCATAAGGAGTTTGTTCCTTTCAACTGGGTGATTTTACTAGACTACCAGATTAAGACCAAAAAAATTGCTTTTGTCAAAAAATGAAATAGGCCATTATCATAATAGGTTAAAGCATTAAGGCATTTGCTAAACAGAGTTTCTTACCTCGTAATTCCTGCATCTTGCGGACTTTGGCCAGCGTTCTCCTCATGGCGTGAGGGGTGTTCTCCGTGAAGTGGACGAGTCTGACCGGCAGACCGTGACTCCTCAGGGAGTCAGAGAGCTGGAATCCACCAGGACGACACAACACACTCAACGACGACCAGAAAACCCAACGAGCCAATGATTCCAATGTGAAATTTCGTGATTTTCCGTATTGGGTTAAGTCAGACCTTGACGGCTGTCTCCACCCAGACGTCCTCGGAGGTCGAGATGACGCCGACCTGAGCCCACTTGAAGTAGCTCAGGACGCTGAACAGAACCCAGGCCGGCCGCGGCATGGAGCGGGCGAAGGTGGGGTGGTTCCGCACCGAGTCCAGCTCGTCGCCGACGCAGGCCCAGGAAAACATGGCCTGGAAGAGGAGACGAGACGTGACCTCGTTAATCACAGCACTGGTATGTTCTGGTGCAAGTACGCCCCACATACTTTGTTCCAGCCTTTGCTCAGCATGGAGGCGGCGTCACAGTAGCCCGGGTTGACCGGTCCAACGAACCCGGACGCCCTGGTGTGGAAACCCAGGAATCTTTCCAGGGCCCTGGAGGTCTCGCATGGCTCCTGAAGAGTAAAAACCAATCAAGCAAAAGGACTAGAAGCACGTTAGTCTGACCCTGTTGGACCCATGAGAACTCCAAGAAGATTCTGATACTGATCAGTAATAAAGCTTCTGATGATAATTTAACTCATGGGTGTCCAAGCCTGGTCCTGGAGGACCCCCCCAGACTCTTCCTTATAGGATTTTATTTCTCTAATCATCCTAATATGGAAAATGTTTACCACTAATGCCCAAAGTTACACATATGTCAAAATACAGATCTCTGGGAATAAAAAGTATTATTCTTTTTGCTTTCTAACTCAATTTTAATTTCTTTTTTCAAAAAAAAAACTATGCAATTGTCCAGCTGTATCCTTCCCCTCCAGTCCTGCCAAGTTATATTTATTTAATATAACTATGAGGCCTTTACCAAATGGAGTTTGGTATTACTCAAAAAGTATTATTCTAAAAATGAGCCCACTACAGCAGAGAGACGGCTCTTCTACCTCTGTGTAACGAACGCGTTTGTCACCTGCAGCACGGTGAAGTCGAACGTGGCAGCGCGGGACAGCGCCGGGTCCCTGTTGATGCGGTTCACGGCGAGCTGGGCCGCCACGCTGGGGAGGGCCTTGGCGAAGAGGGGATCGCAGCCCCAGGGGCCCACCACCCCGACCCGGAACACGGCCCCCCGGACCCGGCAGGGCAGCGGCAGGCACAGGAGGGCCAGGAGGACCGGGAGGAACCCCCGGAGGGGTGAAAGGTCAAAGGTGAGGCGCTGCCGTTGCATCTCGAGTCTCAAGCTCAGGAAAACCTGCAGGAAGACGGTTTGATCCGGATATTAAAGGTTTCCTACCGTGCATCGATGAGATGGACAGGTCTTGGTTCTCTCCAAAGAAAATCTTCTGGTGGCTGCTAGTTTCATCACTTTCTTTTTGTCCCCTCGACCAGAAAAATGTTCAAATCAATCCCGCAATTATTTGGGAAAATAAAAAATAAATAACCGCAAAACGGCATCATGAGGATACAAACACACATGTAGCTGCGTTGGTATGATGAGCAGCAGGTTCACAGCCAATGTGTGTGTGTGTGTGTGTGTGTGTGATGACCTAGAACAAGTGTGTGAGCCGCCCTGTCAGATTATATCAAATCCAATCAGGACTTTTGTAGCTCTAAGCTGAACTGGTTGAAGTTATAGACAAAATAACGATGATGTTAATAATTGCTGATCATTTTAGTCATTATAATGTTTTAGCAGCATGTTATTATACTGCATTTAAAGTCTTTCGTAGGTGAAAGTACAGTAAAAGTATGGAAAAGAAGTAAGGAAAAATGTCATATATATATTTCATAAAATGTTTTAAATTCTATTTATTACATGTCAACGTAATTCAATTGAAATCATTGGCATTAAAAAAATCTACCTGTTACTAATGTGCAAACATTTAAAACACTTTCTTTCTAATACTTATTTTCCTAAACAGTCAGGTTAAGTATATTACAGATATACTATTTCCTCATTTTTGGTCAACTTGCTTCCTCTAGTGGTCAGAAATAGCAACTACATGAAGAGAAGCAGACAAACACACACACACACACTGATTTTACTGTTTGCAGATTAAAAAATAATAATACCTAATTATTGAATTATTGTTTAATCATTTCTATTTATTTGTTTTATTTCATTAATTTTTTTGAATTGCATTTATTTCTTGACAATAAAAATCAATCAAATTCACTGATAATGGAACATTTCTGATTATAAATTATATAAGAAAAAACGTTTTGTTCATGTGTAGATGTTTAATATTATTCACAATTTATTTCATATCATTATTTTTTCCTTAGACAATCAATTAAATATATTACATATATCCTATTTTCTGGTTCTAAATAACACCAGCTGCTGTTTTTGGTCAACTTTCTCCCTCTAGTGGTCAGAAGTAAAACTACAAGCAGAGAAACACACACACACACACACACACACACACACACACACACTGATGTGAACTGTTTGCAGATTTATTATTATTATTTTTTTTTTAAATCCAGTATATTTTAATTAGTGTTTTAATAATGTATGCCACTTCACTTTGAATGGGCAACACTTTAAATAAATGGGGGGTTCTAAGACCCCCACCCCAGAATCATGACATGACACCTGTAACCATTAAAGTGTCATTCGGTAAATTATGTCACTTTTGATGCAAAGTTGACAGTGTTTGACATTAACCAAGACAAAATAACCTGTCATATAAGTAACATAGTAGGAAAACATGCATTTGTCTGTAATAGTATAACCCCTTATGCATCTAGTGGAAACATAGATAACAGCAGCATTTGTTCAAAGCGAACTGATTAAATCAGCTAGAGAATAGTAAAAGCTCTAATTCTGAAGCATGAGCTTCTTAATTTAAAATACAACATATGAGTTTACACTTTCTCACACCTCAGAGAACCTGCAACAAGTTCTTTAGCCCAAATTGCTGAGGACTAAACCTTGACCCCCTCAAAAAAAAAAGTCAAAATGGGCGTAATGAACTTAAAAAAAAAAAAAGAAAAAGCAGTGGGCTGATCCATAATTAACCTCTGGAGTCTTTAACCGGCGCGTTTGTCCGCTCGGCTATTGATGATTTGTTTTGTCGGCCCTGGTGAAAAAAGCAGAGTGCTAATGAGGCTTTCCCCTCAGCTCCAGCCGGCCGTGCACCACTCAACCATTAAGTCAATTAAGAGTGGACTGAGGGGGGTCTGGGGGGGTCTGGGGGGGTCTGAGGGGGTCTGAGGGGGGTCTGAGGGGGTCTAGGGGGGGTGACTCCTTTTCATTTGGTTCTAATTAAAGCCCAGGAAGTGCAGCAGCGGCACTCGCCTGCCTTCCTCCAGGCTGGACCAGCGCTCTGGAAACCATTAGCACATCTGGCCCCACTGGAAGGATTCAGCCTGTATTGTGTTTTACTGAGCTCATAACAGCGTGTCACCACCGGGCAGGAGGAGGATTTAACGCCCGACGACACCTATCGTCTCTGCAAATTCCATACGTTTTATATATTATTTCGCATGTTTGTTTTACGGTAGCACGAACACTTATGGAAGCGTCTTATTTTGAAAGGACGCGTGTAGAGTGAGAGCAGGCAACGCTTCAGCATCGTTTCCATCAACAATCAAATGTAAAAGTACTGAACTTCTGTTTACAATATTAATGTAAAATAAGGAAAATGATTTATTTCTGTGTGTATTTACAGAATTGTTAATAAATGTATTATAATACAGTAACTGACTAATAATCTACTGTATTAATCAATTACAGTAACATTACATGTTTAACACAGAAGATTTCAATATTTTACATAAATTTGAACCTTCTATAATCTATATTATATTGCACTTTACCAATGAAACCAATGCACCCTGAAGTCTCCTTTTTAACCTTCATACCTGATCTATTAATTACAGCAAATTTCTGGCTTCTTAATCCCCTAGAAATAGTAAATGTTCATTTTTTTTTCATTGATCCTTTAATGCATTTTATTCCTGTTCATCACCGCCAAATATTGAATTAATGTCACATTTTTAACCCTTTAAATGCCAGTTTTTATGAACCCATTGACATTTCCTATAAAGACAATGAGGCATTTCATTAGACTGAAGGCAAATTGGATTTATTCTGATGAGAAAACACAATAGAAATAGATAAGATAATGGCATCTTAAACCGTCTAAACGTGCACTAAAGCGCCCCCCCTGGGGGGTTTAGAACACACATACTCCAGATTCCACTGGGACCGAGAAACGCTGTGAAACTTTACTGCTGCACTTACTTTTAATGTCGGACCGTGTTTTGCTCCATATAGTTTTAAGCCAAAACGGCATTTTACAGTAAAAAAAAAAAAAAAAAAAAGTTTGAATCATCTGACACAGACGCAGGAAATGTCTGATTTATTTCCTTGTTGCATCCATGTTAAATCTACACAATTCACATTCTGAACTACCAGTTAATTTTTAATAACGTATAATTGCATGCATACCATACATACAATTTTTTCCTTATTTGACCCCTGACCTTCAAACATTTGGTGCACACCACTGATCTCTGTCATATTAAGTCATAGAAATAGTTAAAGTGAAAACCCAAGTTGTAAAAAGATGGAATTCACATGATCTGTAGCGTCCATCTATCTGTGGAAGTCGTTTTTTTTTGTCATTTGATGAGCAGCTGCTTTGTTTTCGGTGCCACAGCATGAAATGTTGAACGAGTGAGCGGCTGTTCTACGAAGCAGCTGTAAAGGCCCGGTTTGATAACACAGTTAGAGGAAGGAAAAAAAAAAAAAAAGTAAAACAGGCGGATGCCGGGAGGGCTCGGAATTGAAGTGGTTTTTTTTTTGTTTTTTTTCTCCTTCTTCCTTGTTCAAGTTCACACTCGGGTCCATCTGGTGGCAGGTGGTTCAGAGACAGCTGAATAGGCCCGGGTCCAGACCCGGGGTCCCGGCCCCCCCCTCACACACACATGGCTAGCTGATCAGAACGGACACAATGAAGGCAGCGACGACACTCAGCGCGCCTGTAATCTCTGTCCGGGATGAGACTTTGATTCCTGAGAAGACGCTTTCAGGCGCGTTTGTCCACACTTTTTTTTCCCCTCGGACTCCCCTCCTTTTCCTGTCGGGTTCTTTGGCGGCTTTGGCATTGTCTGTGTGTGTGTGTGTGTGTGTGTGTGTGTGCTCACACAGACGGGGTGGGCTGGCAGGGGTCATGGTTCGCCGGCCCGCCTAGATCCATCAAGAGGAACAAAGCAAAGTGGGGGGGGGGGGTTTAGGGGGGAAGGAGCAGTGCCAAGCCCCCCCTGAAAAATCAAAGACCAGGTTTGGGATTGGGATTCGCTCCAAAAGGCTGGACCCGTTTTTGGTTTGGTGGTGCAGGGGGTCCCCGGGCAGCAAAAGGGGGGGTGTGGTGGGGGGTGGGGGGCACAGACCAGCGAGGACGGGGCCGGTTCCTCTCGGCGTCCTCGTCCCTCCTCGCGCCCCCTTTGAAGTCTCTTTGCTTTTGTTCTTTACATAACTTGATCTGATTTTTGAAAGGCTAATTTGTATGCATTCTGGGAGTCTTTGGTGTGTGTGTGTGTGTGTGTGTGTGGGGGGGGGGGGGCCGCCCCGCCACCCAGAATTCCACAGGGGGGAGCTGACAGGAAGGTCAACAGGATCGTCCACAGGGGGAAACGGGGGGAGCGGACGATAAGTGTCTCTGAGTTATCGAGGCTCTGCGCAAATTTGTTGACAATGGCGGAGTGGTTGGGGGGGGGCATGGGGGGGGGGCCCTCTGCAAACAGGCTCCGGTGGTCTTCATTCTGTCCCCCCCGAGACGGCCACGGGCTGCGTGGGCAAACGTGAATGAAACGCTTCAAAGAGGCCGTGATTCAGCCGATTTACGCGAGGCCTCGCAGCGTCGCACAGTTGTAGTGAAAGTTTGATTTTACATGCAGGAGACAAACCGACTGAAAAACTGACATTTTTGTACAAGAGAAGAAATTATATCAGTAAATATGTCACTGTCCTTCAGTTCAGACGTCTCGTTCATCACATACAGATTCACTGGAAAAATCATTTTCTACAAATATTTTTTTATTTAGCTAAATTAAAAAAAAATGTATGCCACATTTTTAACTTTTTAATTTCATAATTATTTAAGTTTAAAAACACATTTCTATATCATAACTTTATTTAACATTTTTTTGCTTTTATCTCATATTTTCAACTTTTTAAATTGAGTCATTTTTACTTTTTTTTTTTATTTTGTACTTTTTATCTCATATTTTCTTAATTTCATAATTTAACTTTTTAATTTCACAATTTTTACTTTCATCTCAAAGACTTTTTGATTTAATAATTTTAAATTTTATATTATTTTAACATTTTTATTTCACAGTTTTGACTTTTTATGTCATAATTTCTACTCCCACTATTTATCTTATAATTTGCCTTTATTTTTCTATTTTTGGACATTATCTCTTTTTATTTTTAAATCTCATAATTTTTGACATCATGCAATTTTCTTTTCTTTTTAGTTTTAATTGTTTTCCACCGAAATGGAATAAGACCAATAAAAGTTTTTTTGTGAAAACGTGAGCAGAAGATGAGCCTAAAAAAATTTTTATCGTTCTTATTCCATTTGGAGATTAAAAATAAAAAGAGATAATGTCCAAAAACAGAAAAATTCAAGGCAAATTATAAGATAAAAAGTGGAAGTAGAAATGATTTATGTCAAAACTGTAAAATTAAAATGTTAAAATAAAATAAAAAAAAGTCTTTGAGACGAAAGTAAAAATTGTGAAATTAAAGAGTTGAATTATGAAATTAAGAAAATTTGAGATAAAAAGTACAAATTAAAAAATAAAAAGTTTGAAGTTCAATTTAAAAAGTTGAAAATATAAGATAAAAGAAAAAAAAATTTAAATTAAAAATTAAAAAATGATTATATAAATATAAATAATTATGAAATTAAAAAGTTTAAAATGTGGCATACATTTTTTTTAATTTAGCTAAATAAAAAAAAATGTATAAGCTTGTAGAAAATGCCTTTTTCAGTGAATCTGTGTGTGATGAACGTCTCATTCTTCAATCTGAACTGAAGGACAGTGACGTATTTACTGATATAATTTCTTCTCCTGAACAAAAATGTCAGTTTTTCAGTCGGTTTGTCTCCTGCATGTGAAATAAAACTTATAATCTGAAAAATATTCAGATTATGATCAGGGTGCACCTGCTCAGAGCAGGAAGGAGGCTCCTCACCAACCTTCAGCCTTAATGACTTCCTCCTCGCCGTGCTTTTTGACCGCCGTCCAGAGCCCGGCGGGGGGCCGAGGGGGGGCCGGGGGGGGGGTCTTTCTCCTCGGCCTTGGCCTTGAGCCAGGGTGACAATCAACGTCTCTTGTGTCTCTTCTGTGGGAGATTACTCCGAAGGTCTCCCCCCCCCCCCCCCCCTCCCTTTTTTTTTATTGGAGGAAACGGTATTTTGGAAGCTCAAACAGGATGTCCTGCTGACTGCTGGACTCAACCATTCTTCCTAACACCCCCCCCCCCCTCCTAAAAACCCCTCCCTCTGCTCCATTCTCTCAGAGGGAAACAGCTTAAACTAATCCAGGAGTCTAAGCAGCCACTTTCTCCTTTTCTTGTCTCCATTTGGACGGAGAAGTGGAATCTTTCCTCTTCTGATGATCATATTTAGAGAAGTTCGCGACTCTGCGTTGTTAAATAAAAAGATGGGATTAAATAACTCGTTCATTCTCATGTGTGTGAAATTTTTATCTTTAAATTCCCCCAAAAAAGACAGATCTTGATCATTCTTGTAGTGGTAATCACATTCATTATTTTAATAGTTAATTCATTGATTATTGAAATGTGCAAAATGTCAAAATTTCTTCTTTGTGTCCAGACCATCAGTTTACTATTAGAGAAGAAGAAAGAAAATGACTCAATGGATCCAACTTCTCAAATTTGATAATACTTTATGTATAAATATATATAAAATAGAGCTATGATCAGTTGATTAATTTCTACATACATTATTCATTAACTGTTTTATTACTGATTGATGGATTTGAGTCTCTGGTTCCAGCTTCTCAAATCTGGTTTTGTGATTCCAAAATGTCTAAAGAAACCAGAAATTAATCAGACTTGAGAAGCTGGAACTAAAGAATCTTCCTAAAAACGGCTCAGATCCATCAGTAGCTCATGAAAACAGCCGCCGACTATTCGCCTGATCGTCTCTGCGTTCGCGGCCTGTGGCGTCGTGACCTCCTGACCTCCAGGAGGAGGAGGAGCTGGAAGCGAGAGAGGAGGAGGCCGGGTTCTCACGGCGGATCATCCAAACAACCGCGGGGAAAATATGATATGAAAACAAGCGGACGGAGCCCAGCTGGAGATTTAACACGCGACAGGAGGAGGATTCATGAGGAGAGAGGAGGCGTCGATCATTAAACCATTAATAAAATATAATATAATATAATATACATAGGAAGTTATACATGGTTTTACTGTCCTGAGACATCCAGCTTAAGTCTCAGTTGTACTTTACTATGGCACCAACATATTAAACATGGCTATGTGAAAGGCACCAAATATAATATAATGCAGTACTATTAATCTACCTAATTAAGTTATGTCAATTGCATGAAATTACTATATGCAAATAGAAATATCATAAGTTGATTACACTTATATTAAAACTTTTTAGAATACAGCATTCATCGGACATCTAAAATGAATTTCTTGTCATTTAAAAGTCCATTTGTATGTTTGTTTGTTTGTTTTTTTAACAAAAATCACAATTTGGTGCAATTCTTGGCAAAATTGAATTGAATGAATATAAAAGGAGTTGATAGCATATGTTTTATAATTTTTTTTAGCTATTTGGCACCAAGTTTTTGCATTGTCGCTTACACCTTTATATACATGTATTTTCTTTATTTTTTTAAATTGACTGTACTTATATTTTTCCAGTACTTAGGATTAAATTACTTATACTTCCTATTCTTATTCTACTAAATTTTATTATGTAGATTCATTCGATGTAATAGCTTACTCCTTCATGAAGTGATGAAGTTAAATCCAATCTAATTAATCTAAACTTCTTTCCTATATCCGAGCTTTCAGTAAATTTAACATGCAGACGATGAAGCTAGAAAATAAATTAAAATAAAATTATTGAGATAATCAGCTTGCTTTGAAGAAGAAGTTAAATACATTAACCCCTGTAGATCTCTACAATAAAGCAGATAAAAGCTTCTAACATGTACAAGAGGTCAGAGTAGTTTTGCTTTTTCATTGTGTGATTCTTCCTGTTAAAAAAAAAGGAGGAACTGGAGGATTTCCAAGTGTTGTAGCATCAGACCACCCACCCAGACCCCCCCAGACCCCCACAGACCCCCCCAGACAAACCCAGACCCCCACAGACCCCCACAGACCCCCCCAGACAAACCCAGACCCCCACAGACCCACGGCAGAGGACATGAATGCAGGAGGATCAACATTTTGATCCCAGAATCAGCGTTCAGCCTTTATTCCAGCAGCGAGGCCTTTATCAGCCTCCTATTAGCGACATTAGTTTTTATTATTAGCGCCTTTGAATGAACTGAATTTAGAAAGAAATTATGTGTTAGAATTAAATATGAGTTTGTACGTAGGGTAAATTTGCTGCATGATAACTTTTTTCTTTTATTAAAAACGTATATATAATATATATTATAACCCTTATAACCTGTTATAACCTTTGACTGATACAGTCCAGTTCTACACACAATTCACACTGCAAGAAATTACACTTTAATTGAAAAAGCTTGTTTTTGGTAAAAAAATTTTCATAGGAAGGAAAGTATTTTAGTTTTTTATTTTTTTATTTTATCTTCATCAAAATTATCAAATTGTCTTTTTTTATCTTATATTTCTAGACTATTTATACAATTTTTTATCTCAATGCATTTTTTTAGATCACTGAAAAATTAAAATGTAAACTAACTTAACACCTAATTGAATTAATTTAATTGAAAATAAATTAATTGGAGTTACTGTGCTTTACTATTTAATTTTTTCAGTAATTAGTTCGACTTTATCATGTTATATTTTTAGTTATTTTTTTAATTTTCACATTTATCTTACGTATATATATATTTTAGAAGTTTTATTGCATATTTTGCTTTTTTTTAATTTTATGTAAACTTTAAAATTATTTTTAGATTTTTTGGCCAACACAATAAGAAAACTAGAGATAATTCCTATTTTTTTTTTACCTGATAAGTTTCACCTTTTGCAGTGTAACACTGAATGGAAAAGTATTTACACAAAAAAAAAAAAATCCTCCACAAGCGGCTTAATAACGCATCTGTACATCATACAGAGTATTTATTGTATGTCCTCAAAATACACAAGAAAACCATGAGACAGAACACAGGGCAAGAAAACCCCCTGAAGGTCTTCTGGAAAGAACCGCTGCGTCTAGTGATGGGACGAGCGACACTGGTGCATCAGCACTGTGCCGAGAGCTCAAGAGGGAAACCTCGTATCGGTGCGTGTATTGCTTTAAGAAAGAATCACGTGACCGATACAGGAACCGTATCGTTTGGATGTGCCGCGCCAAAGTGTGTTTATAAGGAAACAAACTGTATCAACATGTCGTGGGTTTGTCGGATGGAGTTTTGCTTGATTATGGATCGTTCTAGAAAGTTTTCCCCGGTGTGGAATAATTTTGATCTCGTGACGCCAAACAAGGTAAATCTTTTTCTCCTTTATATACTATTTTTTACGGTGGCGCATTGCACTCACTTTATTTATTTAGTTATCATGTACTTACGAGATCCTGAATGCAATGTTCTGGTAAGAGGTTTGAATTGTTTTCAGATAAATTAACTTTTTATGTTATTGTAGGTGAAGTGTCGGCTCTGCTCTACAGAGCTATCTTATATCAATAAGAGCACTTCATCAATGCCGAGGCATTATAGAGCTCGGCATGGCAATGAAGAATTGGCAGATACTCGTGAGAGTACCCCAGGTATGTTGAAAGTCTCTCTAAAAATTGTGCATGCAAACAGACAGGCTCCAGGCCTGGTATCGAACCTCCAACCCTCTTGCTGTGAGGCGACAGTGCTAACCACTACACCACCACGTCATCTTATGTCTATTTGATATTGTTTGTAAAAATTATAGTCCTTTTATTAAGCTTTTGCCAAAATAGTTCCTCTTGGCTTGCAGTTCCTAACAAGCAAGCAGTGGATGAGGCAGTGGTCAATATGATCATCAAAGACTGTCAGCCACTCAGCTTTGTTGAAAATGAGGGATTCAGGGAGCTCCTGAAGCTTATTCTACCCTCGTATGTTCTACCAAGCAGGAAGGTATGTTTAAGAATTTTTATTATATGTTTGTACTAACTATATAACTATACTTTATTGGTATACCCACATCTTCATCAACTTGCACTTAAAACTCTCTGCTCACCATCATCGTCTGTACCATGCGAAAGAGTATTTTCCAAGGCTGGGGAGCTGGTGTGTAAGAGGAGAAATCGCCTTGGAGCAAAGACCAAAAACTTTTGTTTCTCAATAAAAATTCATGAACTAATCATTTTTTTGTCTTTTATTTCATATGATTTAACAGTTAAGTTGACAAATGTGCACATAAGTTAAAAAATTGTAACTCTGAATTTTTACTCTAATTTGCTAGATTTTACATACCAACTCAGTTTTAGCATTTACACGAACAACCAATTTCTTTACCTGCAATGATTTTATAACTACTGCAGGGGTCACTATTGGGTGACCAACACAGTATCAATACAGTGCCGACACAGTTTGTTTAGTGTGTCAATACACTCCTTGAGGTATCATCGTCCCATCACTAGCTGCGTCCACCGTCCTGAACGTCTAGTTTTACGACAAACGTCCTCCGTTGCAAATCAAACAAATGCGAATTCTCCTCGGAAAATTAATGCTGAGCTTTGATTGATTGAACAACTGAAGCTCGCACAAAATAAATAAAAGATTGATTTTTCTTTTTTTTTTAATCCCCCATACACCCGTAACAGTACCTGTCAGCCATTGGCTCTTCAATTATTTTTTTTTGTGTGTGTAATTGTTAAATTTACCCAAAATTTCTCCCACACGTCGCAGAAATGCAGAACACCCCTCCTCCCCGTGGTTTCCTTTAGAATCGTAATTCCTGCAGACAAACATTAGCAGTTTCCTAAATCAAAGCTACGCTTTCGGTACGTTTGCATTGGCCCAGTAGCAAAAACGAGGCGACAGTCGGGACCCTTTTTTTTCCTGGATTTGGTTAAATCATAAAAATATGGAGAAAAAAAAAGTATTTTTCTTCAAATGAGTAATGGTAACTTCCTCCTGGTGATTTGTGCTCAGCAGCCACAAATTAGCCATAAATTACGTTGTACTGTCACTGTATGGGAATAAAAAGCTGCCACACGATGCTCCACTTGTACCATTGAACTAAAGGTGTTTAGTACCTAAATTGTAAAATTTGTAAAAAAAAAAAAAAATTTTTAAAGCTGCAATGTGTTGGTTTTCAAAGGACTGATTGTATAAGTAAATCAGCGCCATCATTGTTATCCCTTATTTTTTTTTTATTTTGCCTCTGAATTGCTTCTCTGATCTCCTGGATGTTGACCATGAATTTTATTTACCCAAAATTTTTTGAATTTTTTTAAACATTTTTTTTTAACACCGATTTTCCTTTTTAGACATTAGAAGAGACAAAAAACAAAAAAAATCTTGAAATTCTAAAATGAATAGCACTGATTACTTGAGTAAACAGGCAAAAATAGTGTCGTAACGACATGTTACCACCAGATGGCGCCAATTCCGGAACTTCCTAATTCTGCATAGCAGCATTAATTAAGTTTTTTTTTGTGTTTAACAAAATTTACACACACTTAAGCCTCAGTTTGCTGTAAGCAAAGTTCTTAATTGTAGCAACTTTCCAAAATGGTACACGTGCCGATTCCTCCACTTTGCATAAAGAAAAAGCTACGATACATTTATCTGTTTCACCTTCAGAAAACACAGTGCAGTTTGCTGAGACCTTACCTATAAACCAGATATGTAGACCATAGTTTGAGACTGCAATTGGATCTTTGTGAATCAAAAAAAATGAACATGTTTTTCCATGCATTGAGTTCTGGATTCCTTTTAAAATGATAGAGCTTCAACCAATATTTCCCCAAAAACATGTGCAAATGGATTAGGCTTCGACCCGATTCGATCAATGTATTCATTCTTTTATTTTTTTTCCCCAGACTACTATCTTGAAGGCTGCTGAAAGGACTCGTTTTGATTAGAAACTGTAAGTCACACTTCCACAAACAGCATTTGGAAACAAAATACAGTGAATTTGGGCAAAAAGATTAAAAAAAAAAAAAAAAAGCACGTTTCACCCTCACGTCTCGACAAGCCGCCGTGGCAGTTTTTTGTTCCCATTGAAAATGATTCTGTCCGTCAATTTCATTTCGAGCCGGTGCTCAAAATGTCAAAGATTCGCCTGCTGTGAAGTGCTTCAAAAAGTCTCATTCTGCCGTTTCTTTCTCTCTCTTTTTTTAGTTTTTTGCCGTTTCTAACACACACACGCACACACACACACACGCACGCACCCACACACACACGCACCTGCAAATTAAATTCAATAAATAAGACCTACAATGTTTGTAAGGCAATGTCGACCATGCATTTGTCACAATGAGGAACAAATCAAGAAAAAAACATACATGGTACCAATATGCACATTCATTAAGAGCAACAAGGTCGCAGCTCCTCCGCTTCTTTGTTTTAAAGTGGATTCTCAAGGCTTCACGGGTGATCTCCTGATCGACAGGGCTCATCCCCACAACACCTGGCTCTGGGTTCTGGTTCTGCAGCTGGGGGGGTGGGGGGTGGGGGCTGGGACCTCTTCGTTCAGAGAGCCCGGGTCCGATTGGGCCGTCGGGCGTTTGCATTGCATCCAAAGATGGAGTTCATTCAAGAAGGAAAAAAAAACAAAAAAAAAAAGGGATGTGTGGAGACGGATCCAGCAGCCAGCTGCTCGGAGCCTCAGGACAGTCCCGAGGTTTCCAGGTAACTCTGCAGTTTCCTCACCGTGCTCCTGTCCAAGGAGCAAAGGTCGAAGTCGAACGTCGTGTTGGTGATGTGGAAGTGTCCCGTCTCCTCGATGAGGTTCACGATCTGGAAACGCAGAACGAAACAGTGGCTTTGAATCACTTTTTTTTTTTTATTTCTCTTTTTTCCAGTCATTCATATTTCCAATGTAACCAGGCATATTAGGCATATTTGTAGTCACTTTTCCCCCACTGGTCACTTTTTCTCTTCACACACACATCCTGCACCTTAAGTGTGCATTAGCTATGTATGTGTACATGTGTGTATGTGCGTGGATATGTATGTCCATATATATATATATGCAAATATGTGTGTACGTGCATGTATGTATGTATGTATATATGCTTCGCTTATGCATACTTTTTTCTTACTATTTATTAGCATTTTCTCTCCATTCTTATGTCCATAATGCATACTGTGTATGCTGATCAACAAATTCTGCGAATTTGTACATTGTGTTGTGTATTTTTTTTTTTTTTTTTTATAGTTTTTATCTTCTTCAGCTTTAATTTTCTTTTCTTTATTCTGTAACGCTGCAGTAACAGACAAATTTCCCCGTTGTGGGACCAATAAAGTTATCATATCTTACTACTTATTATAGTTATTAACTAGTTACTATGCACTGTCAAGTTTAAAAATGTATGGGATTTCCTGCAGGTCAGTGAAGGCATCTTGGATGAGTAAGTAAGGCTTAGTAAGGGCATTGTAATGATAAAAAAGTGGTTAGATTACATGTTACTGAAAATAAAATAAAATAAGTTATTCCCATCAATGGCTATAACACAGTGATGAGGCATTACAGAAAAAAAGCATTTCACTGTACAAATGTCAGTAACACTTTTACGATGCATTTTATAGCCTGGATCCATTTTTTTTTCATTCATACAAATTAAAAAAAATCTGAGCAAAATTAGGTTTTAACGCCTGTACACAATACAACGGAATCATGTTTCTGGCGTTGTCCCTAACAAGTGCATCTGGTCACATGATGAAGCTTGTAGGAAGTACTTTTTTTTAAAATGTGTTTTTCCCTCATTCTCAGCAGTGCAGAAGCTGAAGGATCTTCAGCTGTCGCAGCGTCTGATGCCGTCCTGGTTCACCTCATCCTTCACACATACATCACAATACAATAGATAGTCTTTTTATTCTATTCAACGTCATGTTCAACATTTCCTGTTCTGAGGTTTCCATCCATTCTTCCCCCGGTAAAGTTTTTTTTTTGTGAGTTTCCCCCCCCCCCCCACCATCACTGACTTAATCACTTCCATCTCTGCTAACAGGAAGTGGAGCCAGTTGTTGGACCCGGCTAGATTAGCTTGATTACTGCGCGGGTCCCAGCTTCGGTGGCGTTCGGGGGACGGTTCCTTTAATGCCGTCACGCGGTAGGCCTTGAGCGCAATAAGCGAGAAACGCTGCAATCTCACAAGGTGCAGGAGAGGTTTAAGCAAATAATTCATCGCGAGTTAGCCACAAGTTGCTCCTCTACGGCGGTTCAGTATTTCCTAACGTAAGAAACAACGCTTCTGTCAAACGGCCTCAACAAAAGCTCCATGTGTGAACCTTAACTCGACTGGATTATTATTTTTACAGAAACTTTATTCATATTTTACTTGGAAGGTAATGACAGAAATGTGAAATAAGTTCCGTTTAAAGCTTTAGCTATTCTTTAATAACCAGTGAGGAAGTTTGATGTATAAAATATAATAATAGTATATAGGGAAAGAACCTTGAACTTTGCATAAATTCTCTTACATAGACATGAAAAAAATATTTAACTAAGCCTGAGCAATAAAACAATTTCAATAAATATCACCAATTTCCACATCATCAATATAATAAGAAAATATTTCAATATAATATTGATAATTTCACTCCAGGTTTGTGTAAAACACAAAATCAATCATCATATTTAATTGATCAATTATTGAATTAGACAGAGAAATCACACATCAAGTTTAATATAAATTGGTCACATTCAACCTTTTTTCTCATAACAGCCATTTTGTATTAATATACTGAATGAATACAATTAC
The DNA here is from genome assembly GCA_036785175.1 of Eupleurogrammus muticus. NCBI lineage: Eukaryota > Metazoa > Chordata > Actinopteri > Scombriformes > Trichiuridae > Eupleurogrammus > Eupleurogrammus muticus. Next base: position 16,771,400 of record JAYKQN010000017.1, on the reverse strand, counting down.
ATGATTATTTCTTTTATTATAAATAGGAACATAAATGTCTAGAAAGACTTTTTTTTAACCAGTGTGTCATTAGAAATGACGTTGATCACAGACATAAGAAGATATAAAAAGAACAAAGACACATTGATTTAGAGCTAATTTGATTGATTTCAACATAATTTTATTGCTTCCTCCAAAGTCTATGATTAAAACTGTCTCCATGGCAACTGTTGAATTCATTAATTGACCAATCGAGGTCAAGTATCCAGCAGAGCTGTGTATTAATGATAAAATGATGGATGATTACACACTGTGTGAGCATGAAACAGCAACCCACCTGTTGCAGTATGTGGCCTTCTCTTAGTGTCATCAGCCTTTTGTGCAGCTCCACCAGCTCATCCAGATAAGCCTGGAGAACACACACACACACACACACACACACACACACACACACACACACACACACACACACACACACACACACGCACACACACACACACACACACACACACACACACACACACACACACACATCAACAATGTTTTACATGATGGCACAAAAATCAACGCCCTTGAACACTGACTGGGATGAAATTAACAAATTCTTATTAATTCTTATTAAAAGAAGATGAGCCTAAATCTACTATTAAATAAAAACATAGTTCTTTCACTGGATGTGCATCACTTGTTTTTCTTCTACAGCACCAGGTGTGTGAGTTAAATAATAATGACTTGATAAATCTTGAGAAAAAGACAATATTGGTTTGACTAATTAAACACTATTGACTGAAACTAGACTAAAATACTTTGAATTTTCTCTGATTAAACTGTGATAAAACACAGAAGAGTATTTGTCATTTGACACAAGACCAATAAAAACAAAAAAAAACACAGAACCCGGGTCTGCACTTCCTCTTCTTTCACAGGCTCAACGCAAGCTGATTGGTTGGTGTGTGAGCAGGAGCCAATCACATTCAAGGTCAGTGTTTGGTGCTTTTGATGTTCAAGGACAGCACCATTTAACTAGATAACTTTTTTTCCCTTCTTTTTTTATTATATAAAGGTCTCAGACAGCACAAATGAGTGTGTTTGATGGTGAATAAGAGCAGGTAATAAGAATATTATGAAATGTTAAACATAATAATCCATAATAATTACAAGATAAAAAGGGTTTCACCTGACAATACTATAAATATTCGAGATGCACCTGTATATGAGGGAAATGCAAAATAGGCCTTGTGCTAAAATGTTTATATTTGACCTACAAACATAAAAACACATACCTTGTCACAATCTAGGTTTTTGTTCTTGTCCTGTTTGCTCTGCTTGGTTGGACTTTTCACTTCCAGAATCTGATGAGAGAAACGCATCAAGACAATAAATTACAACTTTCTGCAGTTAAATATCAGAATGTCTTTTAAAAAACACTTAGATCTTCTCAAATATCTATAGAGAAGCGTAAATCCAGGAGCACATATTCATATTCTTGAATAGACTTTTATTATAACCAAGACTTATTTCTATTCTACAATATTGTTCATTGTTATAAAAGGAGAATTTAACAATACAAACAAATTTGGGAAGGCTGCACTGACATTTATTTTGCATTTTATTTATGCCATTCAGAGTTTTTATATTAAATAATGCAAAAGGTGACCTGCCTCTTTCACAAGAATAAAACTCTGGAGCAAAGATTTGAGATTTTTACGTTTTTGTCAAGTAAAAACCTCGAATATGAGCCTGTAAAAAAATCCAAACCCATGTCACAAAGATTGAAATAAGAGGCTTTTTCTCATATTAATGTCGTCTTACCTGGTTATTAGTAGTCTTTAATAGGGGCGGGGCTTCGTTGCGGGAGGGTGGCGAGGGGGAGGAGCTATCACTCTCACTGCCATCACTCAAACTGACCCTGGACAGGTGGCAAACAGGACAAATTCTTCACTAAACATCATCAAATCATTATTACATGCTGCAAACTTATATTTAGGTGCTACTGTCTTTCTGCCTTTTTTAAATTTAATGTTTTTGGCTTACAATTCCTACTGTTGAATGTCTATTTTTTAATGCAAAGCACATTAAATTATTTAATTATCCATTATATAAATGGAGCGGTTTTGCCTTTTGTTTTAATTTCTTAAATTAAATAAATGTGTGTGTGTGTGTGTGTGTGTGTGTGTGGGTGTTCGCCAACCTGCGTTGGTGGTGTGTGAGGTGTGTGTGCGCCGGCCGCTCCACGTCCGAGTCCATGTCGTTGTCGTCGTCGTCCTCCGAGTCGTCGTCGTTGTCGTCAGAGTGCAGGTCCTGCATCACCGACTGCAGCGGGCCGAGCACTGTGCAACCACACAACACGCCACGGCGGAGTGAACTTTACGAAAATATATACATATATATGTTTAATTTATAAAGTGAAGACATGCAGGAGTCAGCAGGTCATGCTGTGGTGGATGGAGGTGGGATGGTCCAGTGGAGGTGATGGCTGCTGGTGTTTACTTCACTTTATATAGTTTTATTGTATGCATTTATGTCAACTACACCACTAACAAGTGAAAATATAATATAAATTTAATATTGTATTTGGTACATTTACGTCCATATTGAGTGGAATTATCTTATTCCATTGGTAGATAATTAAGCAGGAATAAAGATAAATGAGATATATGAAGTCAAAAGTCAAAATTATGGCGAAAAACTTTCAAAATATGAAGGAAAAGTCAAAATTTTAAGATAAGGATTTCAAATATGTCATAAATCCTGAGATACAAAACTGACCCGACTCAAGAAAAGAAATAAGCACAATCATCTGCCAATGGAACATAGTTCTACTTCATAATGGACTTAGTGTATTATTCTGATGTCCATAAATGTGTTTAAAACTTCCGATTAGTTCTACTTTTTGCTGAGTAGAACCACATCCTTCTTGCGTGCGTCTCAACATGCCAGGCTCATACCCTTTGGTATTTTACCTTTTCAGCACAAGTTAACTTCATTTATCATGGCTAATAACGCAGAAGCTGGTGCTAGTGGCAAAAAAGCACAAGGTAAGTAGTGGTAGGAAACACCAGGCGATCACCATGGTAACAGAGGCTGCCATCATTAAAAAGTAAAAAAAAAATATATATATATTTTTATATTTTAGTAAATTGGACACTGCTTGTATTTTCATTTTTTAATCCCATGTCTGTCTCCAGTTTCTGTTTCCATCTGTGACCCTCAGATCCAAGATGGTTGATTCCTACTGGAGATGTAGAATAGTTAAACATGGCTCACAAATAGGTATTCACTCAATGATTGTATTAAAAAAAATAGCAATCTCCTACATATGTGGTCACTATATTTTTTTTTAATTTAAAATCACACATTCCTTGAACAAGAGGCAATAATGCATTGGTTGGGGACTATTTTTTGTGGTGGATGAATCGACATTTTATTTATTTATTTATTTTTGAGAATTCAAGGCAGCAGGATGATGTGTGTGTGTGTGTGTTCATGGTGATGAAGTTTCAGGTCACCAGAGGAACCGTGCAACCTAGGTGTGTTTTATAGCTTTTAAACAACTGTGGAGGCCCAAAAAAAAAAAAAAAGGTGTGAACCGGTGTCGGGTGTTTATACATGAAGAAAGCATCATCATATCACTTATATTCTATCAAACCCTTCCCACATGATAAAAAGAAGATGATGCATGAAGCTTCATGCAAATAGACAGGCTGGAAGACCTTCTCCATGCAGATGTGACTGCTGTGTGTGTGTGTGTGTGTGTGTGTGTGTGTGTGTAGGGGGGGGTTTGGGTCCTCACAGGTGACTCCGAGGAGCGTTTACCTGTGTGGGTGGTGGCAGGAAGTGCCACCCTTTTCCTGATGATGAAGTCCACCACTGCATCCAGAGGAAAAATTACAGACAAAGCAGCTCACCCTCATTGATTTTCCAGCAAGACTCAAATATTGCAAGTGTTCTTTGTTTTGTTTTTTTCTATAAAAGTGATGTCACATTGATAGGTTTCATTAGGATCTCAGTATCTCTTCAGATGTAGAAGAATTTCATGAATTATTGTAATTCCTGAACCGAATCGCCAATAAATATCATAAAAGTTAATTATATCTGATATTTTAGGGCCACAAAGAAAAAAATCCTTTAATTATTATTGTGTGTGTGTGTGTGTGTGTGTGTGTGTGTGTGGCCACAATCCAAGAGGTGCTTATAAGTAAAACATCTCAAACATTATTAAAAGAAATAAAGCATCTTATGACACTATGGCCTTTTCCCAATGTTAAAACTGTATTGTTGAAACAATTTTTCCCTAAAAATTTATTAAAAAAAATTGTTTCCTATAACAGCCACTCCCATACTCAGTAATAAAATCTTAGTGAGTGAAATATTATGAAGGCTGAATCATTAAATAAAGATGTTTGTCCATTTATGCCGTTATGTCCCATTAGGCACGTTTAAACGAGACTGCAGGCAATTCCTCGTTCTTATCCCATTTTCAATTATTTTGCTTTCAGAGCAAAAAAAAAAAAGTTCCATAATAAAGCTCCATTATGTTCAGTTAGAGTTTTAACCGTGTTTTCTGCAGCCAAACAAAACAACAGTCGCCCAACGCCAGCTTCAAATGGACGATTATGCAGATAATTTCTGACGGAAAACACCCAAAAACACCAGAGATAAGCTGTGTGTGTGTGTGTGTGTGTGTGTGTGTTACGGATGATTACCTTGCCGTTTGTGGTGCGTGGGAGCAAAGCCTGAACTGGAGCTGGAACTGGCTGGACTGGGCTGCTCTGACTGAAAAAACAGACAAAACAGCGATTAATAAAAATACTGATGGACACAGACATCAGACGTATTTGTTTTCAGATAATAGCCACATCCCAAAATATATAAGTTCCCCATTTGCAAACTAGATTCCATATAATATAAATGCTGGCGGCAATTAGGGGCCAATTAATAGAAAAAAGGCCACTTCACATTATGTGTAAGGCTTTAAACACCATTTGTGTCAAAAGTATAATCTAATACAGCGACCAAATATTCTTGCTGATGTTAAAAATGGACACGAACCATTAATGTGATGACCCACGTTATGATCAAGCAGTAGAATTTTGTTCCTATTCCAAATACATCTAGAGATACGATGAGCCAAAACAAGTTTCTGCCAATTACAGCCCACTCTGGAGGTTAAAGGTCACCCCCCCCCTCCCCATTGGCATCTGAAATACACGCACTAATTGACTGTCACTTGATTGTCTGTTATGGGCGAACGGTTTAAGTTGTGAAGACGGTGTCTGTCTGCGTCCAGTTTGATGTTGATCCGACAAAATTTGTGATCCGTGCAAACTTTTTAAGTGTTTTTGACAACATCCCAAATCGAAGGGGGGAGGGGGGGAATTGATCTTTGTGCAACATGAGGTCAGAGGGTGCATTGAACCCATTGAACTTGCTCAGACGCATGGTTCACAAGTTAGGTCCTGAAAAGTACAGAGAAATTTGACCAGCTGGTGGCGCTAGAGAGCATCATTAACCAGCAGTTTGTCACATTTAATCCACCTAGATTATAAAAGTAGTTGATAGCATGTTTTTTTTTTTAATTTTAGGAGAATTTAAGTATCTGGTGCCAAGTTTTAATGGTTACGCCACATTTTCGACATTGTCCCATGAACACTATGACCGGAAATTCCATTTCTTATTTTAAGGGACTTTATGGAAGCGACTGACTATTCTGTATTCCAGGGACACACTCGCACGCCGTTGGCAAGTGAAACAAAAGCGAGCTCCATATGTTCAGTGTTGTCCGTTCTCATCTTTTTTTGCAACTTTAACATGTTGTCAATGCGTAGAAATCTCTAAATGATTCAATAATTATGTCAAAGAGTTGGTTAATCGAGTAATTTTTCATAAAAAGCTCAAGATTCAACCTAAAACCAAAGATCATCAATTTACTATTAATAAAAGAATAAAGAAACCACAAAAATCTGGAGAATTTATCAAAACCAATGGCAAATAATATTATAGTTGGCAATTATTCAATTAATAATTGCAGCTGTTTTTATTATTTATTATTCTGATGATTAATTTGTTGATTTATCCATGAATTGGTTGGTCTGTAAAAAACATTAAGTCACGTTTGAGAAGCTTAAACTATTTTTTTTTATTATTCTTGTGTGTTTTTGCTGGAAAATGACAAATTGACTAATTAGTCTCCAGTGAATTTATGACATTTCAAATATATTTTTTTAACACTCATGTACCTTTGGTAGAAACAGCATGAGACCTGATAGATGGTTTTCAGCACAATCTGGATAGATTTGTGATATATTTTCAGTCAGAAAGTGCAAAGTTTAATGTGATAATGTGACTGGATCGCTGTATATTAAACTGGTAGCTCACAAATTAAAAAAATCAGCTGACACTGTGCATCACTTGGACCCCCCAGGAGGTTGATGAGAAGAGAACCTGCTCTTTCAGAAAAACGTGTTGCAGACAGAGTGAAAGTGTTGAAAAGCTCCTTTCATATTTTTTTTTACCCCCGCTCTCCCGGGCCATGTCTACTTCCTGCAGCGGTCACAGGTATGTGCCAGGTGTGAGGAGCGGGCAGAGCTCCAAGCCGATTTTTTTTTTTTTCTCTCCACATTCCTGACATTTACACTTTCACGCTGCTTCTTGACAATGATCAGAGACGACATGAGAAGGAATACGGTTCATCGCTATCAAAAGAGACGCATTTGAGTCACATCGTCTGAGAGGAAAACTGCGGTTTGAAATACGAGATCGTTCCGACGAAATTTTCTAAAGGCCCATTCATACCAGACGTAAAAAGACGGCTACGGATTCGCGTTTCACACACCCTGTACATTCATTTTTTTTTTTGTTTTTCCCCCGTACTTTGACATGAAACCAGATGATACGGGGCGATACCAACCTAAAAAAATATGCTTATCGCTTAAAATGCACATCCTCACATTCCACTGCAGCTTATTTATTTTTTTTCTCCTTCTTCTTCTTCTGCAAAAAACATGCAATAATATAATTTTCTGGACATTTACCATTTTATTAATGCTGGTTAAAGGCCCCCCAGCAATGCACCCCAACACAGGGAGGTATTAATGTATTAATGGAGAGAATGTACGGTATAAATGAGCCGTGGAACCTGGTTTTCATCACAGGAGACTTTTTAAAGAAAAGACAGATCTAAGCGCCGTCATTGTCTCATAATATTTCTAATGTTCCTATTAACACTGTTGTTGCTCATCTGACATTCCAAGGACACGAGGGAACCTGCGGCCGCTTTTCCCTTAATCTCATTTGGACAAAAGGCTCAATTGGAATTCAAAGCGGCCATTAGAGCAATCACGGTTCATTAAGGTTAATGAACTCCTGACAATACTCGACTCCCTGGAGGAGTGATGAGGCAGAGAGCAGGTCCTCCACACCGTGGCCCGCACATTCTGGGGTGTTTATTTAAATAAAACGAAAGGGTAAAGCTGGGTTTTATCAGAAAGATTCTCTCACCTCGGAGATCTAAACCTGTCAACGGGAACTTCACTATAATGGTTGTTTAAAACAGAAAATATTATATTTCTTTTTTCTATTTTCCTTTTGTTGGAATACAAACCTCTGTCATTATTTTCTTTCCTTCTTTTCAAAGTAAGAGTCTGACCAACAGTCCACAACCAGAAGATAATCAGTTTACTATTATAAAACCTATATTTTCAAAGTAAGAGTCTGACAAACAACCCAAAGATAATCAGTTTACTATTATAAAACCTATATTTTTAAAGTAAGACTGATTATCTTTGGGTTGTTTGTCAGTTTACTATTATAGAACTCAGGTTTTTCAAAATAAGAGTCTGACCAACAGTCCACAACCCAAAGACAATCATTTTACTATTATAAAACCTATATTTTCAAAGTAAGAGTCTGACCAACAACCCAAAGATAATCAGTTTACTATTATAAAACCTATATTTTCAAAGTAAGAGTCTGACCAACAACCCAAAGATAATCAGTTTACTATTATAAAACTTATATTTTCAAAGTAAGAGTCTGACCAACAACCCAAAGATAATCAGTTTACTATTATAAAACCTATATTTTCAAAGTAAGAGTCTGACCAACAACCCAAAGATAATCAGTTTACTATTATAAAACCTATATTTTCAAAGTAAGACTCAGTCAGGTTTTTCAAAGTAAGAGTCTGACCAACAGTGCACAACCCAAAGATGATCAGTTTACTATTATAGAACTCAGGTTTTTCAAAGTAAGAGTCTGACCAACAGTCCACAACCCAAAGATAATAATTTTACTATTATAAAAACCTAGATTTTCAAAGTAAGAGTCTGACCAACAAAGTAAGAGTCTGTCCAACAACCCAAAAGTAATCAGTTTACTATTATAGAACCTATATTTTCAAAGTAAGAGTCTGGCCAACAACCCAAAGATAATGAGTTTACTATTATAGAACTCAGGTTTTTCAAAATAAAAGTCTGACCAACAGTTCAAAAACCCCAAGATAATCAGTTTAAGATTATAGAATCTAGATTTTCAAAGTAAGAGTCTGACCAACAGTCCACAACCCAAAGATGATCAGTTTACTATTATAAAACCTATATTTTCAAAGTAAGAGTCTGACTTCTTGAGAGGCTATAAACTGTTTCACTACAGAGATACGGCAGTTTTGAATCAAAATAATCGAATTTGATGAGCGACAGCTAATCTGGACATTTTCTACCTAAAATTGACTTAAAATCAAATAATCCGATTCCAGCTTCTCAAATCTGATGAGACTTTATTATTGTCAACAATGAACTTAATCACCAACTATTTTGATAATAGATTAGAGTCATTTTTAAAAAGAAAATGTCCAAATTGCCAGGTTTCTTTAGTCTTCTATGACAGTAAAATGATCATTTTTGGGTTTTGTCTGGATGAAAACCAAACAACTTATCGATTAATCGTTAATCATCTAAGACTAATAAATGCTTCAGAACAGCTCCACTAATAGAAACTCCTGTTCAGGTTGGATAATGTGTGCGTCTTATTCAGATCAGGTGCAGATGCTGCTTTAATATGCATCACCGCATCAGTCTGCAGGGGCTTCAAAATAAAATGCACTTGGACGTTGGTATGCAAACACACACATTCATAAAAAAAATAAAAACGCAAAAAAACATGAGAGAAAAAGAGAGGAGCGAGGGACAAAAGGCCCTGGGCGACTTCAATGGTTCCAACAAACAACACACAGCTGTCTGTTGGTTTATGGGACAGCTTCTTCAGCGGGGGTCGTAAATCTCGCCGCCGCTCCTTTTTTTTTTTTTAAGGCGCTTTTGTCCACCAAAGCGGTGCTCTTCAAAGACAATAAAACCTTTTTTTTTTTTTTTGGTCTCTAGTTTTTTGCCGGCATCACTCTGGCTTCTACCTCTTGGTTCTGCTCGTACAGTCCAGCGGGGGCCGCACAAACACGGCTGTTTGAACGGGAATTAACGAGAACTTCACTTTGACGCCGTAGAATATACGATCGACAAATCAATCAATCAATCAATGGTTAAGATTTACCCAGCTCAAACTTCACTGAGCACTTTTAAAACACGGGACATGCCTGTGTGATGTCTAATAGTTAAATCAATTGATTATTGAAACAATTATTACATTAGTTGTTCGATTCATACAATCGTGCAAAATGTCAATCACTATATAAAATTTTTGGCAACTAATTAATTATTCATTGCAGCTCTAGTTTTTATTGTCTATTATCCTAATGATTTATTTTCTTGATTTATCGACTTGTTTGATTTACTAAAAAAAACTAAATTTCATATGATGGAACCAGAGAATTTGGGCATTTTTTTCTTAAATTGAAGATCAAAATAGTTTGAGATTGATGTGTAAGTTGACAACTATGAGTTTTTTTAAATAAAATAGTTCAATTCTGATTAATTCTGCTGGTTATTCATACAATCTACAAAATCTAGCATGCTAGCGTTTGAGAAAGAGTCAAGGTGCAGGTGCCTCCTTTTCTGACCAATCATTTTGTGTTTTGCTGGAGGAGGAACCTGCACCTTGACTCTTCCTCGCTGAAAAAACAAATTTTTCCTCAAAAGAATAAAGAATGTCTCATGTTTTTCCATTTAGGAAGTTCTTCGCTTTTGTCAATTAAATAGTAATTTCAATGGAAATAGATCTAAGCGGATTGCTACCAAATTAAACAGACTTCCCAAATGTTTGTGTGAGGCTTCATGCATACAGAGTTAGATTACCATAGGATTGAAACAAACCATTTTCAACATCTATTAATGCAGTGATTTTCTCATTTTTTCTACAGAATGTAAAAAAACAACAGTTTTTAAAGCTAATCAACATTCAAAACCTTTGAAAATGTTTCCCCCCCATTATAAAAGACTAAGAAAGACTGATAACTTTGACATTCAAGAAGCTTTAACCAGGGAAATGCAATTCCTGAACTAAATATCTGAATATCCGCTAATTCATTTTCCCAGGCTATAAACCTAATGATGGAAGAAGACGTAACAGGGTCGTGATTCTGTCGACGTGACGGTTCCAAATCACTCAGCCTGTCCCCTCTTAAGTTGTTCCTAAAAACAGGCTCCTCATGCTAACGTGGCCGCCTGCTTTCCCTTCATGTCATCACCTACTGCACATTTCCTCCTCCTCGTGTCTCGCCGTTCGAGATCAAACGCTCCGGGGGCCACCGGCGTCGTCGGCCTGGGGAGGAGAAATCGAACACCTGGCGTTTGTCGCCCCACATCGTCTTTTTACAACCAGTCCGACCCCCAGTGATTGTATGGAACTTCAAATAAACGCCCATTTCCTTACAGCAAACCCCCAAAATCACAGGTTTAAATTTAAATTATTAACTAAACCAGCAGTTTCCTTCCTTAAAATGACTCAAAATGATTATTCAAAATAGTTAGGGAATAGGGAGAATCATCAATTAATTATTGCAGCTCTAGTATATAACTGAACTATGATTAATCTCTTTATAATCCTGTAACATCCACTGGAAAATAGGCAAAAAAAAAGAAAAAAACCTTTTGATTATTTAGAAATTCTATTGATTCAAGGCATTTTTAAGGCGGAATTGTTCAGATCGTCCGCTTGTCAAATCTGATTATTTCCTGGTTTCTTCATTCTTCTATAATAATGAACTGATGATCTGGGTTGATCGGTCAATGTCATTTTAACACCATTTTATGAACCAAACAACTAATTGATTAATCGTTTTGACAATTAACTGATTATTTTTTTTTAACCATCGTCATGAATTTTTAAATAAATTTGAATTTGATTTGATTTAATTTGACTTGATTTAAACTAATTATGCCTATCATAATAATCATTAGATGTAGCTCTACTAGTGGAACGACTTGTCTATAAGCCCTTTTGGACACAGAATGTAATAGATAAAATAAAAGTCAAACCATAGGAGGATTATTTGAGGAGGAATTAGGATAAAAAAAACTAAAGAAGAGGTGGAATCACATTAAAGAAGCAGAGGGGTTCAGACCGTTCTCCCACAAATGCTCAACAACCCTTTTTTTCCCCCCTTCTTTGAAAAGCTAAAAGGATTAAAGGGGGAACTCGGCTATTCACTGCCACGTCTCCCTTTTCTCCTCTTTCTCCTCAGGTGTTGTAAAACCATAAATCTTTCTCGTCTACTATTTGGCTTTGAAACAGGGGGAGGTTCTCCGCCAAATGTGCGTGGACCCGGGCAACCCAGCGAAACGTCCGCCTGTTCCTGAAAAGGAGCCTCTGTGGACTCTGTTTTTTTTTTTTTTCAGCTGTAAGTTTATGGAAACCGCCTCACATATGATTCCCGTATTAGTTCCGATAGCAGCTGATCCCAATAAAAGCGGCGAAACCGGACACCGTATCCGAAAAAAATGATGCCGTCCACTTCCTGTTTGACCACCCAGATGAATGCGGTCTGAACCCCCCCCCCCCCCCCCCCCCCCCCCCCCACAGGGTTTATTGGGTGTCCACCCCTTCTTCCAGTCCCACTGGCCCAGCCCCCCTGGAGCCCACCAGACCCCACCATTAAAACAGATTCAGTCCTGGTGATCATTGGGTTTTTACAGCTTTTCCTCCACGCCTGAGGAGGGACTGACCACCAACAAACGCTGCCCCCCCCCTTTAAGTCAGAGGATTGGAGCTTTTCCCACTTATTTCCAGTAAAAGAAAAAGCACTTCAGTGATTCTACAGCTGTTTCTCGGATCTTTATGATAATAAAATGAACCCAGTCAATTAGATCTGCGTTGATTAATCAATTACATTAATATATTTGGATTAAAAGTGCATCACACATCCATCCACAAAACATCAAACGTCTAGAAGTCGGAAAATTGGAAACTGATAATAAAAACAAGAGTAAAAGTGTTCTTAAAACTGATTATTTTCTAGTTTCTTTCCTTTTTAATAGTATTTTAGACAGAATCTTTAGCTTTGATCGACATTTGACACCATTTTATATCATCTGAACCATTGGTTTAATAACGCAGCCCCTGTAGTCGATGAACCGTCACACTCACGTCAGATTTGGCGGACTGGTCCTCCATGTCGGAGTCGATGGGATCCACCAGTTCCTGGAACGGGGGCAGCGTCGGCGCCTTCCTGCGATCGGCCTCGTCGCCCTCCGGCCTCAGTTTACTCGTCCTCACGTGCGACCTGTCCTTCAACAGTTTCTTATCCGGGTGCGGAGCGTCCGGCCCCGACGTCTGCTTCCCCGACGGATCCGCGAATCCCTTCTTACGCTTTTTGGTCACATGGTCGTCGCCGTCGGGGGCCGACGGGCGCTTGTTGAGCCCCGACCCGTGGGTCGCCCCCTCGGTCCGGTGCTCCCTGGACAGGGACTTGGGTTCCTTGAAGCCCGTCTTGGGGTTGGCGTCCCTGAGGGGCTGGTTCTCTTTGGGTTTCCTGGAAGGTTCTTTGGGGGCTTTGCTGGGTTCCCAGCCGGAGTCTCTGAAGGCACTTTTGGGCTCTTTCAAGTCTTTCCCAGGCTTGTCCTTGTGGTCCTTGGAGGGCTTGTGGAGTTTGGAGAAGCTGCTGCTGTTCGTGCTGGTGGTGGTGGTGGCCGTGGTGAGGAGCGCGGTGCCGCCTACTTTGGAGCCGTCCTGTGGATCAAAACCCGACACATGATGAGGGGAAAACAACAAGTCACATATTTAAAAACACTTCCTAAAGGCTAAAATGAGTCAAATCTAAAAGGGCTGCCCACACCAACATTAGTTATCTTTAAAATTGTGCGCATGGTTTTTGTTTTTTATCTGCATGTATACACGTATACACGTATACATATATACGTTTACACATATATATATACACATACGTATACATATATATATATACACACACACATATATATATATATATATGTATGTGTGTGTGTCTGTATATATATATATATATATATGTGTATACGTGTGTGTGTGTGTGTGTCTGTATATATATATATATATATATATATATATATATATACACACACACACACAGAGACACACAGACACACACACACAAACATACATACAAACAAAGACTAATTTCAACAGGATGTCTCAGTTATTCCGTATTTGTGCATTTAAGTTAAAGATATTAATTCTCTTTAGTATTTTTAAACAGCAGGTGACGTTATCTCCTGCCCCACAAACCATTCACAAATCAAAACTGTTCATTCCTGTTTGGCCCTGACGGATTCTCATTGACTTCACGTCAGGAATTTGCCCATTTTGTGGATCATTTTGTTCCAGTGGCCCAGAATGAACCCTGTAGCAGGTCTAGTCCAGGTCTGACACCCCTGATCTAAATCATGGTAAACGAGGTTGGCAGGGAAAAAGAAAAAAAAAAAAAGATGTAATTACACAGAATCATCTAAGCTGCAGAGTAAAGGATTATAGCACAGGGACGGGGGGAAATCCCACTTTAGGTCAGTGGGCAAACACAATGAGACAACAGGAGTGATTCAAAATCTAAACAGCTGCACTGTTTTGGTTTAAGTCATATTATTACTGTGATTATCGTCATTAAGCGGCGTTCAGACCCTGCTTTACAGCAGGAAACAATGTCTCCTGTGATTATCGTGAAAAAATGCCGGGCCGGGTCAAAAGGAAGAATAATCCTCTGCCTTTTACACAAGAGGAAACACGCATGCCACCCTGCAGTTTGGCATAACTGTCTGTGAAGAGAGCAAACACTGGACTTCTTACAACAGCCACACATGTGCAAACTTTAAAAAGTTGCAGTCAGGGCCAAAAACGCGGAAAAAAAAAAAAAGGAAAGGAGGAAACGCGTTCGCTCTAACGACGGGAGCCATTTGTCCCCGGGTCTCACCTCCAGCCCCTTTGTCAATATTTCATCAATGCAGTAAACCCATTAAAGCGGTCTAGACGACGGGGTGTGTTACAGCTCTTTTAAAAACCTTTCATTTCGTCTCTCTCGCTCGCTGCCGCTGACCCCCAGGGACCCGGGGACGTAAAGCACGCCGACATCGTTTCTTAAAAAACGCTGGCGCGCTCCTCCGCCTGCAGTAAAGCGCTTTTCCCTCCCAGGCAGCGCGACGTAAAACACGGTTTTTACTGCTCTGGAAACGGAGCGACGGCGTCGGGGAGATCAGTAAAAAAGTGGCGCTTCGTGACGAGCCTTTCAGACTCAAGTTCATGTAGATAAAGCTCCGAGGTGTTGAATAAAAAAGGCTGTTAAGACGAAATAATAGCGATATATTATCATTAATAGAGTTGAATCGAATTTTTAAGAAGGAAAACGTCCAAATTCTCTTGTTCCAGCCAATCTCTTGCTGAGCCAATTAAGAGGAAACCTTCTACACACAAATCTGCAAATAAATAAAATAGAGGCTTATTAAACGTATTCAGCAATGGTACTGCACATATGAAGCTTAAATGGAAAAAAAAAAAAAATAAACGGGCCTGGTGGCAGGATCGATATCAGGATTAGAGCTGCAAAAAATAAACAATTATTTATAATTATTGCACTAATAAACAACTATTTTGATAATATGAACACATTCGAGTGGTTTCTCTAGTGTTTTATAAAAGTAAACTGATAAATACAATACTATTTCTACATTTTATACATTATCAGTATTGTATGGTGTATTTATTAGCTAGATTATCACATACTGCTATATACACTTTATATTATTATTTATATTTACTGTTAATTTATCATCAGGGAGTTAATGTGATTTTTATTTGTACAGTTTAGATGTAAAATACTTCAGGATAAAAGCTCATCTTTAGGATAGGCGTTTGATTTATTGCAAAAATACATGACGTGCTCTAATACGAGAGCAATAATTCCCAACATGTGTGTGTGTGTGTGTGTGTGTGTGTGTGTGTGTGTGTGTGACCTCCCGCTTCACGAGTAATTCATCACACACACTCTTGTTTAGACTGGAAACCGTTTCCATGTGAATCGGGCCTCCGCTAACCTGGCCGCTTAAATGACACCATTTAAAGGGACTAAAAATAACACGTAATGGAAACAACATGCCGCTTTATTGACACACATGATTTAGTGCTGTAGGAGATAATGTCTTGCGTGTTCTCTCCCCCCCCCCCTACCTTCCTGTTTTAACGTCTGCATAGGTTCTTCTCTGGAATATTGTCTCTTGCATATAGGACGTAGAAGTATAACAGCGAGGATTTCTACTGGCTGAGCAGCAGAGTTTGGACCTCTTTGAAAAAAAACCCTGTGAGCTTAAATATGTTTGATGTCTTTGAACCTGCAGATATATGGGGGTGGGGGATTAGGGCCCGCAGACTTTGAAAGGGGTAAAAGGTTTTTAGAGCAGGGCGGGCAGGGGTGTGTGTGTGTGAGGGGGGGGGAACACAAGAAGAGCTCCAGGCTGTACCTGGAAACGACACTGACCTTTGACCCGTGGAAGCTTTTGTTCTTCTTGGGGTCGGAGGAGAAGGAGGACGTCAGGGAGCTGTTGGGCAGCGTGGGCAGCTTCAGGTGCTGGCCGAACAGCGAGGTCGAGCCCTCCTGCATCACCATCACCTGCCAGGGGAAACAGCGGCGAAACCGGCGCGTTTTATCCAGCCTCCAGTTAGAAAGTAGAGAAGATTCGCCCAAAACCCTCAAGCATTTCACCAACTCAAGTGTTTATTAGATTATTGAAATTTAGCAGTGAATGATTTGAGATGAATCAATGAATCAATTATAAAAATAGCTGCAGAATAAACGTAAAAGTTGGCAAATAATCAACTATTTGACCGATCAATGCCAACAAAATCTCAATCAGACATAATGCGAGCTCATCACTTCCACTTTCCATTTTTTTTTTATTTGTGAACGGATTAAACCAACAAGATACAGTTGAGTTTTAAAGGTGTTGGTAGGTGTGTTTATTCACTGTTTTTCCCCCGTCTTTATGCTAAGCTAAGCTAAGCTAAGCTAAGCTAGCCACTTCCTGACTCATGCTTCATACTTAACATACAGATATGAACGGCCTGTATCACACACCGTAAACCGCTAATTCAACCTCATCCTCATCATAGTCTCAGCCATTTAAAAAAAACAATTGTGCATGTGTTAGACCCGAGAGAAAGTTGGGAGGAATGGGCACGTGCATGCCTGTGTTCAAGCCAAGAGCAGCAAAAATCCAGACAAACAAAAACACACGCTCACAAAAAAAAAAAAAACAGCTAAAAGTGCTGTTATTGCTGGAATATCTGCCCCTGCAGTCATTACAGGGCCAGAACAGGCAAGTAAAGGCAACACAGCTGCCTCTCACAACATTAAAAGCACCGTCATCACGACACCACAAATAAATATGAATAAAAAAAAAAACAGCACGTCTGAAATCTTACTTTCGAGTCTTCTGAGCTTCGTTTGTGAGGATCCCGTTGCTGTTGGGAAAAAAAAAAAAAAAGACGAGAAGAGACGTCATCATTCACAGATTTAATATTATTATCATGAGGCAATAACTGATGATGTTTATCGGACTAGAATCAGGTTCAGTGAAGTAACTTCACTCCACATGTCTTTTTCCAGGCCGTGGAGAAGTGGAGAGGGGGGGGGGGTGCAGGGCAGAGTAAATAGAGAGCACTTATCTGCAGCCATAAAACTCCCCACAGACTACAGGGGTCCAACACCCGCAGTCCGGTTACACGCACAACTTAAGTCGGATTACAGCCGTAGCTCCACTATGCATCCGTCTGCGCGTACGCCAGAGAATAAATCTAATTATTGGCTGAAACACATCATAGGGGGCACTCTACCCATTTCAACTGGGGGAGACTTTTTCACGTTTAGGCCTTTTTGCAAATCATTTTGTATATGAGCATCACTACTTGAGCGATTTTGATCTTTTGCAGAATTTAAATGGTATATATATATATATATATATATATGCAGACAGGACACTATCTTTCTAGCTGGGAAAAAAGGCTTACTAAAATTACTAATGATGCACTTTAAGTTAATGAAGTTATAATATAAAAATCCATGTCTGTCGCAAACCGCCCATTTTAACGAGTAATGATGTTTGTCTAAGTGGTGTTGACAAGCGGCTACAACCTTATTATTGTTAAAAGATGGCGCATGAAAAAGCATAACAAGGCTGCATCTTTTTACATGGTGAGTTTTTGGGGTCAATTTTGCAATCAAAATGACAAATTTTGTGGGCAGCATTTTCCCCAGAATAACCCAATATGCTAAATTTTCCTACTGACCCGAGAAAAGCAAACTCACTTTATCACAAGTGGCACGACCGCAGAGACATTTAAAAGTTTCACAAAACAAATTCCACAAGCAAGCACCGGAATATACACGATTGTGAAGTGCATAACGTAGAATAATAGTAACACACAATGCAGGCTTGTTCGAGCTGCCGTTTAACAGCAGTGATTAGGTTACAGCTCCTCTGTTGTAACTGAATGACTTTTGGCTTCGCTTGTGAACAACAGCTGTGGTGTGTGAGACTTGAACAAAGAGCAGGCCGGGAGGCGACAAAAAAAAAAAAAAAGTACTGAGATTGTTGCTCATTTCATTCATTTGTTTGTTTAGGTTCCTAAAAAAAAAAAAAAACACTAATTCCCAGTTTACACCTGGCACATGTTTAGGCCTTCTCCTGTTATTTCAAGCTAATAAACTAGAGGGAGCTAATAATTGTTAAAAATCAAAAATGCGTTAAAAATGTAGGAAAAAATAAGGATTCCCGACGAGACTTATTCTCCTAGAATATGCTGCTGCAAAACATGTTGATCTGATTATTTTATGTTTTTTTTCCTGGAGATTGGAATCTGCGGTTTTTGCTTCGCTGTGATTAGAAAAGAAAGTAATGACAGATGTTTGCCTTTCAACGCAGGTCAGATAAGGAAAAAAAAAAAAACAACTTTTGAAACTTCAGAGGATAGATATCAGTTAACAAAAGCGCACCTGAACGCACCATGAAGCCCATTGCTTTTAGCAATTTATGGTTAACTCAACAACATCATAGTAGATAATGTACATTACGGTCAAATCCATTTTAACTTTTCTGTATGGTATTAACTAGTGATGCACGATACATCTGCCAACCGATATATATCGGCCGATATGTCACGTTTTTAACTTATCGGTATCGGCCTGATGTCAACAAATTCTGGCCGATGTCAACAATTGGCAGAGTTAAACCGCTACAGTTAGTTGGCTCACTGTCTGCGTGTCTCTCTGCGACGCGCTAAGCTAGCTGGTCCTAGCGGGCATATATATATACATACATATACATACATATATATATACATATACATATACATATACATACATATATATATACATATACATACATACACATATACATACATATACATATATATATACACACACACACATATATACATATATATATATACACACACATATATACATATATATATACACACACATATATACATATATATATACACACACATATATACATACACATATATACATATACATACATATACATATATACACATACACATACATATATATACACATACATATATATACACATACATATATATATACACATACACATACATACACATATACATACACATACATATACACACACACACACACACACATACACACACACACACACACACACACACACACACACATATATATATACACGTGTTCATGTTGGTTTCTGTTCATTTAAAAGTCCATTCGTATCATTTGTTTTTACAAAAAAGCACAACTCTGCGATATTTTTTTATTAAATGTTAAATAATCCACCTAGAATAAAAAATAGTGTTTTTTTTATTTTTCTAAATCTTTTTAAGAAAGTTAAACTATCTGGTGCCAAGTTTTTCAGATTACACCACATGACAGTTTTACAGTGAGCCTTTCTTTAAATAAAGAGCACTGTTGTGCTTTTTCAAATGTACAGTGTTTCTTCTGGTCTGTACTAAATTTGTGACACTACAGAAAACTTTTTTTCTCTACATATATCGATATCGGCAGTGACTGCAGATATATATATCGGATATTGATGCATCCCTAGTATTAACATTAAAAAGTCTAATCTTCATTTATCCTATAACATTTTAAGCCATTTTATTGGATATTTTTGATTGAAATACAGAAGTTGTAGTTAGAATATTTATGTTTATACCTGCTTGTACAGTCCCGATAGAATCTGATGATACTCATGATTTGTTTTTTTAGAGCTAAATGCACATGTCAAAGTGTTTCCAGGACTAAGGGAAGTGAACCCCCGCCCGTCACCCGACCCCCCGCCGCTCCTACCCCTCCGGCCTTCAGCAGCTTCCTGCGGAACTCCTCCGTCGGGTTGTTGAAGGTGAGCTTCTCGCAGCGCAGGTGGTTGACGGGCGGGTGGCCGTCCAGGTGGAGGAACAGGTCGTAATCGAAGCGCACCTTCTTCGGTTCTTCCTGGGAGCAAAGCGGCGATCCGGAGATGGGGGGGGTAAAGGGGGGGGTGGAGGAGGAGGGCAGCAAATTTAACAGTGAATTAACGCAGCTGAACGATGCCTTTTAGAGCAAAAAATGGAATTTACAACATATTGTAGTTGCATGAATACATATACCATCAAAAATGAGTATTTCTACTAAACCAGGGGAGTCTACTGAGGTCCTGGAGGGCCGTGTGGGTGCAGGTTTCTGTTCCAGCCAGGCAGTAAACACACCTGATTCTACTAATGAAGGTCCTCAGCAAGAGCGCTAATGATTGATTAGTAGAATCAGGTGTGTTGGAACAAAACACCTGCCCCCACACGGCCCTCCAGGACCTGAGTTTAACACAGATACTGTTTGTACATTGGAGTCTATTGATGTGACTGATTGTTTTCCAGGTATTAGTCATTTTAGAAATAATAGTTCGACAACAGCATCAATAGAGCAAAGGAAACAGAACTAATGTATTATTAATAAATGTGTTAAATGTGGGTTAACGTTATAAAATTGATCGAAAAAGTGAATGATTTACACCAATACCGTCATAAACTGTACATGTAAAATGATGAAAACTCAGGTAATGCCTGAACTTAGAAAAAAGAAGCTGCTGTATGTTTGTCAAGAAGAAGAGGTAATGTCCAACATTGACTATAGAGTTTTAGAAATACTACTTTTGCACATTAAAAACTTTTAAATAAGATCACACATAACTTTATATGCCTAATGCCATATGGCCAAAAACATAATAATCGGGAGTGATTTTAACTACATATGGAGATGGAAGGACTTTTTTTTTTATTATTATTATTATGGGATTTTACAAATGTTAAATGTACCTTGTTTTTGAAGTAAACCTCAATAGGCAAGATGAAGCCTGCGTAGCCACACTCCTCCACTTTGTACGGTGGATCCTTGCACACTGAAAGCAAGAAAAAGAACATCCGCTATTAAAGCAAACGACCTTTAACACGAGGCAACGGGCTCGACGTGAGGAAACCCAATCGGGTTTAATAAAATGATAAAAACACGGACGTTCCGAACCGTCATTAAGACCGATCAGGTTCTCTCGCTGGTCTGGACCGGACGGAGCCTCCAAACCCCCCTGTCCTCAGGAGAGCTCATTAACTCACATTTCCATCTCCGGCGCAGGTTTTTATCAATACAAGGTGGTTTAAATTAGAAATGGAGAAAAAAAAAAAAGCTTGTGAACGCGCCGCACGGCTTCCACCGCCTCCGCCCCACGGGCTTTAAAACACACAAACAAAACTAGCGGAGCTCAGGCGTCTCCGTGTGTTTGTTAGTCACCGTCCCAGCGGAGCGAGGAAAAAGCTCCAATTAATCCCGAGACTGTACGCGAGGACCTGAAAGTGTCAGACAGGAGAACATGGAATAGGGCTACGACTAATGACTGTTATATTAGTCGATTAACCCACAGATTATTTAAACCAGGGGTGTCAAAGTCGAATGGACATGGGGGCCAAATGAAAAATTTAGGAACAAGCCAAGGGCCGGACTGATCGAACGTTCATTGAAAAAAAAATAATAAAATGACCGCATATAGTCTAGTGATCCCCATTAAACAGACTGAAACCCTAAAAATAATACCTATAACATATTAATAATTATTATATGATCAAATAAATAATGTTAGTAAATTTTAATTTTCAACAGAGACAAAAGCTTTGTGTAAAAATCCCCAAAACATGAACATTAAATGAATGAAGCGTATTATTCAAGGCAGCATCAGTATTACTTCTCAGGGAAATAGCAAAAATGGCCGAAATTTACTTCAAATAAATACATAATATCAGCAATTTTCTATAATTCACTCAATTGAAATATTTTCAAAACAAATTGGATTGAAATACAATAATAAAGTGCAAAAAGCTATAAACATGAGGAAAAGGAAAAGTCACATGTGGTGTGAAAACAAGTAGTTCACTTCTAAACTTTAACTGAGTAAAAACTCTGAATACGTTGCACAGTAATGTTTTTTTTGAAGCTGTGGCTGATACTTGGTGGTGTCTCTTCTTTTGGCTAATTCAGCGATCTCTTCTGTCTTGTCTCAGATTCTCTTTTATCACCACACAAAGTCACAGAGGTTCTCCAGCTACCTCCGTGAACATGTACTCTGACTCCCACCCTGTTTTAAAAGTCCGGTTCTCAGTGTCCACCTTCCGTTTTGCCATTTTTTAAGGGAAGGCTATCTGAAACTTTTGAAGTGACGCTAATGCCCGCTGATGAATAATGAAAGGAAGTGGCCTCCTGCTCGGAGCGCCACCATTGAATTGTGGGAAATGTAGTGTGTTAGTGCGCGTAAAGTACCTGGATGCTGCTGGCGTGCAGTTGTTCTAATAATAAATGTATATAATCCTGGGGGCCAGAAAAAACCCTCTTAAATCTGACATATGTGATTTAAACGATTGGTCCAAAGCTGAAAATTCAACCTAAAATGTCTTTTTTTTGAGAAGCAGTAGTTTGCAACCAATCACCTCATCGGCCAATTGTTGCAGGTTTATTGCAAACAAAGTCATTGCACGTGGCTGTTATTAACCACTCAATGATAGGAATTATGAAATATCTCTACAACCACAAAGGTTAGGGTGACAGAATCAATTCATTTTAGATTTGAGGAGCCAGAATTACAGAATTTGGACATTTTCTTTCTAAAGAGGTTTCTAGTATTTCTTATAAAATAGTACTAGGAATGCACCAAAACGAAATTTTTTTGGGGGGAAAAAGCTGAACACAATCAAAGGCTCAGGCAAATACTGGATATCAAATGTGGTTGTTCAGTCAGTCTGGAATAAATTCTCACATGTTTGTCAGAGAATCATCTCTCACATCCTAGAGTTAGGATGTGAGAGATGGCCTCATCCAAAGCCTTGAACTCCATGACCTTCATTGTGATTCCATTTCCTTGTGCCCGATGGATGCACTGGGCGTGCTGTCACCAGGTTTCCTACTCTCTCCATCTACTAATGTTAGGGTGTTTTTTTTTGCTTGTAAATGACAAATCAAAGCTGCATTGCTAAAGTTCTTTGCAGCAAACCCCCCCTCTAGATAGTTTGGTTGAACGCACATTGCAAACGTCAATTCTGTTCTCACCCTCCAACACTTCAAGCTTCAAGCATTTGGCAGAATACATGAGATTACTGAATATTCAGTAAATCCTTCTATATTACTTTGTTATTTAGAGTAGTAATGGTTTTTAAATAACCTCGAATGACCCTGCAGCAGTGATAAGTCGGGCCCTGTCTGTAGTAACACAAAAAGAGACGAACAAATATTGAAAGAAAAGAGAAGAAGAAGAATCCGCCTCTCGATGTCATCCTTAAGCCCCGCCCCCTCCCTCCCTCCAGGTGATGGATGGCTCGGCGGGCCGCGCCGGGGGTCGCCCCCACCGCCTGGGCCGCGCCATCCAAAACCCCAAACACCGCTGAGCAAATATTATGGGTTAGAGGTAATTGTGCGCGCAGGTCAGGTTCAATTACACATGGCTAAAAAAAAAAAAAAAAGAGCCCATTCAGCAGCTCCAGGTGAACCAGCCCTGGAAGGGAAAAGAGAAAAAAAGAAAGAAGTTTTTCTTCTTCTTTGAACTGTGCAGACGTGACGTCAGGCTGGAGAAGAAGAAGATCTCCTTGTGTTTGCGTCTGAAGATTTAAAGATGGCGTCATTTTAAGTTACCTAAACAAGCAATTTAGATTTCATCTATAAATCACTATAACAGTTTATCTTTGAGTTGTTTGGTTCATAAAATGGTGTAAAATATCAACTATTGTTAATAATAAATCAACATCGCTGTTCAGTTTATTTCATTTTTTTTCCTCTTTGTTTGCATCTGAAGATTTAAAGATGTCTTCACTTACTGTTTTGTATTAATCTATAAATTACTAAAATGACTTATATCTTTGAGTAGTTGTGGTGCCAACTAGTGTTCCAAAGCTGAAAATATCTTTTTTTTTGTACAAACCAACAGTCCACAACCCAAATATCATCAATTTACTATTATAGAAGAATAAAGAAACCAGGAAATAATAAGATTTGAGAAGCTGGAACCAGAGAAATTGGACATTTTCTTCTTAAAAAATGACTCAAATCAACAAATAAATGGCTCCTGTTGGCTATCCTGATAGTGGATTAAACTATAGATTATATATACTATACTACCTATATATATATATATATATATATATATATATATATATATATATATATATATATATATATATATATATATATATATATATATATATATATATATATATATATATATATATATATATATATATGTTTAATCTATTAGTCGTTTGATTCATAAAACGCTATAAAATGTTGGATTCTGTTTCCCAAAGATGAAGCTTCTGCCGTTATTGTAATAATTGGCGACTAGTAATCAACCAAATAACTTTTATTTCCAATAATAATAAGAAATAGATTTTTAGATAGGTTTTTTAAGTCACTTTTTTTGTTTGTTTTGTGTGTCAACATGTTTTAAAGCGTCTCTGGCAGTCAAACTACAATATGGAGAAAATGACGTGAAACTAGTGATGTTCAACTTTTATATTAATTAGGCAGTTTATAAAAACCTAAGGATTAGTGGAAATGGAATTTAAGAAGCTTCTCCCTGCCGTCATGGAGGAGACAGACCTGGCCTGTTCATTTTATTTTATTTTGCTTTAATTTGAAGGTCTGAAACGTGTGCCTATAAGTTTCCATTTGGTTGTTTTTAATCGTTAATTGGCCGAGATTAAGTTTGGTAGGAGTGTTTTTGTTCATTATAAAACCTGGCTGCTATTTTCCATTTACTTAAACATTTATTAAAGTTAAATATTTATCATGTAGCCCAACGCCACGACAAAATTTAGTGGAAAAATCCAAATCCTTGGAGGATTTTTTTTTTAGCAGATCGCGGATACAGGGGATCCAAACCGAGTCGAGAAAACGATTCTCAGGTAACAGATCAAGACTTTATGGAGACAAGGAGGAGAAATAAATCGCTAGAATGTCTAGAATGTGAAGTGGAAGTCAGAGCAGCGGGTTGGAGAGGTTTGTTCCCCCGATCTGAAGCAGCGTCTGAGAGGCAGAGATTCACAAAGCGACCACTGACCTGTAACAGGAATAAAAAAAAAAAAAAAAAAAAAAAGCTTTTCAAAGAGGCACGGGGCCGTGCCGTTTATTAACTTGCCCTGGGTTTTAGGCCGGGATGCCAATCACAGAACAATGCCAGTCACTACGTATTTGCCCCCTTCCACGCAGACTGGTTTGTAATGAGGCCGCGCGACGGCGCGAAGACAAAGGAACGAGACTGGAAATCAGGAATTCTTCAGCGGGTCTTGTGGTGTTCGAACATGAAGCTGCTTCCGCCTGTTAACCCCCCTCCCGACCGTTCGTCTGCTTTCTGATGTGTGTTTTTAACGTTAGTCCCTTTAGTCTTCTATAACAGTAAGGTTGAAATGGTCATCCACCAAATGCAGATAAATGATTTGTATACTTGTATCAGAGCTACATTTCTCATTAGAGCTGCAATGATTGGTCGATTAATGATTAATCAATTAGTGGCCAAATGATGAAATGATCGTCCACCAAATGCAGATAAAGTCTCTGTGGCAAAAAACATATAATAAATATCCAACATGAAGGCATATTTGCGTTTTTACACGTCCAAACCTTGTAAAATGCTTCTGCTCTAAAGAACACTACATTTCTCATTAGAGCTGCAATGATTGGTTGATTAATCAATTAGTGGCCAACCAATACATTACCTTACAACTATTTTATTTTAGTAAGGTTTTATTATAGTAAGGTTGAAATGATCATCCACCAAATACAGATAAATAATTTGTATATTTGCCATCAGAACACTACATTTCTCATTAGAGCTGCAATGATTGGTCGATTAATCAATTAGTGGCCAACCAATACATTAACTTACAACAATTTTTCATAATTGATTCATGGATTAGACCCATTTTGACGAGAAAATGTCCAAATTATCTGGTCCCAGCTTCTCAAATCTGATTATTTTATGGTTCCTTTAGTCTTCTATAATAGTAAGATGATCCGCCTTTGGTTTGGGGAGTAAATCCAAAATACCTGACATGAAGGCATGTTTGTGTTTTTACACGTCTAAAAACACTACACTCCTCATTTTAGCTGCAAAGATTAGTGGATTAATCAATTAGTTGCCGACTATTACATTAACTCACAGGTATTTTTTTTTAATAATCAATTCATGGATTTGAGTCTTTTTTTTAAGAAGAAAATTGTTTTTTTCCCCAATCAAGACATTTAAAACATGTAACACATAAGGAAAGAAATGTGTCTCTGCTTAAAATCTATCTAAAAGTCTATTGTACTTTAATATATTAGTTAAAAATAAAGCAGCAGTGATCAAAATAGTCGCTAGTTGCAGCCTTAAAGGCAGTGATCGATTCTTAAAAACACACAGAAAAACATATTTACACTGCAGCCTTGATCCAGAGGAAGTGTTTTGTGACATGTGAAGAACAAACACTGCTTCTCTATAAACGTTTACATTTACACACTCAAACAGCTCCAAACGCTCTTAAAACATGAAATTGCACACAATATTATTATATATCTCACTATATAACGCATAACTGCACATCTGAGGGACTTGATGTTGTAAACCTCAAAGCTATAAACTTTTATCAGAAGATAAAGACTGAAAATGAATAAAAAATCCAGTGCTTCATTAACACTGGAATCAGCTCGCCAATACGAATACGCAGAATACGCAAGAGCACGGCAGCCTGAGAAGGTGATTAGCAGCTCAGTGGGGACGCGCTCTCTTAAAAACAACCTCACACTACGGTTTTCTCCGCCGACCCCGCTGACCTCTCGCTAATCAGCCGACAACGAGGCTCGGGCGACGCAAACCGGGGTCACGATTTAATCTGCGGGGACTAGGGAGCCGATCACAGCGGCCGTCACCGCGTTAGCCACAAGAAGTCTGGGGCTCCAGATACACACACACACTGAACACACCTAAAACCCACACAGGTGAGAGGCCACGCCCACCTCCAGGGATCAAACCCAGGTGGAAACGAGCAGACGGCGTCTGGGGTCAAAATCCTCCTGTCGGGAACAAAGCTGTCACGAAAACCCAAATTAGGACTTTGATATGTACTTAAAACACTTTTAGATTAGTTGCCAACTATTCTGCCAATTTATTAATTGATTCCGGTAATTTTATAAAAAAAAAAAGAAAGTGTCCAATTTATTCCGTTTCCAGCTTTTGAAACGTGATTATATGGTCAGATTTTGATCAAATCTGATGATCTTTACATTCTACACTGATTTACATTTTTACACCATTTCCTCTTTTATGAGCTCTGCAACAATTAAAGCTGCAATCAGCCAGGAGCAGGTTTAAAAGGAGAATTTCAGCATTTTTTTTCTGAACTTTTAGCGTCTATCTAGTGGTATCACTGAGCACAAATACTTCGTTATCTCACTTCAGCAGAAATTTGGTGCATCTACACTTAACAACCAGACCAGAGTCTTTATTTTTTCAGCTGACTATTTACTTCTACTCTACAATTACCTCACTTTAAAAAAAATATCCTTGTTTCATTCCAGTTTGGACTGTGGAGCCAAATAGTGATTTTCTGCCAGAAAAGTTAATTATTTCATTTGCCCTTTTGCCAAAAAGTGATGACAGCTCATAAGCCTAAAAATCACTGTTTATTTAACAGATTCTAACTCAATAACTCACTATTACCTGTTAATACAACACATTGAAACTGGAAAATCTCTGCCATAAAAGTGATCACAGCTCATACTGGGACTGACAGGCAACTTTTATTTAATGTTTTAGTTTTACAGAACCTCACACTTTTACTCGAGTCAAAGGAGTCGATACCTCAACATCCACTTTTAAACCCTGGTATCTCTTTTTATCCGAGTATTAAAACGTCAAAAGCATCAAAAGACACCTCAGAAATCGGATCTTTCACACACACACACACACGCTACGATACAGCGGCGTGCGTCCAGAGACGTCGTGGATCATTGAGGTTTAGTGCTCGGTCCATAAATGCTTTAATAGCGGCGTCCGACCTCACATGTACAGACGTGGCGGCCCGGGCTAAATCCTGCATCCTGTTGATTTATCCGACTACTTCGAGGGGGCTAATGGAAAGGTTACGGCGCGCGATTATAATCAACGGGGTCCGTTTTCATGGCAACCCGCCATTAAGATTATGAGACGATTCTATAGCCCGGGCCGCGGAGGAGGGAGAGAGAAAAAAAACAAAAAAACTCACGTGCAATCTTTGGGCCCGGATTGTTTCGTGGCGGAAAAGGGGGTCATTAAAATCATTAGCGCGTGCTCTGGGGAGCACGGATCGCGACACCTCGCTGTGAACAGACCTCGCGTACGGGATCCTTAGATATTCAACCTGGGCCGTGCATGGTGTGACGATATCTAGAATTGTTGGCTGAAATATAACTGTAACTGCGAAGGAGGCAGCTTGAGATTAAAAAGGAGGAAATGTCCAAATTCTCTGCTTCCACCTTCTCAGATCTCGGTATTTTCCGCTTTCGTGTTGTGTCCGGTACCAAAAGATATTCAATAGATATATTGCATATGGCGGAAATATTGCATATGTCTCTTATCTCTTTAATTATAGTGCAAGTACACTGTTATAACCAATAGTGGTTTGTGACTGACGTCTTTTTCAATACAGTAGAGCTGCAACGATTAGTCGATTATTGCATTATTCACCAGCTATTTTGAGTCATTTTTTAATAAGAAAATGTCCAAAAGTCAATTTTTCTGGTTTCGTTAGTCTTCTTTTATCATTAACTGAGGATATATGTTGAACTACATACACTTTAGGTTAAATGTTTAGCTTTGGGAAACAACGGTCATCATTGTACTATCAAAAATAGGTAATGGATTCAGACCTAGTTACGATCATGTTCATCCTAATAAGATAAAACCAAGTTTTACTTGCAACTCTTAACAGTGAGTTGCATCTTTTACCAGATGGAACTTTCACTACTGCAACTAATGATTATTTTCATCATCGGTCAATTATTTTTGTTCCATGAATCGCTGAGATCTCAATGTATTAGATGTCCAGACACGATTTTCCAGCGACCAGAGTGGCATCTTTAAACATTTCTTTTAACCCAATACCACAAACCAAAATGATATAAAACAGAGACATTTGAGAAGCATTTTTTCCTCTTGTAGATGACTTCCACAAAGAATCAGAATCAGATTCATTCAAATAAAACCGGAGTGTCAAGTTTGCGGTAAATAATTTCACCTTCGGGGTTCTGACGACAATATTCCAGCACTAGTGTGTGTGTGTGTGTGTGTGTGTGTGTGGAGGCCGTAAATAAAAAGACAAATGTTTTATGGCAGGGCCGAGTGAGAAGGAGAGTGAAAGACCTGCCGACAGACAGCAGCGTATAAACCACGCTTCAATAAACCACTTCCTCAGACCTCCCTCTTTTCATTGACTGGACGAGGCAGAGCCGGCGTTTACGGCCCAGTTCCTGTTGTTTGGTGGCGGCTGTGCCGACTATCAGGACCCCCCCCTCATCCACAACCCCCCCCCTAGCCAGCCGTCCTTACGTCCTTTCATGCTGCAGCGGCAGCCTGCAGCCTCCCTTTGTGCTCCACCTATACAAGTAGGTATGATTTCTGAGGGGAATCGTAAAACAATTACTGGCAAATTCCTGCAGCTCTTTGATTTCTGCCAGACACCAGGAGGGGAGAAGAAAGAGGGAGGTGTTGGTGAGAGGGGGGGGAGAAGCCCTTTTTCTCTACATGTCGAATATTTTCCTTCTCAAATTCTCATATTTAGTCCAAAGAGGGCAGAAGATGCGTTTGTGGTTCACATCAGGTTCTTCTCCATGTGTTTGCTCCAGGGCTGCAGCTAATGATCATTACTGATAGATTGGATAAATTGTATGGTTTATAAGTGTTTTTCAAAGTTGGAGATGTCAGGAAAAACCCGATTTGGACATTTTCTATTCCAAAATGACTCAAATCCATTATCAAAATTGTTGGCGATATTAAAGTCTCATCGGATTTGAGGAGATGGAATCAGATTCATCGATTGGAGTCATTTTTTTTTTTTTTTTAAATCTAATTATTTTCTCGTTTCTTTAGTCTTCAAATCAAGACATTAAAATAGGGGCTTAAAAATCCATATAAAAAGTTTGAGTTTATAGAGTATTAATATCTATTTGAATTTGAATAAGTGCCAACTATGATTATTTAGGTTAAATCTTCAACAAGTGATCTACATTTTCCTCCTTCCTTATTAACTCAACACCTTAATTGATTTGACCATTTTAATAATCATCCATCATATCATCCATATCGTCCACTTGTGTAATTCACAGCAGTGCGTCGGTTCCGTTAAAGGCGTATTTCACCACTTCTCTAACTTTGAAGTAAACCGCTCCGGAGTCTCTGACGGTAATAACTCAGGCCTGTTGCATGATGGGTAGTCATCTCTTCAAACAGCAGGCTCTTAGATGGACAGCCCCATAAATTGCGCGGAGGAGGCCGGGGCGTCGGGTGAGCTCACACCAGATGAGATGGAAACATCCAGATTGTCAGATGTGATCATCTGGACCCTGATCGCCCCCCCCCCCCCTCGTTTTTAACCCCTCCAGCTTTAAGCGTCTGCTGATCCTGTCGTGTCCAGATAGTCTGGAACCAACTGGAGCTTTTCAATAACCAGAGCTGCTTATTAGACAGTGTATGGAATCAGGATTATTTCATAAAATTACAGCTTAATATCACCGTTCTGAAAACTGCTTAGAGCCCCTCAAGAAGTCAGACTCTTATTTTGAAAAACCTTAATTCTATAATAGTATAAATTGATTAATCGTTGGGTTCTGGAGAAAAAAAAAGAGAAAATATAGAGATTTGAGAAGATGGAACCATTTTGTTTATCAATTGGAGTCATTTTAAATAAGAAAATGTCCAAATTCTCTGGTTCCAGCTTCTCAAATCTCATTATTTTATGGTTTCTATAGTCTTCTATAATAAAGTGATGATTGCAGACTATTGCTCTGGACAATCTTCAGCTCTCTGAAACAATGATTAACATTTTGCACCATTTTATAACCAAACAGCTAATCAATGAATCATTTAAGTAATCGTAGAATTAATCATCTATTAAAATGTTGTTGGTTGCAGCCCTATAACACACAATGGAGATTATATACCCAACCACTAGAGCTTTTCAATAACCAGAGCTGCTTATTAGACAGTGTATGGAATCAGGATTATTTCATAAAATTACAGCTTAATATCACCGCCTGAAAACTGCTTAGAGCCCCTCAAGAAGTCAGACTCTTATTTTGAAAAACCTGAGTTCTATAATAGTATAAATTGATTAATCGTTGGGTTCTGGAGAAAAAAAATGAGAAAATATAGAGATTTGAGAAGATGGAACTATTTTGATAATTGATTGGAGTCATTTTAAATAAGAAAATGTCCAAATTCTCTGGTTCCAGCTTCTCAAATCTCATTATTTTCTGGTTTCTTTAGTCTTCTATGATAGTAAACTGATAATTGCAGACTATTGCTCTGGACAATCTTCAGCTCTCTGAAACAATGATTAACATTTTCCACCATTTTACAAACCAAATCATTAATCTAAAGATTAATCATCTATTAAAGTAGTTGTTAGTTGCAGCCCTATTACACACAATGGAGATTATATCTATAGAGCAGGCAACAGGGGGAGGAATGACGAGAGAAATGGTCAACAGCCATTATCCAGAATCTAATCTAAATTTAAGGAGCGTTTCAATCTCGCCTAAAAGCTTTTTTTTTTTTTTTTTGGGCCACTCGGGGGTTGAGAAAATCACGGCTGATGGGACGGACACGGAGCGGCATTAGCATTCAGTCGGGAATCGCGTCTCAAGTCCAATATTGTCTCTCCATTATTTTAAGCCTGTGTGAAGGAGAGAAGATGCAAATAGGGGAAAAAAAAAATGCAACCAATTTTCAACGTCCGTCTGATAAAAACCATAAACCTGCAAAAGCCCTCGAACCTGAATTCCCCAGGAACCATGAAAAGAAAAAAAAAAAAAAAAAGAGCGACTCCAACATGACGTCACATTACTCATCTCCTGAGGAGGACATCAATGGCGGCATCAGCTCAGCGCAGAGGAATTCTTTTCTCCGCAGCTTTTCAAGGGGCATAATTCAGCCCCGAAAGGACCCGCGTCTTTCCGCGTGGGTCGCCGCCGTGACTTGACTTATGTGGAATGCGAGCGGGCACGCACACACACGCACACACACGCACACACACACACACACGCACACACACACACACACACAAGCCACAAATTAAGCAGCGAGTGGAGGATGAAAGTTAAAAGGTTTAATGCAAGCTTTCTGCTGAGCCCAGGAGATGGCCGGGGGGGGGGGGGGGAATGTTGGCCCAATCATTAAAGCATCAATCTGTGTGTGTGTGTGTGTGTGTGTGTGTGTGTGTGTGTGTGTGTATAAACACACGGTGCACGGGGCTCCTACTGTCGCCAGAATTCTCCTTCTTTAAGGAAACGAGACACTTTGAGATCTTTTCGTGTTCGGTTACTGAAACTGTCCATGAGTTGGTGCAGAGCAAACATGCAGCTTTTACAGAATTTCAAAAAAAAAAAAAGTTTTTGCAGCTTTAAATCACAGCTTGTCTAGATCTTAATGTCGAGTAAGAAACACCCTTCAAAAAAAGCTTCACCTGGAGATGATTTTCTGTATTTTCCGCACATGCAAAATTGCACACACTTGCTGCCGTTATATTTGTATTTTTATTGCACTAGCCACTACGTTTACAACAACTATCTCAAAATGCACACAGGTACTTATGTGTTGTCATACCTGGTTTTTGTTCTTAGTTTTAGCAACACTAGGTAAAAGTCGCTTTATTATTGTTAAGAACTCAGTTTAGGGTTGTCTCATCCTGCGCTCTTGCACTTTATTGTTGTTGTACATGCAAAAAGGAATTTCAATTCCTTTTGTATGTCAAGTACATGTGATGAAATTGACAATAAAACTGACTTTGACTTTGAAAAAGAGGTTCTGACTGACGTGAACAAAGAGCGGCGTGCAGCTGCTTCCCCGATGTATGAATATGAATATGGTGAATATCCTACAAGGGCGTTAAAAAGGTGCAGGAGCTTTTGCCGTTTTATTCGATGCGGTGCAGTGGTCTATGAGGGAAAGTTGTGCCAGTAAAACTTTGAAAGAGAAGATAACAGCAAATGTGTAAAACTAGAGAGATGAGATGCGTGTGCAGAGCAGAGCGAAAAAGAGTCCTCAAAAAACTCAATGACTACCTTAAAGCTTCGCTTGATCCAAATTGCAGTGATGTGATTAGCCAGTGTATAGAGTTTAAATAACAAACCACTATTAAAAATGAATGAAGATTGTTTTTCTGCACTGAACAAAAAGGGAAATTTGGAAGTTTGGGATCATTTTGAGCTGAAACTAAAATTCCCGAAGCTGACGATTTCACCTAAAATGTCTTTTTTGTCCAGACCAACATTACATAACCCAATGATCATCAGTTTACTATTATACTAAAGAAACAAGAAGTTGAGCAGATTTGAGAAGCCAGAACCAGAGAATTTATTTTTCTCTTTTTAAATTATAACCAATTGTCAAAATAGTTGTCGATCAATGAATGGACTAATGGTTGCAAGCCCTAATAGATGAATGCATGCCCCCTGAACAGGGAATTCAGGAATTATCCAGTACCATGAGCACAATCCACAGCAATTTTCCATTGCTTCTGCGGCCAATTGGACAGAATAATGTTCAGATTTTTCAAAATAAGTGACGAATAACATATTTCTATGATAAAATACCCTAATCTGACTTTTTAATATATGCACCTCACTCTTTCTCCAACCAGGACAGGTCTGGGTTTCAAATGGATTTTTGGAACAATACAAAAAGAACCTTTGCTGTTCTGTGCCACGACACACACACACACACACACCACAAATCTGTCCGTCTTCTCAGCGAGCTCGCCCATTTATTTCCCATCATGCCGTCTCTTACGTCTTTCCATAAAAAGTGACGATCCCCTGAAATATCACAGACACCTTTAGAGCGACAGAGCATCTCCAGATTAAACGGCGGCCCAGGCTCCAAATGAGGGGCACACACACACACACACACACACACACACACACAGACACACAGGCACACACACACACACACACACACACACACACACACACCTCCATTTGTCGGAAAATGGCACTGCCATTTGGCCGTCTCCATGGCGACGCCTCGACGCTGGCCCGCATGGCGATAATGAAGCGCGGTGGCAGCTTTACTGACTGGTTCGTCATTAATCTTAATGTGTGTCTGGCGGCTCCTCGCAGCGGCCGCGAACAGATCATCGGCGTGGGAGGGGCAGCGGCGGCGGCGGGAAGTGGCGCTCGCTCCTGTCCCGCCGCTACACCACGTGCATGCGCGTGTGTATGTGTGTGTAAATTCATAACAGCCATGACGCGTCTTTGATGATGACACACGATCCCGCCCGACGTCGCCGATGGCGTCCAGACAAGGCGCGGCCTTTCAGATTAAAAGCCGATCGGCGACCACGGATCCCGTTACTCTTTGAAAGCGGAACAAGAGGGTTTTGAAATATGATTATGGCTTCCTCCTTTCGCAGGGGGATCCCTGGAGCATAAAGAAAGACGCTCCCGCCACCAGAGGCTCACACACCCAGCTGGAGCCACAGCGATTAGACGATTTAATCGATTAATCGATTGGTAGCCAACTATTACATTATTCACCAACTATTTCAAGTAATTCAAAGTTTTTTTTATTCAAACGTGTTATTCAAACACTTGAAAAGAAAATATCAACTACTATTGACTATCCCAGTCTATAAGGTAGAGCTGCAACAATTAGTCAATTAATCAATTAGTAGCCAACCATTAGAATAGCCACTATCTATATTAAGTATTTCAAGATTTCTTTATTTTTATTTATTCAAAAAATGTTGAGAAATTTGGAAAAACATGTAATTGTGGCTTAAAGATCTATCAAACGCTCTACAATACTTAAATAATCCAAATAGAGCTGCAATGATTAGTCGATTAATCAATTAGTAGCCAACTACTACATTAATCGCCAACTATTATGATAATCAATCAATTTGATTAAACCAGATATGGATGTTCTCTTTTCCAAAATCATATAGTTTGTCATAGCTAATAACAGTATTTTAGTCATTTACTAGAGTGATTAGTTGATTAATCGATTAGTTACCAACTAATTATTCTCCAAATTCTATGGTTCTAGCTTCAGTTGACATTTTACACTATTATATGAACCCTAAAACTTATAAATCATTTGAAGTCAATTGATTAATCTAATGGTACTAATGAGAATAATCTAACCTCCATTTTTCAAGCACTGCTGTCATTTATGTGAGAAAACATGATGGTTAAGGTTCAAACGTCGAAAGATTTGACAATAAACGACTAAAAGTAAAAAATTCATGCAGAAAGGAAATGTGTCGCGCTGCCTTCGCCAGAACCAGCTGAAACGGGGAGAGGCAGGGATGAGGTTCCGCTCCGCTTAGCTTCCTCCCTCCATCGTCCCGCTCCTCGTACTAAATATCAGGTTTCCCAGGGTGCACAGCGTGTAACCGAACACAGCGACTCTCCAGAAACCCTCCACAAACACTCCGACTGTCCATAAAAGCAGAGGAAAATGAAGAGTTCGGCTTCTGCGGAGCGCGCGTCTGAAAGCAAAGACGTCGGCGCTGGATTTATTCTGACAGGTTTACTCTGTGCTTACGATGTGTTTAAATGCCTCCTGTGAAAAGGCTTTTTCTTTTTTTTTTCTCCTCTTGAGCAGAGTTTAACAGCTGTAACGTGGACTAAGTTAAACACCAAAAGAGAAGAAGAAGGAGAAGGAGGCGATCCGTGTTACTAACCCCAGAACCTTTCTCAGCCAACAGAGCATGTTTATAGGAAGTATTCAGACTAACATTGTCTTTCTGGAAAGTGATTTGGCCAAATTGAACTTGGAACCAGCAGCTTTAAAGCTCTGCCAGAAAACCACCAGCCTTTATCATCAATTATCATGTTCACAATAGAAATATAATAATATTCTATTGTCATGTGACTCTCACTGATCTCTTGAATCCAGCAGTATTTAGGTAACTATGAGCGTTCAGGGTCTGAAATGGACAAAAATCACAGCAACCAAGCACATTTTCTACCAGCTAAACTAATAAAATAAGGTGTTATATCATAATAAATACAAAAAACTAATGGGGTCAAAGCTAAATTTAAGCAAAAAAAGGTCAACATAATATATTGGTAATTGGCAAATCAAGTTCATTTGTAAAACGACATTTAAAAAAAATCAGAAAGTGTTAGAAATAGTTAGAAAAACAGTACTTAACCAATCAGTTCTATTAACAACTACAGTTATAGCC
This sequence comes from Eupleurogrammus muticus, assembly GCA_036785175.1. Classification (NCBI taxonomy): domain Eukaryota; kingdom Metazoa; phylum Chordata; class Actinopteri; order Scombriformes; family Trichiuridae; genus Eupleurogrammus; species Eupleurogrammus muticus. Next base: position 16,735,040 of record JAYKQN010000017.1, on the reverse strand, counting down.
AACGACTATGTTAGGACTCAATTATTCTATGGATTATTAAATCGATTAATCAATTAGTTGTTTGGTGTAATGACCAGAACCTACCGGTCAGTTTTCTATTATAAGAAGACTAAAGAAAGCAGAATATAATCAGGTGTGATGAGCTGGAGGCAGAGAATTTAGACATTTTCTTAATGAATTATTTTTAAAATCTTATCAGTTAATGTAAAAGTAGAAGGAGTAGGAGTAATTTTCATGGTTAAGATGTATAGAAACACAAAAAATGCCATTGTGTCTTATATTTATTAGATGTTTTTTTGCTGGATTTATTCACCAAACAGGACCACGCGAGGGTGGATTTACTCTTGTTTTACAGCGGATTCCCTGGATTCTCCACAGCAACACCACCTTCCTTCTTCCCGATCCATTACAGTCGGGCCACGTTTCAACTTGAGGGGAAACCGAAACACACGAGGAAGATCATTCTGGAGAAAGTCGTCCAGCTGAATCTCACATTCATCAAGGCTGGGCCGGAGCAAAAAGTGGCAAAAGTGCAGGGAAATTGAAGCTTTTTAAGGTTGGATAGCAGGAGATGAATTGTTAATGTGGAGGCCTCAGGGTGAAGATTTAGCAGATTGTTAGATATTAGTGACACCTGAACAGTTACAGCACGTGATGCCACATTTTTATCATGAGAAAGTAAAGAAACTGAAATTAAAAGCACATCCCTGGTTGAACTGTGGTATCTCTAAGTCACTGTCTTGTTTCCTGACAGCTTCTTCACTATCAGATCAGCCCCAAAAACATGAAAAAACATGAAATAAAAAACCAAAGATACATACCACACATTAGAGCATGATACACACACATAATCCCTATTAGTGTCGCACATGATTAGTGTCACAGCATATGCTGCGATTATAAGATCATTAAAGAAAAAGACTTAAAGTTGAATTAAATTACTCTTGTTGGCGTTTTCACTCATGACTCAGGAGCGGCCCCACCCCCACGGATAAACCAGGAGGGAGAAACATGGGAAAACCACAGAGACGTAGACAGGAGGGAGAGAAACGGCGACGCTGCACCATGTTTACTGGAGCCTGCACGTTGGCTCGTATCCAACATCCGTTCATCATGTAACTTACAGCTTGTATGGTAACTTATACAGGTGTTATAACACACGTGTTACAGCTTGTGTTACACTGTAGTGTGTTACAGCCTGTGTTACACTGTGTGTTATACTGTAGCTTGTGTTACACGTGTTAGAGCGTGTGTTCTACTGGAGAGTGTGTTACGTCGTGTTTTACTGCAGCGTGTTACGGCTTGTGCTAAAGCATGTTACACCATAGTGTGTGTTACAGTAGCTTGTGTTACATGTGTTAGAGCTTGTGTTCTACTGGAGAGTGTGTTATGTCGTGTTTTACTGCAGCGTGTTTCAACTTGTGCTACAGCATGTTACACCATAGTGTGTGTTACAGTAGCTTGTGTTACATGTGTTAGAGCATGTGTTCTACTGGAGAGTGTGTTACATTGTGTTATACTGTATCGTGTTACAGCTTGTGCTACAGCATGTTATGCCATAGTGTGTGTTACAGTAGCTTGTGTTACATGTGTTAGAGTTTGTGTTCTACCGTAGAGTGTGTTACAGCATTTTTAACTGTAGCGTGTTGCAACTTGTGTTACAGCATGTTACAACAGCTTGTGTTAGGGCATGTTACACTGTAGTGTGTGTCACCGCGTGTTTTACTCTAGCGTGTTGCAACTTGTGTTACAGCATGTGACAACAGCTTGTGTTAGGGCATGTTACACTGTAGTGTGGGTCACCGCGTGTTTTACTGTAGCGTGTTGCAACTTGTGTTACAGCTTGTTACAACAGCTTGTGTTAGAGCATGTTACACTGTAGTGTGTGTCACCGCATGTTTTATTGTAGCGTGTTGCAACTTGTGTTACAGCTTGTTACAACAGCTTGTGTTAGGGCATGTTACACTGTAGTGTGTGTCACCGCGTGTTTTACTGTAGCGTGTTGCAACTTGTGTTACAACTTGTTACAACAGCTTGTGTTAGGGCATGTTACACTGTAGTGTGTGTCACCGCGTGTTTTACTCTAGCGTGTTGCAACTTGTGTTACAGCATGTGACAACAGCTTGTGTTAGGGCATGTTACACTGTAGTGTGTGTCACCGCGTGTTTTACTGTAGCATGTTGCAACTTGTGTTACAGCTTGTTACAACAGCTTGTGTTAGGGCATGTTACACTGTAGTGTGTGTCACCACGTGTTTTACTGTAGCGTGTTGCAACTTGTGTTACAGCATGTTATTACAGCATGTGACACAGTAGTGTGTCACTCTGTTTTACTGTAGCGTGTTTCAGCATGTTGCACTGTAATGTGTGTCACTTAGTGTGTTACAGCTTGTGTTACAGCATGTTATGCCATATTGTGTGTTATAGCATGTTATACTGTAGTGTGTGTTATAACATGTTATAACAACTTGTGTTACACTTGTTATACTTTTGTGTGTTACAGCTTGTTATACTCTAACGTGTGTAACAGCATATGCTTCAAACAGCGTGTGTGTGTGTGTGTACACCCTTTTGCGGTGAAGACATCTAAAATCTAAGAACAACAACTGCATAAAACATCGTCATTGTTCTCCTTAACTCTGACACTTAAGGCTAAACATGCACAGAAAAACCTTAAAGATAAGGAGTTAACCATAATGAAAGAGACTTTCACATCTTACAGTTTCCATGGAGACCGTTTAGCACTTGCGCTTAATGCACTACACCTGTCATCACCTCACAAAGTTGGACTATACAGATGGATGAGAAAAGGCAGAAAAAAAGACGACAAGGAAATCAAACTGATCAGAGGAGGAACAAATAAAAACTAGCAGAAAAAACACAACTGTGAACTTCAGACATTTTTATCTCCATTCAAAAAAAACATGTGGTTGAAACTGAGTCACAGGCACCTCAGGGTTTTTCTTCCCCCTTAATTTGGTTGCTAAGTTACTTCATGCAACAGTTTAAGGAATTCCTTAAGTTTAAGACCAAGATAAGGAGGAAACCTTAAATGATCGACTGAACAACTTAAGGAGTCTCAAGGAAGTTTTGTGCAACAGATTTTAGTTGAAATAACCTTAACTCAGAAGATTTTAAGGAGAATCTTAACTTCAGGTGCTATGTTCCACCCCCCTGTGGAACTTAAAGACTTGTTCCTTCAACACTTTCAGACTGAGTAGATCCTGCAAACATTCATGTTGAACAGGTTACACTCATCACTCACTTTACACAGCAATAACATCACCCTCCAACTTTTTTTTCCATGTCCAAAACCACATATTATAACTTTTACATCATGTTTTCTGAGAATCCAAATGACAAACACTTTCTGCAAACACAGAAAAAATCCAAAGCCTTTTCTCCACAACGTGCATTAGAGCAACTACACGTCTGCTTAAAGCAATGCAGATGTAAGTTTCGGCTTCAGTGACATTAAGATCTGAAGTTTCCAAAAAAAAATCCAGCTGACAGAGAGAAAACATGCAACAACAACAAAGAAAAAAAACAAACACACCAAATCCAGCAGAAGCAGCAACCTCTCACCTCTTTTTGGTTTGGGGAAACTTTCGTGCAGGTGAAAAACGACTTTCTCCACAAAGTGCTGGATGTTGCTGTGCTCGGGTCCTCGGACAAACACCATCCAGTCGTGGGTGAATCCTTCCACCGTGGGTTTCTTGCGGACCTGGGCACGATGACCGAGTTCTAGTTTCACTTGAACAGCACCCTGAGGATCACAGGGACGTTACCATGTTACCGGGTTACTGCTCCAATCGTAACTCAAATAGAGGAGAAAGGGGGAAAAAAAAAATCAATCTGAAGGAGACACGGCCATTAATAAAAATGTAGAAGGTAAAATAAACCCTCATTGGCTTGAATCGTATTTTAAGAAATAAAAAAAAACAAACAGAAATTATAGATAATAATAATAATAATAATAATAATAATAAAGAAGCAAGGACTGGATTATAATAGGAATTAGAAGTGTCACTAACCACGACTGGTCCGATAGTTGATTTATCTATCGGTTATCGATTAATCGATTAGTTGCTTAGTTCATATAATGTAAAATATCAATCGGCGTTACCCAAATCTCCAAATTTTTCCCCAAAGTGAATAATCGATTATCAATATAGTCGGTTGATCAATGTAATAGTTGGTTAGATTAATATATAAATATTTTTTTTACAAAAGTTCTTTTTTGCAAATAATAAAGGGGGGGCTAGATGATAGTGATAATAATATTGATAAATAAATAAAAAAGTGCTGCTTTTATTTCTCTTTTAGGTTTAAATTGTTAATTCTCACTGTTTTCTTTAAATAGATCATTTAAGTTGCTGAGAATAATCCCCCTTTTTTTGGGGGAGAAAGTTGATATTTCACGCATATGCACGCGCAGCTTCACGCGCTGCGTGCAACACATTGACACGCGAGCCGGAGGATGGACGGTGGCCGCCGGGAACGAGCCGCAATTAACGCGCATTTCCTCCGGTAATTAGACGCGTTTCCTCGAACTGCGTTTTTTTTTGTTTGTCGGTAGAGTTTCGGTATTCGTTCGGGAGAGACGAAGAGGCACCGACACGGCGAGCCGCAGCCTTACGAAAAAAAAAAAATCCTCGTTACGGGAGTGTGTGAGGAAAAAAAAAAAAGGCACCGACTCCTCCGGTGTGACAAAAACAGGCGAGACGTCCAACCCCGTTATATTCCGTGGTTTTTAGACGGCGGCCGGCGGGCTGGTGGGTCCTCCGGGCGGCTACTCACCGAGCTGGCCATCCTTCAGGCCCCGCGGCGCTGTTAGTTCATGGAGAATGAGTTTTAAATGAGAGCGGAGGGGAGGACAGTTTGCTTATGACGGCGGACATGGTCTCTACCGCACCGAAGTCACACTCAAGACTTTCAAAGCCTCACCGGCTGTCAACGCCCCGCGAAAACCCGAGCGGTTTCCGGTGCGGACTTTCAGAGTAAAACCTTCTGCCAGGTAACAGTGGATACGTCGAACAATATGTATTATATATCAACGTAATCAATACAATGAGAAAATTGATTGAATCAAACAGGCAGTCATATAACCACACAAAAACACAAAAGTAGTACAATATAAAGTGGTTCCATTCATTTTTTTCCTATTGATCATTATTAAATATATACTAGATTAATATTAATTGTTACCAGCTTACTTACTATATATATTGATCAATATCAATTAATAATACAAGTTTTAAAATATTTGTTGAGCATTTTATCTTCAGTAAATAAGTATTGATTATTTTTAATTATCACATTTTTAATAATGATCAATAGAAATAGAAAAGGCTGAATGTAATAACTTTATATTAAACTTGTTTTGTGGCTTGTCTGTGAAACGATTGGCTGCTTGACTTGATGATTCATCCATCATCAAGAGAAATGTCAAGAAGAAACAGCATTTACAACAGCATTTAAATTGTATTGATTATGCGGATAATGACAATATATACTGAGATTGTTTTATAGCCCAGCCCTAAGTAGATGTACCAGAAAATTACTTTAGTAGAAATAAAAGTCACTTATTAAAATATTACTATATATGAGTATACTATATTACTTTTGTATTCCACATCACATTTATTTAAACTGAGTATTGAACTAGAATTGGCTTCCAAGCTATTTGTGATGTCACAAGCAAACATTGCAACTAAGGTCTGTATTTAACAATTGAAAATTCTTACCCTTTTATTTTTTATTTTATTTTATTTATGCACTATTATGCTTTATTAAGTTATTTTAAGTATATTTTGATAGTACTATAGTTATTATATTTTGGTTGTTAGCATTTTATTTAACTTTATTGATAAATCAGAGTGAACATGGGCTACTCATAAATTACTGATGAATGTGGCTTACACAAAGCATTAATAGTTTCCTTTTCGTCTTTTATTTTGTAAGCCGAATTATTTTATTTTCGTTTATTCTCTTGCTAAATCCGTGTAACTTGACGGTGCTGAACGATGTAGCGCATGCGCAGCTCTCCGCAGCCGTCGGACCAGAGGAGAGAGCACGAGACGGATGCGTCCAATGAGAGAGCAGCAGGGAAGAGGAGTCGTCCAATCAGGTGGCCTTCCTGTAATTATGTTGCCTTCAGGTCCCAGGGGAAAACCGGCGAATGGAGCGTGTTAGTATTAGCGATATTATCGATGCTAGTTACCTACTGAGTTACTATATTATTAATATCTGCCTCTTTATTTATTTATTTCTCCTCCTGGAACATCCTTACCCTTTTCTTTAAACTTATTCAAAATCATCAAATGCCAATATTCTAAAACAATTTATGTGATTGAAATTAAAATCCTCTGCACCCAATATTTAACAGACAAACAAAATACAAGTTTTATCACTCACTTAATGGATAATATAAAAGTAAAGTGGATAATTATAAACCTTTATTATTGTATAATTGTATTATTATTGTATTTTCAAAATTAAATTCTAATATTTTTTCATAGTTCCTTGTGTCAGTACAAGCATATTAAAGCACAGAATTTCCCGAGGAAGAAATCACCATCTATGCAGATCTGCAACAATTTATTAATTCAACTATTAGTTTATCATTATTAACTTTTTACAACAAATTTGTTAAAGAAAAAATACTGAATATTTTGGGGTGTTGGCAAATTATAATTTATCGGCTGTCTAATATCTTATACAAGCAAAACTATTCATTGATTATTTGACATAACTGAAAAATTAAATAAAATTACACTCACACAAAACAAAAAACAATGCAACGTGTTTCCTGATTTCAAAATAAAAGCATCTTCGGTTCAACGTAAAATAACTACAGTAAATAAGCAACTGATTATTAAATTACAAACCTGAAGCGAAACATAGACAGTTATTTAACTCTCTGCGTATTAACCTGATATATTAAGTTTCATCTTTTATTGTTCTGTGGTTCTACTCGTGTGGGCGCAGGTTACGTTCCAATCGCCTTTTATATCCCTCGCTTCTCGCCGTAGCTCCATGCTTTTTCCCGGAGGCTGGAGGAATGAGGTAAAGTTTGACATCAGTCAGCAACATGTCTGACTTATGTTACTTTTTCAACAGGGAAATTCACGCTTTCCTCAGCCTGCTGCAGGGGCAGGAACAGCCCGGCTGCTCGTTAGGAAACACAGCCGGTTTTTAGCTTTAAGGCTAACGCGATGCTAACTGCAGTGCAGCTATTAGCTGTTAGCAGTTAGCATCACTTAATGTGCTTATAATATAATGTTAATTATAATGTGATGGTGCGAGCTAAACTTCTTTTATAACTAGTTCAGTATGTGCATATATGAAAAACTGTCTAAAATACTCTACAGTTAGTAAAGGAATCTAAAAAATTAAGTAAAAGTACCTGAATATTCTCAGAAATATAAAGTATTATTTTATCACAGTGTACAATATATTGACTTCAATGCACGTGTTCAGCTTTGTGGGCGATATTTGATTTGCATATGTTAAAAAAATCAATAAAAAAAAGCTTTCCAAATGAATAAGTAGTGCTGCAACAAAAGGTTATTGTCATTATAGATTTTATTCGTTTCTCCTCAATTAATCAATCGGTTGTTTGTTCTGTAAAAACGGTGAAAAACGTTAAAAATGATGTATTTAAATGTCTCTTTATGCCCTGTCAACTGTTCAAAACACTAAGATGTTTAGTTTACTGTGAGGGACTAAAGAAAAAACACTTTATATTGGAGAAAAGAATTTGGACTTTTTTTTTCTTTACAGTGACTCAAAGCTGTTAATTGATTATCTAATTAGTTGGCGAATAACTTAGTAATTGGCAACTAACTGATTAATCATTATAGCTTTATAAATAAATGTGTCACATCTGTTTTATTACATTTCATATAGCAACAAGTCCAGAGCACATTTTGATAAAAAGCATAAAGAACCACAATTAAAATGGTAAGAAAACTAAGTTAGTAAATCAATAAAGTTATTGAGAAAAACCTTTTGGAAAAAGTTAGTATTTGATATATATTTAGAATTTTTTCTTCTTAAAAATTACTCAAATCATTTAATCAATGATCAGAGCAGTTGGCCATTAATGTGAGAGTTGGCAACTAATCAATTGATCGATGCAGCTCTGGTTTTCTTATCCATTATTTTGATGATTTTTTTCTTGATTTGTCTATTACCTGATCGGAAAAATGTTAGAAAATTTTGTAATTTGCCACCTTTAAAAGTTCTTTTTCTCACTGACCAACATTCCAACAAATTCTAACAACAATATTTGTACAAATCCAATTAGTTTCCTGTGAAATTTTCTCGCCCAATCATTGGAGCTCTACTATTAACTGAAGCTCTTATTAAGGAAAACGATGATCGATGGTTTTCAGGCCTTCGGAAGTCAGCCCCTGAAAGGGTTAAAGCGTTCTGCCACCTGAAAGGCCACTAAAAAAAAAAAAAAAAAAACAACTCCATGTGCAGTTTGCAGAGCGCGGCCCAGTAAAGCCTCAGCGGTGTCGTTTCTAAAGCTCTGTTGGCTCAACACTGTTCGCGCTTTGTCCGCTCTTCTATTGTAATGCAGACCTGGCAGTACGGGCCAGCCTGTATTGTTGCCGCAAGGTAAATATGCCACGGAAAACTCTGGAACGGTCCGCCGTGCGGAAACCCTTGGGAGTTTAGCTTAAAAAAACAGAGACATAATCAGGGAATCACCTTAAAAAATGAAAATGTGGCAGCGCTGGGTCATTTTTAACAATTCTCATTGAGACGTGAACTCCAACCCTCAGTTTTGTCGTACACCACAGAGCAATAATCCTTTGACAGATAATTTTACACACAGGGTCCAGCAGAGAGGACGTTTACGGACAGGAACGGATCTGATGCCGTTTCCTTTTTTTTTAATGTCAGTTCCTGGTTGGCTGGCGGCAGCAGGTGCTGCTCTCTTACCTGTTCCTGCGTCCGGAGGCTGTGGCGTCGGGAGCCGGCGGCGAGCGGCGTGCAGCACGGTGGGGGAGGTGGGGGGGGGTTGGACCGTTCAGCAGAGCGGGCGGCTGATCGGTTAGATAAGAGCAGAGGGGGCGGAGGGGGGTGTATGTGTGTGTTTGGGGAGGGGGAGGGGGGTAGCCGGGCTATGCAGGCTCATATTCCCTGTGTTTATAGTAATGTTAGACCAATATATCAGTTTACAGCAGTGGGGGGGGGGGCTCCTACTGACTTTCAGGCCTACGATCAAGGCCGAACATAGCAGCACTTTAAATGAACATGTCCTGTCTGATAAGCGTTTTCCTTTCAATTCTAATTTTAGCCTCGTTTTTATCAGCTTTGTTTGTTTTCCCCCCCCATACTTTATGAATCCTAGGATGGTAAATTGCAGCAGTGAAGCGGCACACAGGGATCGATGGCAGGGTTTCCCACAGGACAGTTTGTTAGGTGAGGTGGTGGGGTCAATAACTTCATTGTGAACACTTCTTTTTATAAAATGAACGAGTTTCCCCTGAGGGTCAGTGAATGCCTCTTGGCTGTTGGCTGTGTTACCACGAGGAATAAACTTAGGTTTTTTGAGCCATATCACACTCCTACGCATGCAGAATTTTACTTTTTTTTTTCAGATGACCATAATTGAAGTAGGATTGTAGTAGCATTGACTATAAAGCGATACTGTACACCCTGAAATAGGCAATTTAACACCCCCCAATCGGTTAGGTTTATACATTTTCTTGATATGAACCCCCAACCTCCCAGGTTGCATTCATTTTAAAGGGGTGAGGTGCAGCAGTGTATGTATATTTACACCAGGGCTGCATCATCATCATCATCATCGTCCGTCCTGTGAATCTTTACACAAAGTATTTGCGGCCTTGACGCTACCGCGGCTCATCGGGCTTTTCTGCATGTGCTTTGCATCGGGAACGTGAACAAATATTCACGTGGCTTTTATTTCCCAGCACGATGTACTTGTGTACATAGTGTTACAGGTGTCGACCTCCCAGTGACTTCTGGGATTTGAGTAACACTGAATTAACCGTGCATTTTAATTTTAAACTGCTGTTCTATATGTATCTGATAAACAGCTCAATGCATTATTTTTAAATGCAGATATAATTCATTTGGTGCCATTCTTAAAATGTTAATACCTCTTTGATGAATAAAAGTCAACGTGTTCCACTGGTGATAAACTTTATCTAAAACACGAGCAGCTGTCCTTAAATCGCCTCGGTTATATATTCAGAGATAATGCTGCTGTTATCTCCTGTTCAGCTGCTGCTTTTCTCATGATTGTGTGTGTGGGGAAAGAAAGACATTTTTGCTTCAATACTATAAAATATTATACATCCCTATACTGTTATACATGATCAGTGCTTAACATACTGTAAAACACAGTGCAGTTCATCCTCTGGGGGCCATGAATGCATTTAATTTCACAGGAATTGACAAGATTTATTTAACAGGGAACGGGAGGGGGAATGAAATCGAGCTCACGGTGGCGCTACAGGCAAAAGGAAAGTCTTTTATGTCAGAAACACGGAGGTCACGAGTTCAGCGGAGTCGGTGGGCTCCTCCTCTGGGGACCATGAATGTTTAATAGCGTCAGCAGCTGTGCAGCAGCAGCGGGCAGCTGGCGGCTGAGGGGACGGCGTTCTGGTGACGGCTGAATAATTTAACGCAAAAAATGATGTCCCGGAGTCGGGCCAATAGTTTGATAACGGGGGTCAGTTTTCAAAGAGGCAGACTCTGCGGAATCAAACTTTATTCATTGTAATTGTGAAACAGTTGAGAATAGAACAGCACATACAGGAATGCAAGGACACATTTCCTTAAGTCAAAACAAGTATTTAAAATAAAAGCAAATTCCACTATTGTAGTAGAGATTATATCATTAACAACTATCAAAAATAATATCTAGATATGCATTTATGTATTTAAAGGTTTTTACAAACACATCAGGACACCTTGTCTAATCTTGGGTTATAATATTTTAATTCTCCTACTTTTAGTGACTTATTTATGTATTTTATACGTTTGCTGCTTTAGGCCTCTATAATAATTTAGTTGCTTCCTGTGTGTGTTTTATTTCATTTACACGTTCTTCACTTTGGTCAAACTCAAGTTGTTTTTAAATGTGATTTTTTTTTTTTAACTCTCATCACGCTTTCCCAGCTCGTCTTAACACAGCGTCCTGTTCTCAGGTGCGACCGGCAGACATGACGGAGAGTTTAAAGTCCCAGTTTGAGTTCCCCAGCCCCGTCATACAAGCTCAGGTGAGCTGAGATAAGACAGTAACTGTACTTCTCTATTTATATATACGTATATATATATACATATATATGCATGAAGTGTGTGAAAGTTTCCTTCTTCCTGATTTCTGCTTTTGTTACACTTAGATTCTATAGATCATCAATTAAATATTAGTCAAAGACAACACAAAAAGTTTGTAAATGAGGCTTTTTTTTATAAATGTTTTAGATTTATTACAGTTTCTCCAAAGAGCTGCAGGCCTCCTTTACCTCATTGAAGGTCAAAGTTCGTGGCTTCACCTCAAAGAGAAGAGACCGTGTGAAAATGGCTTTAAATTCATAATTAAAAATAGCAGAGTTCTTAGACAAAAACCACTGCTGAGCAATTCTGCTTCTCACGCTCATTGAAAGTTATCACAAACCCAGCCACTGACCACTTTATTACACCTGTACAATCTAATCCAATCCACCTCAACAGGATTAATTAACCATTTAAAGGATACTGCTTGGATTCGGGCCCAAATGAATTAGTTCGCCTGCGTTTTTGTTTTCCAGACGGTGAGAAATCTTGTTGCTGCTGTTCTGAAGGAGAAAGGGCAACATGGGAAAATTACCCAGACCTCCACACAGGTGAGTTTCCCCTTTCATATTATATGTATATAAATATATAACCTGACAGTGAGACATCATTCTAAAGTGTAAACCAACAGGATCCTGAGCTTTATTTTACCCGGTGTGTGGTAGTAAAGTATTTTTATGCTTCACACACATACCTCAGTGTATATAGTTTTTAATGATATTTCAGATGGACGATATTGCAGTATTGAGTTTGTTGTGTTGGAGAATGATTTGCAACTGCAGTAATCTTCTTCCCGTGTGTCAGGGCCCGGCTCTGGAGGCTCTGTGGCAGCAGTGCTGCAGCGGCTCTGGTCCGGTCCGATCGGCCTGCTGCGACGCCGTGGTGCTGCTGGTGGATCAGGACCACGCGGACCTGCAACACGTCCTCAACAGCGTCCTGAACCTGCTACCGTCTGCCGGGTAACACACACACACACACACAGTCTGCACTAACTTAATTTTTTATTACGTCAGTGTAACATAGAGTACAATTATCTTGGAATATTGATTATTAGATCATTTTGCCTATTTAGAACTTTTTTTAAAGGATTGTGGCTAATTTATCTTGTTTTTTTAAAAACAAGAAATTATGAGGATTTTTTTTTATATAAAAGTGTATTTTTTTTTTTGGAGTAAAAGCTATTAAAGTCAATATTTTACTTAAAAAAGTACAAATTATGAGGGAAATGTAAAAAAAAAAAAAAAGATTGAAAAAAAACCAAAATTATATGGTAAATCACAAATACTAATAATTTGATAAAGTAAAAAATATAATATTAAAAAGTAAAAAAAAAATGTATGTAATTAAAGTCCAAAAAATTAGAAAACTTTAAACATTTTTTATAGAAGTATGAGAGAAAAAATACCAAAAATTTTGATAAAATTTTAAAGGAAAAAAGTAAAAATTTTATTTAAAAAATTCAAAAATATTCAAAGTAAAAAATATGAGATTAAAAAGTCAAAAATATATTTTTAAAAAATGTAATAAAAGTCCAAATAATGAGAAAACTTTAAACATTTGTTATAGAAGTATGAGGGAAAAAATACCAACAATTTTGATAAAATTTTGAAGGAAAAAAGTAAAAATTTTATTTAAAAAATTCAAAAATATTCAAAGTTAAAAATATGGGATTAAAAAGTCAAAAATATATTTTAAAAAATGTAATAAAAGTCCAAATAATGAGAAAACTTAACTTTAAACATTTGATATAGAAGAATGAGGGGAAAAAAATTCAATGTAAAAATGTAAAATTTTGAGGGGAAAAAAAAGGAAAAAATTGTATAAAAAAAAAAGTCAAAAATGTGTGAAAAAGACAGCCTTTTTCCTTATTGGAAAGAGAATGGATTCTTTTAAATAGTTGATTAAAATAATCTCATGTTTTCTGTGCTTGACAGGAACGTCCAGGGGTTGATTAACGTGATTGGACGCCTGCTGCAGACACAGGTGAACCAATGGGACGGAGACACACCCTTCACCTGTCCTTATTCCATCAGGTGAGTCTCCTTCTGGGAAATATTCTTATTAATCTAATCTATCTAAATGCCAGTAATTATAATGCAAAGGCACTGTTATCATAACCAGTAGGTGTTTGTTGGGCTGTGATTGCAACCATTAGTTGAATCAGTGATTTAATGGATTTAAGTCATTTCTTTAAATTCACACAAAATACAGTAAACTGAAACTGCAATGATTAGTCAATCAATCAATTAGTTGCCAGCTATTACATGAATCACCAAATATTTTATATATTTATATATTATATATATTTTTTCATAGTTTAATCATTGAGAGCTGCAATGATTAGTTGCCACCTTTTACATTAAGCTAATAATTAACTATTTGGATAATCAATTAACGGTTTGTGCCACTTTTAAGAAGAAAAAGTCCAGATTCTCTAGTTCCAGCTTCTCAAATCAGATTATTTTCTCATTCCTTTATTCTCATATAATAGTAAACTGCTGATGTTTGGGTTGTGGACTGTTGATCTGGACATTTCAGGTTGAATCTTCAGCTTGTGGGAAACTGGAATTCACCCTCCTCCTCCTTCCTCCTCCTCCTGATCCCGGGGCCTCCCTCCTTACCCGGTTCTAAAAGCCTGAGCTGCTTTGTCTTTTTTCTCTCCAGGTTTCCCTCTCCTTCCCTCGCTCTGTTTCTGTCTCTCCTCGCCAGCCCCTCTCATCCCTCCATTGTCCCTTTTCTTTCTCTCGTCCAGTCTTCGCCCGTCTTCGTCTGCCGTCTGCGTCCGTCTGGCGGACGCGAGCTTTCCCCCGGTGGGAGGATGAATGCGTAAAGGGGGGGGGTGGGCCGTTTGGCACCGGGCGACTGTAAATGCTGCGGGGATTAATGGAGGACGCACGCTGGCGCCCGTTGTGGACCGTCTGCTCGCCCCCTTTTACGCAATCTGCCACCAGGACCCCGGGCCGCTCCGGGTCCTGGTGTGGATCGGGGACAAGGTTCAGGGATCTGAGCCGGAACACTGGCTCAGAGGTCATGTGACAGTCCCGCCCCCCTGCAGGAATTCCTGCAAACTCAGACTTACAAACAGTCCAGGACCTAAAAATCATCAGTTTACTATTATAGAAGACTAAAACAATCAGTTTTGAGAACCTAAAACCAGAGAATTTGGACAGTTTCTTCTTTAAAATTGATTAATCAATTATTATCAATATAGTTGGTGATTGATATGAACTAATCGATTAATCAGACTCTTAACAGATATCTAAACTTTTCAATTGAATAATTTTGAACTAATATGTGGCACAGCGCCACAGGATAAATAACAGTGCTCCTCCCGTATTGTACCACTTATGTGCTTTTAATTTGAAATGAAACAGGAAGTGACCCCTACAGCTGCTGTGATTTAATATTTAATGACCTGTATTATCCTCCGGATTTTATTTCCTTAAATCATTTACAAGCAAAAAATTCCAAAGTCGACCTCGGCCGACCCAGACTTCACCTCCTGAGTTTTGGGGGGGGGGGGGGTGAAACCTGCAGCCGCCACAGGAAGTGGCAGCAGACAGATTTCACCTGGAACATTTGTCAGCGGCGCTGTGGGACTCCGCTGTGAACTTGGAGTTGAACCAAGGAGGAGGCCGGTCCCTGTCCCCGTCCCCCACTTCCTGCCCCTTCCTTTGTGCGGCGGCTTAGAGAGTCGATGGGGGGGGGGTTGATAGATGATAGATCTTGGAGGGGGGGGCTGAGAGGGAGGGGGGAGATGGTCAGACAGATTACACCGTGTGAGGAAGAATAGAATAGGAGGAGGGGGGGCTGAGCCGCTGGCACAGACTCACTCAGTCACTGAACTTCCTTCCTACACTTAGAGATACCCCATGATTGATGGAACACGTTGGTGCACACACACACACACACACACACACACACACACACACACACACGCGCCACCCTGTTGTGTTAACCTCTGGCCTGTCTGGCCACTTCAATCTGAACAATACACCTTGGATTTGACCTACGTGTTTTGTCTGGACTTAATGGGTTTGCAATCTCAAGACTAGCTGAGACCTTCAAATGATGATGAATGAATATAATTATTTATTTAAACAATAAGATAACATAAAATCATATATATGGTTAATTGACCCAGAATATGAGACTACGAAAGGGTAAATTATTATGATGTTCTTTAAATTGCTTAAACAATTTCATTAAAATAGGAGTTAAATAGGTGTCTGTGAAATATCTAGGAGAGTATGGTTGTTTTCTACAGGGTTTAATTAGAATTTAATGGGGGAAGAGTTTGTTTTTTCAGTACTCTTTTATATATATATATATATATATATATATATATATATATTTATTTATTTATAATTTCATATTTTATCAACAGCTGTCAAGTACGAGTACTATTAACTTTGTGACATCACAACAGGAGACCAGAGACCAGAAAATCTATAAATGGAGCATCTTGCATCTTTTTTTTTCTTTATTAGGGCTCCTTTAAATTTCACTTTTTAATTTAGAGCCAGTTGTGGTTTAAAATTGCATTTTCCACACACGTGATGTGTAAACAGGAAACTAGTTTTCTCGTTATGTCCAAAATTGAGCACAAGAAATCCAAATTACTGAAACTGCTTGACGTTTTATGCATTCTTGTCTTTGGTTTTTACTAAATGTCCAGTGTTTTTTTTAGGTTTAGTCGTGGACATTTGCACCTGCAAAATTTAGCCACAAAGTCTCAAACGGTGCCATCGTCTCTTTGGCGTGCGGCCTTCCTGTGATTTCCCCGCTAACGCCACCTCCTCTGCCGTGTCCCGCCGCGCTTCCAGGAGCAGCCCCCACCCCTACATCACGGCGCTGGAGAACCGGCCGGACTGCTGGTCCGCTCTGCTGCTGGAGATTGACGACTACGTCCGGCGTGCGGCCGACGGGTGAGGGCGGCCTTGAACCCGCGTCCCTGCGAGCGGGGACGCCTCGTGCATACTGATGCAGACGCGGAGGTCGTTTGGTTGTTGTTGGTTGTTCATGGGCTGAAGCTTAAGCATGTTAGTGACAGGCCTGTTTTTCACTTTTCCTGCTGTAAGTGATAATAAATATGGACGATCTCTACAAATATAGAGGTTGCACTGAAAAACTGAAACATTAACAATATCTAGTTTTATACACTTAGTCCACTATCGAGTAGAATAGAGATATAGAAATATTCCTCTGGAAGATGATTTTTATTATTTTAGGTATGACATTTCATCAATATATATCATCAATATCCACTTTATCAATACAAAAAGAAACTAGTTTTATATAATATTAGTAGTAGGGCTGAAACTAACCACTATTTAGATATTTAATTTAGATTAAAAGCCATGTGTGCCGTTATTTAATTGGTTCCTTTATAATCTCCTTCTTAAAAATCTTACAGAATAAATTATTCATGTTCTGTGATGATTCTCAGTGTGATTTTATGAAAAAATAAATTTGACTTACTTTTTTTCCTGATTTTGGGTCATTTTGGTTGCTGCAAGAAAACAAGACCAACACTTTTTTTAATATGAATAAATTAAAATCAAGAAGAAAACTTGTAATGTTACTGTGACAGAGCAAATAAAGTTAGAATATTGCAAAATATTGTTTAACCACAGAAAAATATCAGTTTAAATATTTATAAAAAGCACATTATAAAGGTCCCTATTAAATAAATGTGGATATTAATGATATATATTGATGCTGTAATAGTAACATTGTGTTTTCCTACAGATAAAAATACTTTATTTAGTTTGTAGCTGATATTTTTTCATGTGACATGAATAAAACTCCATGCTGCTGCCATATCAGGTTTTTTTTGTATTTTACCAGCATGCTGTGTGTTTCCTCTGCAGAAAGGAACCGGCCTACGTGGCCATGCTGGCCCCCTTCCTGCGCTACCTGTACTGCGAACCCCAGCTGCAGCCCCAGTTCGCCCTGCTGCGTCACGGCCTCCTCCGGGCGCTGCTGCCCGGCCGGCCGACGGCGGGCGACAACCGCGGTGACGCGACGCCGGCGTCCGACAGTTTGCTGCTGTGCCTTTGTCAGCTGGTGCCGCACATGCAGGTGAAGCAGGAAACTAAAACCTTATAGCACAAGAGACCGATGAAATGAAAGTTTCTTACTAGTCCTGTGAGTTTATCTGCCTTTAAAACACAGTATGTGTAGGAACAACAAATAATGAAATGAGACAAAACTTTAATTTTCTAATTAATTTAGTTACAACTGTTTTAATCTCTTTTAACCAAATGACTTTTACTATATATATATATAGAGAGAGAGTCATTGATTTAAAAAAAAGTGCTATCATTTGTAGATGTGTGGTGTTTAAAGGGGCCTATTTTGCCATTTTCCCGATTTTAATATTTAAATTTTCATGGTATATTATTAAATCTGCATGGGACATTAGCTCCTAGTGGTATTAAAATGTGTATATATCTATAATAATGTTTACTATTAAAATAAACTGCAAGATAATTTTTGCATACAATATCTATAAATAGGGGCTTGAACAATATCAAATGCAGACAATATTAAAATTTATTCATTTTAATCAAAAAGGTCTTCACAGTGGATGACTGTGGACATACATAGAACGTTGTGTCACTCTAGTGAGACTTTAGACAACTTTAAACATGGAATAAAATGTCCTTTTTGGTTGCCTAATGCAGATCTGTCCATCCAGTCCAAGGACAAATATAACAGGGTATCATCAGCATACAGTTTTACTTTTCATTTTAGTAGCATCAACTACCCCCAGAAGTACATTAATCAGTGGAAATAACAATAATCATCTTGTCAATTATTACTGCCTGGTGCTAAAATATGAATCCACTGGTCAAAAACTCACTTTAGTCCCAAAAAATGACTCTTATTTAATGCCTTTTCGGGTGCCGATATGCAGTATTGTTACCAGAATGTTAGAGAGGCTCGCGGTGTAAACCAGTGTTGTTGTGTCGGCAGGTGGACAGCGTGGAGGCGCTGCTGGAGCTACGTGGGTTCTCCGAGGCCCTGCTCCAGGGGCTGACGGGGCCCTCCGGGGACCGGTGGCGGGCCCAGCGAGCCGAGCTGCTGCTGCAGCTGCTCTGTGCCTGCGATCGATGCCTCAAGCTGAGCGGAGACTGTCGACCGCTGCTCGGCCTGATGCAGCGGCTGCTGTCGACCTGTGGACAGGTGACGCAGCAGAGATTCTGGTCCTTTCTGTTCTATTCATTCAATCTGTCCTTCCTGTTCTATTCAACATGTTGTTATATAATTACCGAGTGAAGTAAATTTTAAAGATCCCACCATCTTTAAATTACAGTATGTCTAGTTGCGGAATTATATTTTTGATTAACTTAAACACATGTCTTATAAAAAAGAGACAAATTATGTAATGAGAGAAATCTTTGACGGTAAAACTTTTTTATTTAGTTAGATATACTAGTGTATATATGCTATATATACACAAAAACAGATAGGAGGAATGCCAAATATTTAAACAATAGGGACTTTTTCCATACATATTAGTAGTATTTGTAATTATGATGGTTCTTTCTGACTGTAAATAACAGGTAGAAGAGAAAGAACATGCGTTTTCCTTAAATTGCTAGATATTACCTTCTTATAAAATAAGAGTGTGTGTGTGTGTGTGTGTGTGTGTGTGTGTGTGTGTGTGTGTGTGTGTGTGTGTGTGTGTGTGTGTGTGTGTGTGTGTGTGTGTGTGTGTGTGTTATTTAATCAGTAAAAATGCATGTTATTTCTGTTCTACCGAAAGTACCACATCATAATTAAAAAAAAAAAAAAATAAATACTTGCAACACATATATATGCTTTATACAAGGAACAGATATTTAATGAAAGAGAATGTGTATAGAAAAGTCCTTATTTTTGTAATATTTGACTGTGTGTGTGTGTGTTCGTTTGTGTGTGTGTGTGTGTTTGTGTGTGTGTGTGTGTTCGTTTGTGTGTGTTCGTGTGTGTGTGTGTGTGTGTGTATACGTGTTCAGGAGCTGCCTCTGGACGAGCTGCTGATGGGCGTCGCCTCGCTGCTGCTGGAGGCTCCTGCACCTCAGCAGACCTGCCTGCTCAGGCTAGGTACAAAAACCACTAAATAAAGAGCAGATAACCTGTAAAAAAAAAAAAAAAAAAACACACACAGTCCTTTGTGCATGTCCCAAAATGTCAAACAACGTCTCAAATCGTGATGGTGCGTCGTGAGGATGGAAGATGATGGTGCAGAGACAGGGGGAAAGTCTATTCCAACATCAACACAATCACGTCTTTCTGCTGCTGCTGCTGCAGGGAAACAAACCCAAACGCTCCATTATCTCACCGCCACCTGCAAATTAGCTCATTCAGACTATTTCATTTCCAAAACGGTTTGCGTAATGAAAATCACACCCGAGTGCATAACAAGCCATGAAATGAAACTCATTATCGGCGGTTGTGATATTGTTGTGCAGGCCGCGCCGCGCGTGTGATATAAATGGAGAAAACCGTCAGAGGTCTGGAGAACAAAATACAGTCTTTGTTCTGTATTTTTCATTTATCTCAAATGAGAAACGGAAGTATGATATACACACATCAAGATAATAAATAAAGCAGCTCTGCAGCGTTTAATAATTAGCTGTCAACTATCACATTATTCACCAACTTTTTGGATTATCGATTAATCGATTTGAGACATTTTAGTTCTTTAGTCTTCTATAATGGTCAATTGATGACACAATTTTATGAATAATAATACACAAATATAGGAATAATTTAACTATTTCATAAACCGTTTTAATAATCTATTCTAATCTATAGATTAATGGACTATCCAATTAGTTAGAGCTCTATTATCTAAGCATCTTAGCAGGATCCATTTATTAAATCTTCCCTTCTAGCTTCAGCTTATGTAACAGGTTTTATCTTAAACTAAATATTAATTAGTCTGTAGAAATAGTGAAGCTTCCAGTCATAATTAAATACATATTACTGACCTGGTGAACAAAGTGTAATTTCCCTTTACATTAATGTTATTTTTCTCTCTCTCTTCGTCCTGAAGCTCTGACTTTGATCCCTGAGGAGGCTGATCCGTGTCCCTGGCTGAGTCCGGTCCTGGTGCTGCCCGCCCTGCAGGTCCAGTCCTGCCTGCGCCTCACCGAGCCGCTGGCGGAGCGGCGGGCGCACGCCGCGACCCTCGGCCTGGTCCGCGACCTGCTGGCTCGCCTCGGCCGGCGGGCCGGTGACCCCCAACAGGTGACGCCGCACGGGGGGGGGGGTCGGATCCACGGCACGGGTCCACTTCAACATGCATCATCAGAACTGTTGAGATTATACATGGAAAAACTAGACTTCTCAGTGTGTAAAATGCTATATAAAAACACTTTATAACTTCCAGCTATAAAACTATTTGTATTATAATCAGTAAAAAGGCCTTTAAGTTGATGATGGAGTCGTGAGGAGTATTTTCAAAACGTGATGCATTGATTAAAAGAGGTCACAAACCAGCATGGCTACGTAGGCCGGTTCCTTTCTGCAGACATTTTATGGGCTGAAATATTCCTTCCTGAAAAAAACCCAGCGATGACTTTAAGGCGCTGTTATCATTACACACACTACTGTTAAAAAATGTACATTTTTCCATTTTTTTTAATTGAAATTTTAGCAGCTTGAGTTGAACTTTATAGAATTTTTCAGGCCCATATATATATTTTACTGTATATATGACAGGAGAGCGTATATAAATACTGCCTTGTAAGATAAGAGCAGTGTTTAAAATGTGAGTAAAGCCAAAATCCTGATAATAACTTTGTCAGTTTGATGAATTGACAGAAAATGAAAACCTGAAAGCTGAAAGACCTGAAGTTTGTTGACTCCATGCAGCACAGATGTGGAGAAAGTGTGGTTTTCCAACTAAATAATAGTGAAGTGATTCACTGGAATGAAAAATCTGGATGATTATACAATAAATATTTGACAACTATTTATTTGGACAGAATAATTATCATTTTCTTTATTAAGTAATTTAAAAATACACATTTTTCATCTCATTCTGATTTAGGATATAATGCAGTGAATGCATTAGAATAAAGTTTATTCTAAGGATTCAGGAGTCTGTGTCTCCTTCCTCTCAGGCTGCCGTGCCGTTGGCTCTTCCTCTCACATCCTGGTACGGCGAGCTCAGCGTGGCCGTGTCCGTGCTGCGCAGAGCGGCGTCGGACCCGGCGGCCGCCGCCGATTGGCTGCTGGCGGCAGGCTCCGCCCTCTCGCCCGGCCAGCAGCCGCCGCCCACCTTCACCCTCGTCCTGACGCATCTGCTCGTCGCGGGACGGGAGGACGTCTGCCGGCTGGCGTTGGACGCCGCTCAGGCCGCCGCCGCCGCCGAGCCGGGCCTGGTACGACACACACACACACACACACACACAGAGAGAAGCTTTTAGTAAATGACACACAACCTGAATTATATATATACAAAATTTAGTTGGAAGAAAATAGTCTGTGGTGAATTTTTGCGCTATAATTCTCTAATATTTGTCTTTATGATTAGCAAAAAACACAAGTTTAAATCCATCATGACTGTTTAAGTCATGAGACTTTTACACAATCACAATTAATGATTTGGAGAACATGCGAATAATCAATAATGAAAAGATTTTTAGTGTGAAACCCAGTAAACTGTATTTTGTAGCTTAAACCGACTTGTTGTCACTTAAACTCGGTGAAATCCTTCACTTTAATTCACAACATCCAGTGGATTTTCACATCTTTGATATCCTTCAGCTGCAGGTTTTTTTTCCTTAAAGCTTTATCTGACGCGGCGGCTTCAGACTAAAAGTCCCTCGGGGCCTCTGGGACGGCGGAGATGATGTGAAATATCACACGGCGTTCCAGGCTGCTCGTTAAGGGGCTCGTTAGACGCCCCCCCCCTCCTCTAATTGCTCCCCCAGCGCTACTTGTGGCGGCTGTTTGATGCGTCGGTGGACGGTTATTGGCATCTTCTGAATCCGTTGGATTTTTCACAAAAAAAACAGCAAACAAGCTGCTGTGGAGAAGTAAAACCTGTTTATTAATGACGTTCTATTAATTGGAGGGGATGCTGCAACGAGTGGTCGGTTGATTGGTTGCAGACGGTTCTGATCGTCATAGTCATTTTGAGTTGAATTTTAAGGAGAAAAATGGTCATAGTTGGTAATTGCAGCTTTAGAGCTGCAACCATTAGCTGATTATTTGAGTATGAACTAAACAAGTAATGAATAATTGTTTCCATAAGTGGTAGGTTAATCAGATATTAGATTAGATTAGATAGCTCCTCATTAGAATACTCATTAGTTGCAGCCCTAGTTCATAATGGAGGTTTTTTTTTTTTAATCCATTAGTCATTTTTTAGAAGAAAACTTTCACATTCTCTAGTTCTGGCCTCTCAAATCTAATTTCACTTCTCTAATAGTAAACTGATGATCTTTGGGTTGCATTTTTAGGTTGAATCTCCCGCTTTATGCCGATTTTAACATAGATTACCAACATAGATTAATAGAGTATTAAAACCGTGTTTATTTGCAGCTCTACTCTGCAACAGGCCCTTCAGGGATTCTCTGGGGCCGCCGCGCCCCTCCCTCCTCCTCCTCCTCCTCCTCTTCCTCCTCCCACCAGGCAGGTGATGCGGTTGCTATGCAACAGCCAAGGTGCAGCATTAAGTGTCCGGGGATAATTAAACCTGCTTTCACCACAGAGCTGTCGATGAGCGGCGTCCAAGGACCCCCGAGCACTTCCTGTTCCTGACCTCAGCGCTCTGGGTGGGGGGTAGGGGCGATACGGCGCTAACCCCACGCCGTCCTGCATTCTGCTCTCTGACTCGTGTCCATAAAGCTTCACCAGAGCGGACGTGGTTCATAAAAGAGGCTCAGACGCCTGATGCTCGGGGTCAGACTGATTTAACAATGATTCAAGGCACTTTTAATAGGAAAATTCTTTGGTTTCAGTTCCACAATTCTGATCATTTTCTGCTTTCTTTTGCTCTCCTGTAATAGTGAACTGATGATTTTTGGGCTCCCTGTACCGATTGTCTACAGCGATTAAATCAATTAGTCGCCAATCACTTAATTAATCATAAGCTACTTACAGTCAATTAATAGTTTTAAATCAATGGTTTCTTTAGTGTCTGCCAGTGAACTAAACAACTTCAGGTTGTCACCATTTTGTGAACCAAACAACTAATCAATTAATCAATTTGATCATTAGATTAATCGACTCTCAAAATATTTGTTGGTTGCATCGTAGTTAGCCCGGCTTTAGAGCTGCTGCGATTAGTCAATTATTTAATTAGTTTGTCTAAACGACTACTGGCTGTTATAGTAATTGATTAATTGAATTGGATTGTTTTCAAGAAGAAGAAAAAAAGTGCAGATTCTTTTTTTCAGGTTTCAGCTTCTCAAATCAGATTATTTTCTGGTTTCTTTATTCTTCTATAACAGTGAACTGATGATATTTGTGTGTGTGTGTGTGTGTGTGTGTGTGTGTGTCTCTTCAGGTTCTTTCCCTCCTTCCCGTTCTGCTGTTCAGGCTGGGGAAGGAGAAGAACCCGGACCTGGCCCACGCCGTTCTCTGCTCGCTGCCGAACCTCGGCACTCACAAGGTAGCGACGTCTCTGACGAGGAAAAACCCGACACACGCGACCCTCGCGTTGCCCTTGTTCATCGCTTGTTCTCCCCGTTCCAGCTGTGCGTCCCCGCGCTGCTGCAGACCCTCCACGCGCTGGCCGCCGCCCCCCGGCTGCGGGCCGTGGCCGCGCGGCTGATGGCGTCCCTGTGGAGGAGGCAGGACCGCGTCTACCCGGAGCTGCAGCGGCTGCTGGCGCAGCAGGACGCACGCGTGGTGGCGGGCAGGGACGCCCAGTGGGAGCAGGTCCTGGCCCGGGCCGCCTGCGTCAGGGACGTCTGCAGGGAGAGGTCAGGACCCCCCGCGGTTTGGAAACAGAGATACTGGCCATTTAAACGCATTTAATCTTGTGTTGAATCTCACAATGTGCTCAATTTATCTAAGATGAGGGAAAAATCACATGTCTATATTTTACATTGTGGCCAAGAGAGAAAAATTCATTCAAAAGTTTTTTTTTTTTTTTTTTTTTTAAATCTCTCAAAGCTGCACACGATCGTGTTGTCTCTACACTGCAAAAAAAATGTATAAAAAATTATTTCCAACTGTTCCAATATTAGAATAAATATCTAATAATTAATATTTTATTCTATTAGCAGGTAACTTATTTTGATTTATTTTTTTTAATTTAGGCAATTCAGTCTTGTTTCGTAAAATGAGATTAAATTGTTTGCCTTTTTATCTTAATATAGTTTATTTTTTATTCTCATTACTTTTTTTTAATCCCATAATTATGGCTTTTTAATCATTTTTTTATTAAAACTTGAAATAAGTCAAGTTACCTGCCACTGGAATAAGATAATTCAAGATCATCACAATCAATATCGCACGAATTGCACTAAATGCAAAATAATGAGCTTCTTATAAGGTGTGTATATAAATATTTTAGCAGTATAAATGTTTTGCAAGATGAGAAAGTTAAAACCTTTTTAAAAATACAGTTTTAAAAGCATTTATCAGGTCTCTCAAAATGTATATTTGTCGTTCACATTGGTTTCATGACAATTACTATCAGGTACCAAGTTTGTAAGGTTACACCACATGACCGTTTTGACATTGTCCTGTGTGTGTGTGTGTGTGTGTGTGTGTGTCAGGCCTTACCAGCATGGAGGTGACATGTTGGCAGCCATCACACTCATTCTGAAGCAGTGCACCAAAGCAGACCTGGCGACCCCCGCCGCCCTCGCTCTGCAAGGACTACAGGAGCTGTGCCGCGCAGAGGTCACACACACACACACACACACACTCATTAGATACTACAACTACAGCATCATGGTTATTTCTAGCCTCACTCATCACATACTAATTAAACGTTCACTGCACAGCAGCTTCATAATCTCAGTTTTCTGATCCACCGCCTGTCTGCTGAAACCGTTGTGGCGCGTTCCCGCCACCGCAGGTCGTGGACATCGTGTCGACGTGGCGGAGTCTGGGCCCCCAGCTGAGCGGCGACTCGCGTCCCCTGATGGTGAAATGTGTGTGTGAGCTGCTGGCCCTGGTCCCTCAGCTCGCTGCCACCTCGGAGGACTACGAGGTACCGTACCTTAAATCCGTATTATCAGGGATTATTATCAGTGACCCTAACAACTCAGGTTAGTGTTCAGATCAGTGGTTCTCAAAGCGAGGTCCGAGGACCCTCAGGGGTCAACAGGAAACAGGGAAATAATCTATTGTTATTCATATAGGGGACTGCTATAAATCACATTAATACATTTATTTGATTTATTAGTATTTATTTTATAATATTTGTGTGTTTAATTTCCATTTCATATATCGGGGTGAAAATGAATAGGAGGAATAAATACCTTAAAAAAAAAAATAACTTTTTTTAATTGATTGAAAAAAGTTAAATCAAATACATTGGAACGTAATGATCATAAATGTATTAGTTAAGATTTTATGGATGAATTAATTTTAATATTTATTTATGTACTCAATCATTCATTCAGTATATCATGTATTTCAGTCTATACTTTTTCTGTTTAAAACATCTGAAAGCAAAAAATCTTCAGGTTCAGGGTCTAGTTTTTGTGAGTTTAAGGGTCCTTGATGTGAAAAGGTTTCAGATTTAAATATACTGAGGCAGTAACATGAGCACCAATCATCATAAGAACTGAGAAGTATATTCCAGTAATAAAGCTGCTATTCTCAGAGCTGTGGCGCCACCTGGTGGTGGAGCAGAAAACCAGTCTCCTGCAGTTTTTGGTTGTAATAATGATTATTGATTAATACAACTTTTAAAAGGCTGAAGCAATGTCTAAAGATGTGAGACGGATAACGGAACAATAGAGAAATCCTTGATCCTTCATTTGTAGCTAAATGTAATAATAGCTTATCCTTTAATGTGTCCTTTTTTATGTTAATAATTAATATTATTAGGATAATCTAACAGCCACTGTTTGTGCAATGTTTCTGCTGCTGTAAAACTAATTTTATTATTTTTTTTTTTCTTTTCTCAGAAACTCAAACAGGAGGCCATCAGCTTTCTCTGGAATCATGCTGTGAGCAAGGTCTGTGCTCTGAACATGAGATTAGGATAAGAGTGGAACACTTATTGTTCCTTATCAAATAAAGAATATGTTATATTGTTATGTGATATTTTATAAAAGTTCAGAAATGTTACTCCTGCTTTACTGCAAAAGTTCCTTATCACTGTAAACAATGGAGACATTAAATTTACATCACATTTATTAATCAGCTATATCGCACCAGTATGTCATCATACTCTTTGTGATGTCACACATCATGCCTGTCTATACCACTGAATACGTAGAGCAGGAATCTGCGTGAAATTCCTAGGAAAATTAATAGGATCTAATAATGTTCTGCACTACATGTGTGTAGGTACAAAACTTCTTGTTTGTGTGTGTGTGTGTGTGTGTGTGTGTGTGTGTGTGACAGGATCCAGAGGCTGCCACGTGCAGCTACAAGGCTTTGGCTGAGTTTCCTGAAGCGGCTCACACCATAAATCTCCTTCCTGAGGCCGTAAGAATTATTATGGAAATTATCTGCTGTATTTTAAAGCTTTGGCTTTTAGTAATAGCAAAAATTAAAGTGTGTGTATATATTGGAGCAAAAACCTATAGCATTTAACTGGTCTGTCATTGTTTTGTTTTCGGGGAAAACACCAAATCTAGAGAATTTCATATTTATTAATCATTTCAATCCTCAACAGTGGATGCCTGTGAGGATGCATAAAACATAAAAACTGCAAAAAAGTGACTTAAATTTTTTAATTAATTATTATTACTCTAATAACAACTGATAATATAAAATTCTATGCATTTGATAAAGTTGTTTTTTTTTTTTTAATAGGCTGATGAGATAAAAAAGCCCCATTTTATCCATAGGAAGAAAGGTTGAAGTGTTTAAATGTTAGATTTAGATCGATTCATAGATATTATTACCTCCGATTTATAGTCGTCTTGGATTTTTCTCTGTGTCGCGTAACTCTCGCCACTTCATCCTGAAGCGGCGATAATAATGCTGAGCTGTTTGGTTCTGCTGTTTGAGGCGCGACCGGCTGTGAAACACGAGGACGACGAAGAGGAGAAGGAGAAGGATGAAGAGGAGGAGGAGAAGGATCTCTCTGTTCCTGGTGCGTCGTACGTCAAGCTGCTGGCTCTGACTCCTTCACCCGTTCTACCAGGTGGGAAATGGATTAATCCTAAATCACTGAGTCCTGGAAAAAAAAGTGTTGGGAAAACCGAGGCCCCTAAAAAACGTCTTAATCAGGATTTTGTAGTGTTTAAGTTTGTACTTTTTTTTTTCTCCCCAATTCATTCCATCCATTTTTTCCTGAAGATGAAGATGATGTGTAGAACCTTGTTTTTCATTTATTTAGTTTTGTTATATTTAAAGGAAATCCAATGTTAAACGCAAAAGCAAATTTCATGTAATTCATCACTTGATTATTTATTTTAAACACACATATATATATATATATATATGAGCATTTAACAGTTAATTCCAATTGCAAGAAACTAAACCACCAATTTAGTCTTTTAAGGTCACAAAACATTAATCAGAGCAAAAAAAAGGAAAGTAATAAATGAAAAATAATGCAAATTTTCTTTTTTTCTATCCTATTTTTTCCTTGTCCTTCCACTAACTAATATATATCTATATAGCAATATATCTATAGTATATTTCTACACATTATTACTAGTAATGAATAAAATGTTAGAATTAGGAAGACATAAAAGAATCATTAATTCTTACCCCTACTCTCTATTCTGTCATAATGGAAACGTTTATTTCCTGTAAATATCTGCATTAAACTCCAGTCAAACTTGTGAAAATGAAGCAGGATATAATGATGTTTCCAAAGCAATTGTTAAATAATCAAACAAATAATGCTTTTTTATGCTATTCATCATAATTGTGCAGCTCTCCTTCCCAGAAAACCTGTTAATTGTGTGGTAAGTTAACCTTAAGGGGTCGCTTGTCCCCTCCTCAGCGTTCCAGCTCTTCCTGACGTCCCTGGTGAAGCAGGAGATGACCCACATGCCCCGTGGCGTGTATTTCACCGCCCTGAGGGGGGGCAACCTGCGTTCCGACCAGGGGAAAACGGTGGCGGGAATCCCGGCGTTCATGCTGAAGACGTACGAGAAGAACAAGCAGCCGGGACTGAAGCCTGGACTAGCAGGTGGCTCCACGTGGGGATCCCCGAATGCTGCTCTTACTCTATTCCTGTTCGCTTTTCTGCACATTTTACTCCCGAGTCTGTTGTTGGTCAAATCGACTTTCTAACATATTTGCAGGTTTTTCGTGTTTCCTCTAAGTGCCAAAATTTACTTCATTTGACTGATTTTGACCCTAAAGCTTCATATCGGCTTCAAATAAACTGTAGATTTTAGTTTTACATCACTTACCATTCTTAATACATTTCATCCAATATTGAATAGAATTATCATGATAATCATTTGATTTTTTTTTTTTATTTGATCTAATGATTCTGACTTTTTATGCAATTTTTTTAAAAATGTGAAATAATGAATAATAATTAAAATCAAATTGAATTAGGATAATTCAAGTCAAATAAGATTAAATAGTTTGACCTTTAATCTTGAATCTTTTTATCTCATAATTCTGACTTTTTGTCTCAACTTCTTGAAAAAACTTTAAGAAGCAAACAAATATGTATTTTTCATTTGTTTGTTTAATTTATTTATTTAGTATTATCATGTGAATGCGTCATATAAGTGTGAGTTAATAAAGAAAAACTAAAAATTGCGTCGTTAAATGAACCATAGGATATGCAATGAATGAATGTTATATACTCTATTGGCATAACATATCCATCCATCCATCCATCCATTGTCTATCCCGCTTATTCCCTTTTCCGGGTCGCAGGGGTCTGCTGGAGCCTATCCCAGCGCGTTAAGGCGAGAGGCAGGGATACACCCCAGATGGTCGCCAGCCAATCGTGGGGCACACACACCATTCACACACCATTCACTCTCACACTCACACCTATGGGCAATTTAGAGTTTACCAATTAACCTGAGCATGTTTTTTGTATTGTGGGAGGAAACCGGAGTACCCGGTGAAAACCCACGCAGACACGGGGAGAACATGCAAACTCCACACAGAAAGGTCCCAGACCCAGGCCCAAGGCGGTCTTGAACCTGCGACCTTCTTGCTGTGAGGCAACAGTGCTACCCACCGCACCACCGTGTCGCCCCACGGCATAACATATAAGTAGTATAAAAAAATAAAGTATCCGCTAATGGAATGAGCTCATTCAGGATAATTCTACTTAATATTTAACGAATTGAAGTAAATACAGAATATTTGAGATTATACATGTTTGCAGATACAAAAGAAGGATCTCTCAAATATGGTTATTACAGTATTATGACCACAATATAAATGAAATGCATGAATGTGTGTGTGTGTGTGTGTGTGTGTTGCAGCCGGGCTGCTGCTGTGCTACGACCTGCCCGTCCAGACCGACCGCGACGGTAAACCCATCGACCGCTTCCTCATCAGCCGCAGTCGCAGCTTCCAGCAGACGCTGGCCGCCCTGATCCACGAGGTACGGCTCGGCCGCGCACGCTCTGGGGTTAATTACGGTTTATTAATCACAAAGAAAATACATGCATTTTAGCGCTGGTTGCATGCTAAACATTGCAGACTGTGCAGAAAAGAGTTTACATTTCACAGAAGCAACAACCTTACAACCATTTAAAATGCAAAACACGTCACAATGAGTAATATCCGTGGTTAATAAGGGTTTAGATAGAGTTTTGGGAAAAGAAAAGTGATACAAATGACCAGAAACCAACATGAACACAAATTGCACATTTTTTTTTTATATTAAACTTTTTCCCTTTGTCTCCTTGCAGGTGAACATTCAGCCGTCTGAGTGGCACCGAGCTCTGCTGCTGCCTCAGGCCTGGCGTGGATTCATGAGCAGAGCGTTCCACACCGTGCTGCAGGTTTGTAACTCTGGTAGAACTGGGACCGCAGAAAACCCAGTTGTCCCTTCACTGCAACGCCGGTCATCTTTCCAGGGACACTGTCAAGCAACATTTGAATAACTCTGTGTCTATCACTCATTATTTGTGGCTTATTTTTCATGCTACTGTTGTTCAATGCATCCGTTTGAGCTTCTTTTTTTTGCTCAGGGTCGACGCGCCGATCTGGAAATGCAGCAGAAACACGGCAAAGAAAATCCACAGGAGCTGCAGTACAAACAGCACTGTGCCTGGCTGTGGTGAGAATCACACACACACACACACACACACACACACACACACACAAATGACTAAATGAATGTTGTTAATGTATTTATTCGTCATGGTAAAGTTCATATTTAAAAATGTCACAAGTCTTGAAAATAATCCCTTATTTTAGGATTATTATATATGATCCAACGTCTAATGTGTATACCGTAATTTCTGGACTATTGAGCGCTCCTGATTATAAGCCGCACCCACTACATTTTTAGAGGAAAACCGATTTTGTACATACACAAGCCGCACCTGTATATAAGCCGCACCTGTATATAAGCCGCACATTAAAACATGTAAACATATTTACAAAGAAAGAAGGTACACAGAGAGTTTTCAAAGTTTTAATAATATAACTTAATTATAATAATAATATAACTTTCTTCCCAAACGGTGCCTGTGACAGGGCAGTAAAACGGTAGCAACACGCTAGCAACACGCTAGCAACACGCTAGCAACACAGTAGAACAGGTCTGGTAAAACAGGTCTGGTAAAAGAACATACTGGTAAAAATCACGGTAAGCGTCTTCATCTTCCTCCGTGTCGGAATGAAACCGTGTCATATAGACGTCGTCACACACTCCCTCAGCCTCTCTCTCATCCTGAGACAAAGTTTACGTGCAGAAGCTCGATTGCTTTTAGCTTGAAAGCTGCGTCATATGCCTTTCTTTTTGCATTGTCCATGATGAGGGTATGTTCACGCTAATTTAATTTATGCACAAGACAAGAAGTTGCAGTCTTCCTCGACGCATATATTCCACCGGTCTTAATCTTACCTTTTCTACTCGAGCGCCCCTGGTGGCCGTTAGAAAAATTACATAAATTGGCCGCATCACTGAATAAGCCACAGGGTTGAAAGTTTGGGGAAAAAAAAATAATTGTCTAATTATAATTTTTATTCTAAATAAAGATTGGTAAAAATCAATGACTCCATGTAATCACTGTTCCATCTTTATTTTTCTCTCCATCTTCCTCCTCAGGGCCAGAGATCAGCTGGCCGACGTCATCAAAGCCGCCACAAAGTGAGTCTCCTCCTCCTTCTGTCCTTTTTGAGATTCTAAAGGAGCGAGCCGTTAATTCGCAGCCTGATTTGCTCACGTCTAACTCCACCGCGTGCTGTGTGTCTGTTTCTCCGCGTGGCGTTTAGGGACAGCCCCGTGGTTCAGGGAAACTCCATCCTGGCTCTGAGCGGCCTGGCCGCCGTCCTCGCCAAGTATGAGAGCAACCTGCCCGCCGACGGCGACGGCAGCCTGGGGGTAAGAGTCTCCACATTTCACCACACGTCCCCTGATCTGGATATTATTTAAACTCTTTATTTAACCTTCAATGGACACGGTGAGCTCATCAAAAAATAAATTTCCTCTGTTCTTTGGAAGGGCAATAAAGGTTTCCTTATAATATGTAGTATTAATATAGATTAGATTATTATAATGATATAAATTCACTTAGTGTGTCCTAGATACATGTTACTTTCAAAATAAAAGCATTAACAAACACTTGATTTAATTTTTTTTTTTTTCTCAAAAAAGCACAAGCATGAAACAGGCAATATAGGGTTTGTAATAGTGAGATAAATATAATAAACATAAATGTGTAAAGTCTTAGAAGTTTAAAACATGTAATCTTTAAGAGAAAAAAAAACGATACCTGGTGAATAAAAATCTGTTTGCAAAATATACTGAATTTACTCAAATAATAGTACCAATGTGCTAAATCTCACTTAATAGTGTAAATATAACAGAAATCACTGTTTCTATTATTATATACTATTATTATTACAGTAAAGATACCGTGTAAATAGAAGTACAGTACTTCTACTGTAAACTATAATGTCATTTAATTTAACTTTTGAGATAATTGCTGCCCATTAGTTACCATAATTTCAACAGTTGTATAAATAATTTATGTAATTTGCTGCTAAAATCTTGTTATGGATCAAGAAATTAAATTTTTAGACTTGACACTGAATATTAAAAATGTGCGATTACACGTCAGCTTTGTCATAATAGTTATAAGAAAAGAAGAAAAGATATGGGCTTTGTTATATTTTTTTATCTCTTTGACTTGTCTCTTTGGATGAATTTATTCCTGTTTATGGGCCTTTGCTACTTTCACTTTCATCTCCTCCTCTTGCCGATCAAATCCTGTGAGAAACTGTGAAACCCTTTGCAGACGATGTGCTGCTTTCTGTCGCAGGCTGGTCCGGAGTTTGTGCCCACGGCGAGCTGGTTGTCCATGGTGCTGGACACGCTGCTCAGCATCATCAGCACGTCATACAGGGCCAAAGGTCAAGTCCTACCCTGGTTCCTCCACGTGAGTCTCACCCGGGTCCCTCAGCTGGTCTTTTATAATCTTTGTACTGACACTACACTTCTAAACTATCTACGACCAAGGTTTTAGGGCCACGCCACATAGTTTTATCCCACTTTTAGGTATGTGCTTGGTGAGTTTCTATAATTAAAAAAGATTTATTTAAAAGTGACTCTAAAAGGATGAGAACTGCTGGTCTAGACTATTAAACAGGACCCAGCAGCACAAACCAGCCGCTGACTCTCTCACCCCCCCTCAGCGCTCCTACTCGGGCGAGAACACGGCGAGCGCCATCGCCCGCTCCTGCGCCGGCCTGGCCCTGTCCCTGCTGGTCCCGGTGCTGGTGGTGTGGCAGCGGGACGGGCTGGACCAGGTCCTGGCGGCGCTGCGCTCCGGCCTGCCCGGCTCCGCCTCCGCCGACGACTCGCAGGCCGTCCAGTTCCACTCGGGGCTGGCGCTGGGCATGGTGCTGGCCGGCCTGCAGCAGCAGCGCCTCAGGTGGGTCCGGTGATCCCATGATGTCGGCCAGCTGTAACCATGGCGACCACCACTCACCTTTTTTTTTCCTGTCGTGCAGCGACGTCTCGGCCCAGAAGGACGCAGACCTGCTCCTCGCTTCCCTGGACACGCTGGAAAAATGCTCCTTCAACCCCGACCTGGAATACAAGTCAGTGCTGGTGTGATGTGAACGTTGAATTAAGTAAAGTCAAATTCATGATTTTACTCTTTATTCTGAATATATGGTTGGTTAGATGGAAAACTGCAAAAACTGAAATCTTAACGGGTGAAAATATCTTGTTTTTCCACACAACTAGTCCCAACATGGAGTCAAATTATCTAATTCCACTAGCAGATAATCTCAATTCAATTTCAATTTATTTAATTTTTTTTAAGAAAATGTTACCCAGATAGATCCAAATCAGAAAAAAAAGTTTCCATGTCATCTCTCCTCTTTTGTAAATTAAGGTTAATTAATCATGTTACATTAAGCGGGATCACATTCATGCATTTCATTTGGAAACCTTTATTCTGTCAACAACATTTGGTATTTTAAGTTATTTCCTGCCTTACACATAAAAACTGCAAATGTTTTATTCCGTGAGTTCTGACAGATTTGTACAGTCATCAAGAGGCCGGATTGGACCCTCAAGCGGCCAGTTCTGCCCCCCGAGCCACATGTTTGGCACCCCTTGGTTCAGGCTATACAGCATATGATATTGTCTAACAATTCTTTCCTCTCTCCCTCCTCCACCAGTACCGGCTGTATGCTGGGTCTGGGTCTGGTTCTGGCGGCCCTGTGCAGCAGTGGTCAGGTGGACCAGCGGGCCCGCGTTGCCCAGACTCTGGACCAGCTGCTGTCCCGGCTGCAGGACAGCGGCGGGCAGGGCCGCATGATGCAGGAGGTAAAACGTCGCGTCGGTCGTGGGGTGGAACGGCCGCCTCGCGTTCCTGATATAAACCACGTTTTTTTGTGTTTTTTTTTCCCTGTCCCTGATTGGCAGGTGCTGGCGTACTCCGTGGCGTGCGTGGGCGTCTCGGCCTTCGCCGGGGGCATCATCGACGCCACCAAGGCCGAGGAGGTGATGAACACGCTGAGAGCCCTGACGGAGGAGAGCCAGCAGGTCAGCGTCCCCTCGTCATTTGGGAATCAATGAAAGCTTCATCTCGAACCCGTGTCTGATTTACGTTTTAACTTGCGCGGTTTCAGACCCCCGGCTTCTCGCTGGCTCTGGGCCTGGCCGTCCACGGCCTGTCCCTGTCCGGTCACGGCAAAGCCGACGACATCCAGCCTCGCCTGCTGGCGGCGTGGATCAAGATCCTGCTGGCCGAGGTACAGTATCCAGTGTTAGAAAACAAGTCATTTAGATGAATGACAAATACAGTGAAATCCTGCTGGCTGAGGGTCTTTTAATATCGGTACTTTACTTTTTTTATCTCCGTGTTGCAGGGTTGTCCCACGATGCAGCGACTGGCTGCCGCCAACGGCCTGGTGGCTTTAGTGGGATCTGAGAGTTACCTCATCCAGGTAAGAAAGAAAAGAAAAGGAGAGAATGAAAGAGGCGTAGTTTCTGGGTTCTGCCACAAGGTGGCGCCAAACCTTTACATTTAACACTGAAACTTGTCTCCTCTGAAAACCACTTTGCTTAAATTACATTATAAAGAATGATGAAGACAAACAAATGTGATTATTGTAACCTTCACTGCCATAAAAAAATGTTGTTTATGTGGAATTAAGGCAGGAACTTGTATGTGTTTTCCAGCTGAAGAGTGAGCTGGAGCTTTCCTCCCAGCAGCAGAACAGACTGAACGAAGTTATTCGAGCCATCTCACAGGTCGTTTAGTTTCCTATATATTTGACTTACTTTAAATAACTACCAGTCTCATTAGAACTAATCGGACTGATCTGTCCTGTGTTTTCAGATCATCACGTTTTCCGGAGCCATTGGTTTACAGTCCAACAGCGCCTGTTTACTGGGGCATCTGCATCTAGCTCAGATGTCCACCAGCCACAGCCACACAGCAGGTACAGGGTGTTGTAGGAGTCCATTCTGTTCCAATAATGCTTTTTTTCTTTTCTGAAACAACTTTTACCAAATTTATGAAATGAAAATCCAACTAGAGCTGCAAATAGAGAATCATCATACACCATAAAACCATTAGAATTTAGGAAAGTTCCATTTTCATACACTATTTATTTATCTATCTCAGTTCCTCAGGATTTCAGCTACCTGCCGGAGAAAAGCGTCATCAGATCCATCGTTGACTTCATCACAGAAGCCGGGAAAAAAGGTTTGTTCAAAGTAAAGGAATTAAAGATATCTGCAGAGACGTCACTGAAATGTCATTAAAATCCTCACACATCCTAAATGACAAGTGTGTATATCTGTAATTCAGAAAGGTAGATATCTCAAATGTCTATTTTAGATATGCAGAAAAACTGTCCCAGATATTTCGCCTCGTTGAAACATAATTTAATCCAGATGCAGATGTCATTAATTGTGGTAAATTAAATATATATTTAGTGAGAATCAAACACTCACTAGTATTGCAGAGATGTGTAATTTACAAAGCAGTTATCTCAGTGGATTGTAGATGTGTGTAATGAAACCCCTCATACACATGAATGTAAAAAGTGATGCTGACCTGTCCCATAGGCAGATTGTGCTTGTGGACGTCTCTATAAAAACTCTCCCTCTTCGGCTCCAGGTCCAGAGTCCGCTCCGCCGGCCCAGGTGAAGACGGCGTTGGCGCCGCTGGCGTCGCTCGGCCTCTGTTTCCAGTTCCCGCCGCTCAACTGGAGCGCCGTGCTGTCGCCTCTGACGAGGCTGAGCTTCGGTGAGGGGAACTCGGCGCCGATCCGTGTCGTCGGCGCTTTGACTTCAAGCTCAGCGCTTTGACTTTTTTTTTTTTTTTTTTTGACAGGAGAGGACGTGCGGCATCAGTGTTTGGTGCTGGCGGCGACTCAGGGTCAGACGTCCCAGAGCGCGTCGCTGTTCCTGGGATCCTGGCTGTCGCCGCCTCTGGTGCACAGCCTCAGCGTGAGTGTTACACAGATGCTTCAAAACTAATTATCAAAACTAATAATCGAAACACGGACTGAATTAGAATATGCACTTTTTTAGTTTGATACTGAATTTCAGCAGATGCCTGTGATCATTTCATTAAGATTTTCAGGTTCTAGTCGTCCCCTGCAGCACTTTTACACTGTATCTGATATTATAGATATTAGCTTATCACCACGTTGACCAGTATTGGTACTTTCATAGTTATTGTATTGAATTAATTTTTTTAATACATAGATAGATGCAGAAAAAGCCTTCCAGTAAATAATGCTCAAATAACACAAGACAGAATAAATTACATATAAGCCTAACAGCAAAAGTACAGATATTTATTTTATCCACCAGGGAGCGCCACCTCTAAAATGTTTTGTTTAGTACAGATCTTTTTTTTAGATGTAATCGTGTCTGTTGTGTTCTTTAAATTACAAATGCAAACCTCAAAAGCCTAGATCCATGATTTTAATTTTAAAACCACAACATATACAGTCTAAATAAAATATTTAAATGTGGAACCGGTTATAGAAACAAAGAGCATTTTGATGCTAATTCTTGATCGTGAAAGATGTGATTTCTCCTGCAGACCCAGACGCGGTCCCACCTGTACGAGAACCTGGGCCTGTGGATGAAACACGTGGCCGAGGACAAGCTCCAGGTCTACGTGGAGAGCCTGGGCCTCCAGCAGTTCCAGGGGGACCTGCGCCCCCAGCGCCTGCCCCTGTGCGGCTCCCTGCTGGGGGGCCTGGCCCAGGCCATGGCGCTGCCCAACCCCCCCAGCAGCTGCTGGGCCCTGGTGTGCTCCGCCACGGAGAAGATCTTCAACCTGCTGCCCGACGAGATCCAGGTGAGTCGGCGGAACGTCGCGTTTCTGCGTTTCCGGCTTCCGCTGCGTCCGGGGGTTCAAAGGTCGTTCTGATCGTCTGGTTCCAGGACGGCGAGGTGGACCTGTACGTGGGGATCGCCAAGTGTCTGTCCGAGATGTCGGACACGGAGATCGACCGGATCGCCCGAGTCACAGAGGTACAAACGTGGAGGAGGGAAGCAGGAGTTCTACAGATAAACAATTAGTCGATTAACCGATCAGTTGTCAACTATTACATGAATCACCAACTAATCTAATTATCAATTTGAGTCTTTTATTACAATATGTTGCGTTTTTTTTCATCCTACTACCAGAAAAAGGAATAGATTTTGGGTTTTTGCTTGAAAACTTTAAAACTATGAGAGCGTATTATCAACAGTGATAGATTGACGAATGTTTTAGCCTCTAATGACCAGTTAAGATGCGACAATTAGTGAATTAGAAAACAGTGATCAGCATTTTACACCATTTTATTTAACAATCACTATCATCAGATATAAAACTGATCAGCGTCTGCTTCTGTCCAGGCTCAGATGGAGAAGACCTGCTTCGTCCTGGCCTACCTGACCTCACAGGGCCGAGTTCCCCTCCTGGGCCTCAATGACATCATCGCCGGCGTGCTCCGTGGTTGGCCGAGCCGCCGGGTGGGCTGGCTCCTCCTCCAGGCGTTCTACCAGTGCCGCCTGGCCGCCGGCGCCAATACGGGTACGAACTCACCTGAGTCACACATTTCACAACTGGTTTGATCAACTTCAGATGCAGGAAATAAACTTTTTTTTTGTGTGTGTGTTCCAGGTGTTTCCAAGCGCATGGAATGGCTGCTGGAGCTGATGGGACTCATCAGAAACGTTGTGTACGGCGCATCCTCTGTCGCCTGTGGAGACGCCAAACTGGTAAGTTTGGAGTGAGCGGCGAAAAAAACACACCTACACCTTATTCTATGTATATTAGATATGTGAATTGTACGTTATTAAAAGTAGATTTAACTTGTGGATGTTGAAGAACACACAGAGACATGGATGTAAGAGGAAATAATTCTCTATGGGGGGTCTAGGCCTTCATTGTAAAATCATTCATAAACTTAGTGTGATTATTATATATTTTTAATCATCAGTCATCCTTTTTTCTCTGATTTTGTTTGCAGGCTTTCACCTTTAACTTTTTGAAGCTTTTTATATTTTTGGCCTCTTAAGATGCTAAATGCTAAACGCTAATGGAACAACAATTCACAATATTGGATTAATTGTCCCAAAAACAAGATTATCTTCTTCTTCTGTTATATTCTAAATGCAATAAGTCACACACACACATATATATATATATATATATATATATATATATATAAATATATAGCTAGCTAACTTTTACCTTCCCTAACTTTCCTGCAGGCCACAGACTTCCTGTTCCAGGTTTTTGCGGCGGCCGTGGTTTCCTGGGGCGACCACTCCATGCCGCTCCTCCTGGGCGTGCGGGCCCGCTGGTTCCTATGGCGACCCGGCCCCAAGCCGCCGGCCCTGCGGCACGGCCTGTACGGCGGGGACGGCGCCCCGCCGCCGTGCATGCTGGGAATGCCCCGCAGCCTGAGCCTGCTGCTGCGCAAGGAGCCGTGGAGCTGCCAGTCACACAAGGTCCAGCACGAATCCAGATGTTTCTGAACCGCCCAGTTGTTTAGGCTCTGCTAGATGAGGAGGATGATGACGTCATATGTGTGTGTGTGTGTGTGTGTGTGTGTGTGTGTGTGTGTGTGTGTGTGTGTGTCTGTGTCTCAGTTCCTCGACTGGCTTCTCAGTATCACAGAAGGCCCTGCAGAGAATCTGTCAACCACAACCCTCAACACAGCCAAAGGTAACACACACACACACACTCACACACACACTCGCACACACGGCTCGTATAACACACTTATATAAACACTTCTGCTGCATTTACAGGCAGATAGACCCAAACTAATGATAATCAAATGATTCCAAACAGCCGCTAATGGGAATAAAAACATTCTTTCAGTGCCTGTGTGTAAATGTTGAGTCTGTCGTCTGATACACAAACTGTAAATCAGACCACCCACTCATCCTGCTGTGTGTACGGCAGCAGAAGAATTATAAAAATCCTGTTTCATTTTCAGAGTGCAGCTGGATTTTTGACTTACAAATGAAATTAATAATTAAATTTATACTGCATTTTATTTCATTTTTTTTCCCAAGACTGCTTATTCTGTGACTAAATAATTATTTTTTTTAATTGCATTTTATTCGAAATTTAAATCATTATCCAGAAAAAATGTAGCAAAATTTAAATTGATCTGTCAAATACGAATTTTCTAAACGATGCTGCATTTTGGACTCGAAAATATTAAATGGAATAGTCAGTAAGTTATTGATTTATTATTGATTTAATTAAAATGCATTTTTTCAGTCATAGCTGCATTTAACGTAATATTTTAATTATTATTTATTTACATATTAAAAAATATAAATATTAAATAAGTATGATAATATATTTATTTATATTCATTATTATTTATTAATTTGAAATTATTTGATTTAAAAATAAATAATCCCAAACTACATTAGGTCAAAACCATTTTGAGAATTAAAAAAGGTTCCGTAATAAATTTAAATTTTAATTATGAGTCAAATTTGCTCTGTGTTGCTGAAACAGGAGTGGAAGTTAATGAAATAAGATAAAGGTCATAATGAATGTTTAATTCATTAATGTGTATTTGCAGAAATATTACAATTTCGAGGGGGGGGAAAAAGACATTGCATTTTCTATAATTTATTAACCCCCCGTAGTAATTCTTATTACAGACCATTGATTTAGATCATGCAGATTTCAACATATACAGGATTTATCTAAGAACAGATGTGATGTGCTTCCCTCCAGGCTGCACATGATGTGTTTTATTGTTAAACGCTGGATGTAAAATCCCTGACTGGTGCCGTTTTAGTTACGTTGGTAAAACTGTTCCTTTTCCTCTGACGCTGCTTCTCCGTGTTTCAGCCGCTCTCTCGGCCCTGAGGTCGTCCGCCGAGTTCAAGAAGAAAGCCGTGTGGACCCGAGCGTACGGATGGTAGCCCGGAGGAGCAAAATATAAATAAAAAAAAATAAACAAGGACGCAGAAACGAGCTGTGACGTCGACCACTCACAGCATCGCAGCATATCCCCGCTTAAAGGCTTTAACGCTGGTTGAGTTGCTTTTCCTGGTCCAGGACACAAATGGCATTAAAACCTGAACTGGAACAAGCTTCGTCCCCGTCGTCGTCTTTTCATAAAAACCCAGCGCTTCAGGACTCGTCTCGTTTTTTTTCACTTCCTCTTCACCTTCTTGCTGCGTTTCCCCAGGTGCTGCTGCCGCTCCTTCAGCAGCTGCCACACCGTCACCGACGCGCCTGAAAACACACGAGTGGAGGTTGAAACCTGCAGAAAAGTCCGTCTACACCACCAGTGTATAGAACTATATACATTATATAGTATTGTATAGTTCTGGATCATCTCGCTGTAGAACTCCTGACTAACTGGGTTAGAACAAAAGGTTCTGTATAACTGTATAACTAAAACAAAATACCCATCAATGGCTATTAACCAGCAAATATATAATTGAAATTTAATATCTCTTTCTTTTTTTAGGTTGGATAATTAATACTTATTTTTGCACCATTTAAATGTCCCATGTTAGACACTTTCCTGTTTTTTTATTTGACATTTTGGCATTACTAATAAGAAAAATTTATTGTTATTATAGTTTTGCACCTCCGTCCTCAAGCTTCTTTCCGAGTCTCTCCTCCTGATTGGCCCATTTGAATGGCTGTGAATGGTTGTGACATCACAACTTCACATGAAGTCGTGACTGCTTATGTTTCTGTGTGGATTGAGTGGTGTGAAACATAGGGGCATATACCTGTATGTGTCTAATAAATGCTGTAAAGTTGTACTTAAGCTGCTTAAAATTCAATATAAATGAGGAAAAAAACGTGTTTTAAAACTTTTGAACAGTCGTGTAAGTTTTCTCTGCAGACTACGATGAGTAAACCTGCAGACACACACACACACAGCCTGCAGATTTCTACTTTTAAGACGTGATTTAAAAGCTGTGAGAAAGAAAAACCTGCATGCATTCCCCGGCCAGAGCCTTGTATGATGCGATTTATTTATGGATTTCTGAGCAGAAAACCAAAAAAAAAGGCTAACATGTGTAAGTGGAAAAGGGAAGTCGGTTCTGCATGACGGCCAGTACGGTGAACGGAGCGGATCCACCTTCTGTAGTCACCTCACATGTATATTTCTTTTGACTTAATTCCATAAGTTTTGTGCTTGTAGAGACATTCCATGTTTATCGTGGGCGTGCCAGAAAAGGCTGGGGGGCAAATTTCCCAAAAGGTCAAGAAAAATGTTACTGATCATCACATTTTCCTCACAATGTTGAATCCTTCACGTCTACAACAAGTCTGCAAATATGATACTCAGACGCCATTCTTTGGTTTCTGCTGCACATGCTGATACTATTAACATTTAAAGTAAAGAAATCTAACTAAATCTCAATAAACATTTACTAATGTGTCGTGATAGTATGTAAATTCAGATTTTTTCTCTCTACTTTTAAACATTATAATATGAAATGTTGAGTGAAGATGGTGTCACTTTAAGTCATTAAATCGTACCCAGGGCCAGAACAGGCAGGGAGGCCACGGCGACGTAGGGGACGTTCATGCGTGCAGAAACTGTTGAGTTCAGCAGCTTCCAGCCGGATTCAGCCGCCTCAACGTACGGCAGCGCCAGATACACGGTGACGCCTGGAGGAAAAATGGTTTTATTTTACCACCTCGTAGTATAATATTATTGCCCTGAATGAACATTACATTACTATAATTAGTGCATTGAAAGCGTGTTACAGCGCCTCCTAGAGGCCAAATGGCTGCTAAAGTGCCCTCTTTAGTGGTGAACACATGCTATATGTGCCCTTTAACCCCTGTTCTTTAAAATCTCTACACACGACACTCAGCATTTTGTGTGTGAATACTGGACCTCTGTGTACGTGTAAGTGAACGTCAGCTTTCAGCGGCTGGATGAAAAACCGAAACTAGGGAGGAGAAACTTTCTGCTATAGTGTGTT